>VXBO01013008.1:294878-339639 GCA_013400135.1 Rhinoptilus africanus | reverse complement strand
CCCTGCGCTCGCCTGCGGACGCGTATGGCGGGCGGCTCCGCTTCCCGCCGGCGGCGGGGAGCGGCGCGGCTCCGGGGAGGAACCCGAGCGGGGACGCTGGTGTCCCCCCTTCACCCTGAGGGGAGGGAGTTGGCTTAAAGAGCCGTGAGTGCCCCCCCGCCCCTGCCGTCTTTGCTTTCAGCTGTCCTACAAGGGTCGCAGCCGGAGAGCAGGTCCGTTATTTGTAAAACTCTTTTGTGTCAAATGTGGGGTATGTTTTGTTTTGTTTTGTTTTTAATTTTATTTTTTTGTACGCTACCAAAGACAGAGTGCCGATGAGATTATTTTCAGTGGTTGGTAGACTGAGCACAGGACAAACTCCTTACGCCATCAAAGCAAGAGTTTACAGACTTGCTGAGTTCACATAGTCTGACGTTCCCGTAGCTCAAAATAAACCTTTTCATTAAAAGGGAGAAAACCGGATCCAGTTACTTGCAGCTTTTGATTGATTAGAGCTCCCTCGTGGAAATCAGCGGGGAGTTTTGCCTGATTAAAACCTGGAAAATCGTCCTGAGGTTTGTTACACAACTGGCTGTAGGTGTGCAGCGTGGGCTCCCTCAGGTAACTCTGCGTCTGGGTCTTGTTTCCACTGGTCCACCTGAAATAATTCCAAGTCAAATTAGTTCCTATTCTCCGCTTAGAAGAGTCAGCCCTCTCCACCTGAAAACTCCCAGGGACTGTTTAGATAGTGACTGAAATTTGATAGAGATAGTGATTGAAATTTAGAAGTGCTCCATGTGTTTTGAAGGCAGTGCCAGGTAAAGTCAACTGCCTTCATCCTGAACGTGTTTTATTCCTTATTGCTGCTGGCATAGTTGAGCCTCAGAAGCCCTTGTTAGGAACCGGAGACCCAGCTGTAATAAGAGATGTACAGGCGTGCATGCAATCATAGTATCCCACTTAAAGAGCTTGCTTTCTGGTGTGGTTATGTAGAAATGTTAAAGAAACAGAGAATTGCTCACAGAAAACCTTGCAGGTTGGAATTTCCACATGTGAACTGACTATTCAGTTATTGCTGTTCCGTTTTTTCTGTGTCTAAAATAGCTGATTATGGATTCTAGTCAATTATTCGTGGAACTTTTGTTGGCGGAACTGCTAAGGCTGCTGTCAAATTGCTTTTTTTAAAGTGTGAAATTAAGTAAAATAGAAACTTTGTTGCACTTCAAACAGCAGACTTGGGGAGGGCGAAACAAACAAAATGCAACACTTTCTCTTTGTACTGTAACTACTTTCAGATGAGAAAACTCCTTTGGGATGGCATTTCTCAAGCTTGTTCTTGGGTCCTTGGAATTCCATCAAATTGCTTTTTTTAAAGTGTGAAATTTGAGGCTTCTTCCCGCAGGGAGTGAGCCCTCTTTGAGTGAGGAAAACGGCGCTGTATTGTGGTCTGTGGAGTTGCAATGCATGTTACTGGAGAGTTTCAAATACCCTTAAAATAATCCTTAGCGGGGGAAGTTTATTTGCTGTGTTTGGGACAATTGGATTTGGTTATAACAGAACAGGTAGTGTTTCTGAAGTAGGGCATGCCAGTGTAACTCTGTTAGATTTGGTACTTCAGTATGAGTGTTCCCAAACTGAGATCTCAATCCAGTACGAATGGATGCATGTAAACTCAGTTCTGTAGATATATGTTTTGGCACTGCCAGTCTCATGGCCACACCGGAGCCTTGGATACCTAATATCCTTAAGGGTAAGTCTGTGGAAAAACTCAGGTATATGCTTAACAGCTTTCCTGGGTTAGGACAATAGAAAACAAATTGTGAATCACTAAAAGCATTCAGGAAAGCTGTTAATAACATTCAAGAAGAGATTCTTAATAACACATGTGAAGAGCATTATCAGTTTGTGTAGCTGGGCTATCACGCCTAACCATCCCTCCAATCTTTGGGGAGAGATTTTTCTAAAATAGGGTGCTTTTAAATGTCCCCCAGTTTAAAATACTGAAGTGAGATGAATTACGGTGAACTAATTCTGCTCATAAGATTGGAAGTCTGTACCTTGGATGGAAAAACTATCTTCTTAGCAGCACGCCAAAGCTTGGAGCTCTCCATGCACAGAAAACCTAACAGTGTGCTTTGTGATGGTATGTGCTCAGTGCTGTTTTACAGAAGACATTTATGTGGCAGCTATCACTGGTACATCACAATTGCTGATTTGTCTTCATAGAAGTGGGATAGGAAAGTACTGAGGATGTGGAGAGACTAAGTGCCTTTCCGAGTCACTCGGGAAGTCTAAAAGAACGAGAAGTTGAAGCCAGATGGAAAAAGCTCTAGACTGGCGATCCTACCTGGGCTGTTTGCCTTGTTTGCTACAGATTATGTTTGAATTATTTTGTAAAATAAAGATATTTCTAGTTATTGCATCTAATGGTTGACTGAGAAATGTTCAAAGTTTAAGAAGTGGGGTTTTTTTCTATTAAATGGCTTTCTATGTCTTTGCGTACACATGCTATTTGGTAGGCACTGGTATTTTATTATGCTGTCATAGCTTCCCTTTTCCTAGGTTTGTTTTTTAGTGTCTTAAAATCATCTAGGACTCTGTGCAAAAACAACACTCCATTAATGGATTATTAGAGTGGGGAATTTGAATGTGGGGAATTTCAATGCCAGCAGTCAGCATTATGGTTCCCAATGCAACCATTAGTCAGCAACACCTCACATAAATACCCAAACTCAAATTTAATGTCATCCCCTGTAGTGTACTTCATCGGAAAGGTGACTTTAAGCAAGCAGGAAGTTCTAACTTGAGGAGGAAGAATACATGCCAACCAAGAGCTGTGCTGAGGTTGCTGTGAAATTGGTAACTTTGGGGTTTTAGCGTTTGTGACTCAAAACTTAAGTCTGTTTTTGCTCTTAAAAATGGCAGCATGCAATTTTAAGGACTGGCTAAATAGTTTTAGTTTTTTTACAAGATGCCTGACAGCAAAACCTCTGCGTAGCAAGGCATGCTGCTCTGAGGAGCTCTGCTTTTATCTCCACTTGTGACTGAAGCGTCCTTTGTTGGTTCGGTTGCATGTGCCACCGATGCTGGCTGTTGGCAGTAAGAGGCATTGATTCTGCAGAGACTCTGAGTAGCTGAAGACCCTCATGTTGTCTCCCACTAATCAGCCAACTGTAGTTCCTGTGTTGACTGCAAATTAACAAAAAGAGGTGGTGTTGATTTGCTTCTGCTCGCTCTTTTTTCTTTTTTTCTTTTTTTTTTTTTTTTTTGCAAACACTATGCAGCTGTGAAGGTGCCTTCTGGCTCTGGTTTAGGAACATTCTTCTTCAGGTGGTGTGCATGTCCTTAAGTAGCGCTGAGCCTCAAAGAAAGGTAAGTTGGAAAAAGTGGCAGTTGTGCCCTAGAAAAAGCTACAGAGAGGCAAGGGGAGCTACGTGCATGCTTAAAAACCTGACACATGCCGAAGAGTTTTGGTGAATAAGCCTGAGTGCTTTGCTGAATCCCAGCTGCGAGCGTGCAGAAATACCATACCTGCAAAGGCTGCTATGGCTGAGCAGAGCGTTGGGTAAAGTGCTCGTTACGCACTTCGGAGCAGGTGTTTGTAGGCCAGCTGGACCGCAGAAATGAATTAGGAGAGGGATCATACGTGCTGTCACACAAGAACGGAAACGTAACATTGCAAGTAGCTTAATTCAGGCTTCGCTGGGAAATCCTACCAGGACTTCTCACTTTCTCCGAGATACTTAAATGCTGTGTGAAAACTGATGCGGTAAATGTACCGATTCCCACTGATTTCCTTAAGAAAATGACTGTACAAAGGGTGTGTCCAAGTAAAGTGCCTTGGGAATTCCATCAGTGCCCTGCAGAAACTATGGGATTTGCCTGATACCAACACTTTTATGACAACCCGTGCTACCGATTTGCTAGCGCTAAATATGGCAGCCCGCGGGGGACGCGCAGNCCCCCCGCCCTTCCCCAGGGCATCCCGGCTGGCTGGCGGAGCGGGGACAGCCATCCCGATTTACCCGGCCCGTTCTTGGGGAAAACCACATCACCCGCCTGGGCGCACGCCTGTTCGCGGAGGCGGGCAGCGTTGTGTTGGTCTTGGCTCGCTGGCAAGAGGCAGGTAAACTCAGAGTGTAGGTGGTCCCCACAGGGGTGTCACGCAATTGAAGTGATCTGCTTCGAAGTTGCATTCGGATGAATTTTTGCTGTGCATCCTGGTGCAAAGCAGCCTGCTGTCGCAGGGGCCTGCGGAGAGGGTACCTGAGCATTGAGGCTTCTTCCCGCAGGGAGTGAGCCTTCTGCGTTGGTGGGTGAGCTGCTGGGAGCGGGGCATGGGGCAAGGAAAGCGTTGCTTCAGCAGAAGTTGTTCGACAGAAAAGACCTTTCATTGTGGGCTGGTTATGTTATAGGAGCTTGTCTGGCCAGGAGGAGTTTCCTCTCCTAACTTAGCTTATTGTTTCCTCTCCCTCCCCCACCCCAACATCTTACTACTGACCTTCCCTACTCTTCCAGACTGACCCTCCAAAGCTGGAAATGAAATGGCTACCAGCTTCTTTGGTTATGACTGAAGGGAGCGCAAGAAGTACCTCAGGATGGAGTGGGGATCAACCTTTTGTGGTTAATGGTGGTTTCTGTCTCTAGCTACCGATGTGACTTTGCTTCCTCATTTATTTTCAATAGACGCATGATTGATACAAGAAGTACCTGCAGCATTTAATTTGCTAATGAGTGTCATTCATGGATCAGCAAAGTCTATAAGTGGTTGTTACAAGGAGTTGGGGTAGCACAGAATGAGATTCCCTTGAACAGTGAACATGGAAAGCACCCGTGCCCTAGGCAAGAACAATTTTCTTGGTGGAAAGGATTGTGAGCTATGGAACTGCTCTGGCATGATACCTGTGCAGTTAATCCCTGCCTGTTGATCTACTAAGTACTGTAATTTCCTTCAGTGAATTATTTATTGTGAATTGATCACTAATTGTTATTTCAATTGTCAGTCATTAGGCAGCAAAATAGACATTCAGTGTACATCTGGAAAGGGACAGACACCCTTCTCACAGGTGGTAAAAGCCACTCGTTTGGCTATGGGATGCAGCTTGGACGTGGGCAGTATTTGGAATTAATTTCTAACTCTTTTTTAATTGTTTGTTTACTTAAGGGAGTTTGTCCTTTTGCATTATGTTGCTGAACACTTTCAGGCAAGATCGTTGTCTTTAGTAATGCTTGTCACTGTTGCTCAGCATAATGTGAAGGACTAGGATTGTTAATATGTTAGTTGCTACCTAGAAGGATTCTGTCAATAAGCAACTGGATAATCTGATACATGCAGAATTGGCTTGTGAATTAAAAAATGCATTGTAAAATATCTGGAGTAAGAGAATATCTGTACCATTATGTGAGGGCTGTAAGGGATTGGCACTTTGATGTCAATGCCAGTAATGTGTCAGTGCCTTGGAAATGTGGACAAGTGAATAACCCACAGCTAAGGGTGTGCTAAGTAATGTAGACAGCTGGTTCTTTTTTGGTTTTATGCTAATTGCTGCTGCTGTTACCATTGCATTTACAAGTTGATGGAGTCACGCATCATTTGTGTACTCCTGGTGCAAATGTTGCTTTGGTACATCATGTATTGGTAACAGATATAAGCAGATGCTTTTACTTGACTGTTAATTTACAATGAAAGTTTTATGGGATCATTAAAGTTCACAGAGGGAGACTGAAAATGGCTTGGAGATCTTGCCAGACATTTGGCCAGATAGGCTCAGCTTTGCATAGTGATCGATGAAATGGGGGGGTGTGGGGGGAATCTATGAAAATGTTTGTATGGAATTAGTGTACAGATGAAGGAGAGGAGAAGAATAAGGGAAGGGGAAATAGGAGATTGGACTAGCCTATCTGTCAGAGTGCTTTAAGTAGTGTCCGTTTCCCTGTGAAGGATTGCAGGCAGCTTGTAAACTGCCTGGGTATGTTCTGTTTGAACTTGCTGAAAGGCTTTCAGTCTTAAACTTGTGTTAATGGTCTGGGGGTTTGCTATGCTACAGCTTGGGTTTTGGTTATTTTGCAGATGTATAAAATACAATGTCACATCCCGTGTTTTGGGGCTGGCAATACAAATGGGAGTTGGCCACAGACAAGCATAGAAAAAGCAAGCAGAAACTTTTAAGGCATGTGTAATTTTCTCTGAAAAACCCTTTTGTCTTTACATCTAGATTAAATGCTGCTTGAGTAACTTTAATTTTGCTTTTTGTTGTTAGCCAGCCTAACTCTGATAGAGATTCCAAATAAATATTTGTAAGTTTTGATTTCATATCATGAAAACTTACATGCAACTTATAAGAAAAATGACAGCATCAGTCTTTCTTCTTCATATCCATCACAATCTTGTCTTCAAGAAGAAAGAATTTGCTATTAGACTATAGAGCAGGCAGAATTGGGGAAGCTGGTGAGCTACTTTTTCTTCGCGAGCTCAGATACCTTGTGTGTGTTTCTGTTGAAGGGCTAGGAGATGAAGTTTCCAAATAAATGTTTGTCGTATGCATTTGTAGTTGAAGTATAAAAAGTCAGATGTAGCTTATAATTGGACACAAGAGACTAATACCTCAACTTTCTGAACATGGATTTGTAATGAATGGCTGATTTAGAGCAAAGTATACACAAAAAGGCATAGCAAAATGTTTAAACAAATGTTTTTATTACATTATCCGTTAGTATTAAATTAAATATTGTCTCACTTCTGTAATTACTGTAAGTGCCAAGAATGATATGAAAGTGACTGATCATACAAGAAAATATTTTTTTTTTGGGTGGAATTTTATTAGTCTTGTTTATAGGTGGACTATGTTCAACTGTGGACCTAAGGAAGAGATACCACAAGACAGACCTGAATAAGCTGATGTAATGCTTCCCCATCAACTCAAAACAGTTTGAAAAATAAGTGTAACTGCAACGTTGAATAAAACTGATTGCAAGGAAAATTTTGTTGAAGAAGTAGCCTTTAGATGATTGATTAATTAATTACTTAAACTGCCTTCCATGGACTGGTAAGGGAGAGATGATATTCCAGTTTTTGCACATGTAGATAAAATATCTAGTTCCTAGGGTCTTACTATGAACAAAGACTTTCTTATTTTATCAGTGCATTTGTAACAGTAGCATTTTAAGAATTATTCAGTGTGCTTGATCAGCAGCATAGATCCTGTTAGATAGATCCAGATCCCATTAACCTGATTAGGGGAAAAGCTAATGCAGTTAGCTGTAATGCTCTCTCTTGGTTGCTTTGTTCACTCTTTACTGTGCATGAAGAAACTATGAAAATAAGACATACATAACTTTAAACTAGGTATTTATTGATTGAGATGTGTGGCAGATAACGAGTATTAGTGAGCAACACATATTGACATACCACCTCCAAGAAAGACACCTGGTTCACAGAATCACTCCCTTCAGGTAGTTGTATACATTGGTAAGATCCCCCCAAGCCTTCTCTTCTCAGGCTGAACAATCCCAGCTTTCTCAGCCCTTCCTCTTACGTGAGGTGCTCCAGTCCTTTCATCATTCCTGGTGGTCATTTGCTGGATTCTCTCCAGTATGTCCGTGTTGCTCTTGTACTGAGGAGCCCAGAACTGGACTTGGAGCACTCCAAGTGTAGCTTCACCCATCCTGACACTGTTGCTGGCCTGGCAGTCATTCAATATCAGGGAAGGTTGACTTCTATTGCATCTTGGATTGACTGATTCTCAGTGTTGCTGAGTTGCTTTATTCTGACTCCCTGGTTTTTTTCATCATAGGTTTTCATAGATTTTCATGCAGTTTTGGTTTTTTTTGTTCTTGAGTCCTTGAACTGTTAACAACCAATGCTTCAAGGATCTTATGTCAAGCTGCAAATTTACCATTCTTATCTATCATGGCTCTAGTTTAAGTATTGTCACACAGCTTTCTTGCAAGCTGGCGGTTTCTTGAGAAGTTTTATCCAAGGTTATGCAGTTCTGCTGTGTCAAAACTAGGCCTTGGATCACAGACAGCTGAACCCCTAGGAGGAGGATTCACACAAAGCTGAGGTGTGAAATCAGTATGAGCTATGCTGTGCCAATTCCCTCAGGAGGACACACAGTGAATAGTAGCTGCAAGGTTATTTGAACTACTTTCAAAATAACTGGATGCCTGCAGGAGAAGCCTTGTAACTTAGGCCTTCTCTGCACGGGACTTTTACCCGTCAGTGTGTTTTTGTATGTATTTCTGACACTAATGTGGTTTATAATTGGCTCTTTGCCTAGTCTTAGACAGTGACAAGTGGTGCTGATATGGATTGCCTATAGTAAGGAAAACTTTTTTTTTGAAAGCCATTGAAAGAAATAGAGGAAGGTGAAGCTCAAGAAGTTGATAGGAGATGTAAAGGAACAATTGACTGAGAGTGAGAACCAGCACACTGGCCTCCTATGTTATATGCTATTTGATAGTTAGGAAAGGGTGGTACAGTGGGTAGAATTGGAGAGAAGGGAAAATAGGAACAAGTTTTATGAAGAGAGGAGAGAACATTTTACTGAGGGGTAGAAGGATCAAATATTACAAGTGGGTTTTAATAAAAAACAGTAGGTGAAGTTCTGACTTGTGAAATGCAAAGCAAAATTTACATTGCCTTCACTGGTGCTGGAATTATTCCCATCTTGAATGCCAGGAAAAAAAGAGAATGCCAGGAAAGAAACTTAATTTATTTTTTCATATTTGTAAGTTTACAAACTTGGAACATTTGTTATCTGCAATGGAAAATCACGTCAAACACTAGGGAAAAACTTTCTCACTGGAACAGTAGTGTAACCTGAAACATTTCTTTAGGAATTGAGATTTCAGTCATCTGGAAATTTTAGGAACTGAGAGTGTCTACCATGAGGTTTTGAGATACAGTTACTTTAGTTTTGGGGGCAATTGATATTTCAGCCACACTCTTTGTGATTTTATGAAATTTTCCAAAAAGCAGACTTTCAAGGATGTTTGATCCTTTCTACACAGGAGGTAAAGCTTTCTTAATTTGTAGATCTCTGTGCAGTACATCAAGGAAGCCAACATGTTTCTGTTGTAAAATAACAAGAGTTAACAAATTGTGAAAATAGTGTGGGTTTTTTGGGGTTGGGTTTTTTCTTTTCTTTTTCTTGAACTAAGATTTCTGATAGTGGGCATCAGGTAATGGCACTAGTTCGTAAACTGGCTATTTAGTAATGCTCTTCAATCTTTTTGCTGTTGCAATTTAGATATTTGTTTATTTTGACAAAAGTGGCCCTGCGACTTGCTGCTATGTACAAGTATTAGTCTGACATCTTTGAGAAGTGCCACCCCTCTTGTTCTGTCAGAGATATGTGAAGTGTGATGAGAGTGACTTCCCGCTACTTCTTATGAATAGGTACTTACTTCAGGAGTAAAATATAAGTAACTGGATTGTTAAGGATTATTTTACACACTGGAGTGGTGGTATTTGTGTGTAGGTGTTTTGTTTGGGGTGTGTTTTGTGGTTTGTTTAATTTTTGTTGTGGTTTTTTTTTGGTGAAGTATTCAGTTGGAGAGCAATTAAATTGCAGCGGTCTTTACAGAACAATTTCTGCTAGTTTTGTTTTTAGAAACAATCAACTGAATGGATGGCAAGGCTGCATACTTTCTGAAATCCTCATTTTTATCAGAATGTGATGCAGAGGAAGGCCTTTATTCCATCTACCTGTGAGGTTCACTTCCTGCTGTAGCAAAAAAACAACTTGCAGTGGTTCTTGCATTCAGTTGAATTTCTTACAGCGGTGATCTTTCCAGATGTTCACCTAATTATGGGTTGAACTGGCTGCCCAAGTAGATGGATTTGCCCTGTTTGTGTAAAAAAAAGTCAAGAATATCAGAGACCAGTTGTTTCAAATTTCAGTAAAAATTTTTTGAGGAAGCAACCTTTTGGAGTTAACTGCTCAAAGAGGCATATTTGAAAGTTAGCAGTGATTCACAGAAGCACTGACTGGGGAAGTTTTTAAAATTAATCTGCAGTTAAAAAGCCAAGAAACTGGCTTCAGTTTGAACCAAAGTTTAACTGTTATTCACAGAAAGTGGTTTCACAGTGAAGATACTTATTTCCTGCCTTAAATGAATATTTAATTTCTTCACCTTGTTACTTGTGATGTTTATGTATTGTTTTCCTTTCCTGTCCTGTTAAACTATATTTAGCCTTTTTTAACTGAAATAAATCGTGCCCTGACAGTTTTCTTACATGAATACTACCTACATAGTATTATGAAAGCCTGGTCTGTACTGAGTTAGTATATGATGAAGTGTGACTTTTACAAGTTATGATGACAAAGCCAAATGTGTTCTGTAAGCATTTGTGATGGTAATTGGCAAAAAGCAGATTTTTTACATGACTTGAATTTTATTACCTTCTTATATATAATGCATTTCACTGTGGGCAAATAGTTACAGTATAATCGCTCTCTTTAGTGAGTACGCAGTGTAAATTTACTTATTTGCACTTATGTCTTGGTGGCATTTTATTGTGTAAGTAGTTATGTTTAACAACCCATTTAGCAGGTGAATAATTCTTTTGTGCTGTTGTATCCATTTCCCAGTGACCATCCATGACTTGTCAGATACTAATTTTTTTAAAGGGTGCAGTTTTATATCTGTGACCAGAGGCTAAATAGGAGTTCAATGAAACAGCGAAGAGAGAATGTTGAGGGTTTTGATCAATTAGAAATGGTCCATTTCTCCTGCAGTTCAAGAGAATTAGGGAAGATGGATGTGGTAAGTGACTTGCAGTGTAGCTGATCTCCTTAACTTCATTGACAAAATACAAGCTGCGCTCAAGCAAGGTTCACAAATTACCACTGTGTAGGTTGCCAGCAGAATGCATGAGACTTGCAAAAGTGTCAGTGCCCAGTGGTTTCTGAAAGATATAAGAAAACAAAGGAGAGAGTATCCCAAGCAGTTTTCATGTGGCTGTTGCCAAGAAAATTCAGTTGAACATAATCTCTTATTGATTGTGGTTTCTTTGGCTTAGTGATTATATAAGTTAGACCACAAATTCAGTTTCTCTAAACTGATTCTGGTGTGACCTATCCCTGACTTGGATAGCAAAGAAATTCTGTAGTGAGGATTTTGTGCTGTATTTTTATGTTGGGTTTTTTGGTTTTGGTTTTTTTTTTCAACTGAGTATGGATACTGTAAGCAGATGGAAACCACTCAGTGGAATTACAGTTGAAAAATAAGGTAGAAGTTCAAGTCACTCATGCAATGAAGTGGAGGAAAAAAATAGTATGCAGCTAAAAGCTTATGAGTAAGTGAAGGATTGGTGTTAAATGTTCTTAACAGCCATGTGCTGGGAGGAAGACACAAGATCTGACCTGACCTCTGTGCAAAAGGTAATGCATTATCTGTCAGTATAAAATGTCTTGTGAGCCTTGTAAAGAGCAAGGTAGTTACATTCGGTTTGTTTGATTCATCCTCTGCCATGGGGAGTGGGTTGCCAGGGTGCCTGCTGCAGAGTGACCCGCGAGAAACAGAAACTTTGAAGCAGAGAAGCTAAAAGATGTTGGTAGGGATGGAGATGGATGGAGCTGCTGAGCTCCTTGCAGGAAGTCTTACCTGAATCGTCTGTTAATATCTGTACATTTGGCCTTATATAAATGGTGAGTGTCTGAAAGGGCCCCTTGCGGCAGCTCCCACACCGAAATCCCTTGTGCTACCAAGGTGTGATTCATGATAGCTCTTGTCATCCTTTTCCTGTTGAATCATCTCTGGGGTTTCTCTTTAAATGTCTTGGGTAAACATCTTGAAGCTA
Organism: Rhinoptilus africanus; assembly: GCA_013400135.1. Taxonomy (NCBI): domain Eukaryota; kingdom Metazoa; phylum Chordata; class Aves; order Charadriiformes; family Glareolidae; genus Rhinoptilus; species Rhinoptilus africanus. Next base: position 327,854 of record VXBO01013008.1, on the reverse strand, counting down.
TATGAGGATGCTGGTATGATGCTTTTAGGACTAGGAAGACTGGCCGTACCTGTTTTAAATAGTTTGTTTGATCATACTTGATGCTCGCAAGCATCTAAGATATGTGTCCAAAGATGCACTCAGACCCAAAACAGAAAAGATTAAATAAGCTTTGAGCATGAGCATAGTTTAGCAACATAGGTTTCTCCAGCTGTCACTTGGCCCTGTCTCTGTGCTGTACTAGTCACCACCCAGGTATTAAGGGTACATGGAGAAAGGCTATGGGGTCTAAGGCACTGATTTGGTGACTTTTCCTTTCCTAATTAGTAGAAAGGAGATGATCAGAACATTTCCCTGTTGCAAGAAAGAAGCAAGGAGGCTTAAAAATCAAACTCAATGATCTCAAGGAAACAACAGACTGACACACAGTTCTTGTTCCACTGCTGACAGCATTTCTGTTGACCTAGTAGTCGTACCCAGGAGCCCTTTCATATTCAGCATTAGCCCAACTCCATGTTTTCATGACATGTCATGAACAAGAAACAAGAGGCAAAGATGCTGAAGTGGTCTTGTTCATTAATTCCTTCTAGTAGGGTGTCCTGGTTTGAGTGAGGTTTAAGTATTTCATGTATGTGGAACGCTTTGGAAACGGAAAGTGAGACAGGAAGCAGTATTTTCTGGTATGTTTTTTCTCTGGGGTTTATTATGTAATGCATAGTTTGGAGATTTGACTCCGAAAGCATAGCTATTTTGTAACTTCACTGCTTTTCTTAACTACTCTAGGATAAAATGTCTATTGGTATAATTTGTGAGCCACAAGCTCTTTTAGCTTCTTGTTATTTCTTTGAACAACAGGTATTTAACTCCATGCAGAATTAACAGCATTTGCAGGACCCAATTTTGTGACTTTATTGGAGTTTTTTTCCTTCATAAAAATGCTCACAAAGCATCAAACAACACTGAGCTGGGTGGAAAATGGGTAAAGAAACCAAACAAATTAGTGTCACATGGTTTAACATTATGCATTGTATTGTCGTCTTGATTTCTTGTTAGGAGTGGAAATAAAAATGAAAGTTATGAGCAGTGTCTTAAAATTAAGTGTAAACATCTGAAAAACAAGGATTTTTTTTTGTGTGTTCTACTTAAATGATCTATAAAGATTTTTGACTGAGTATTGGTTTTGTGTTCTATACAGAGATAAAAAGGACTGGTTTTTAGCACTCATTTAATATCTAGCACTCAGTTCTACTCAACNAGGGGGAGAATGACCTCCCTTGACCTGCTGGCCACACTCTTCCCTATGCAGCCCAGAAATCCATTGGCCTTCTTGGTGACAAGGGCACATTGCTTGCTCATGGATAACTTAATGTCTATGAAGACCCCCAGACCCTTTTCGTCCGAACTGCTTTCCAGCAGGTCCACCCCTAACCTATATTGGTGCCTGACATTCTTCCTCCCCAGGTGCAGGACCCTATACTTGTCCTTGTTGAACCTCATTAGGTTCTTCTCTGCTCTTACTACTAGTGTATTGTAAAGTACAACTTAAAGGGTTTATGGTGCTCTAACTGGATTATTAAGATTGAAACAGTTTAAAAGAACCCCAACATGCTTACTTCTAATTACTTTGGATTTGTATAATTTTTATTTTTCTAGTTCTAGAATTATGCTTCTAATCTGTTGACCTGTATTGAAGCAGATTTGCTTTCTGGCTTTCATGTGTCAGGAAACATTTGTCTTTGCTTGCAGGGTGGGTGAATAAGGTATTTTATTTGTTTGGCCACTGAACCAAGTAACCACAAATGTTTGTTTGGCTTGTTGTGATACAAATCTTCATCTAGCTTCTTTTTTATTTTGAAAGAAAAACGAAAGTTTTTTCTTAAAGATTTGGGAGGGTCACTATTCCTTCCCTGAAAACAGATTTTGTTTTCATCTGAAGTAGTTTTCATGGCAGCAGAACACATAGGTGTCCTTGAAAAAATCAACAGCAAGAATTGGCTAGTCCTTTGCACAAGCCGGTGGTTAGAGTACTTTCTGTGGGTAAATGGAAACTTTCCTTTTTCTGTAAAATGTTTGTACTGAAGCTGGGCCAGAGGACAAGAGAACCATCTGGCTTCCCTGCTCAGCCAGCTGCGGTAGGGAGAGGAGGTGCAGTGCCTCTGGCTTCAGCCTGGTTTCTGGGTTGTATTGGAGTACATCACTTGCAGGAGAGATCACGGCAGCATCAGTAAACTGGATTAATAGCACTAATGTTTGGAAGGAGAGAGGAAAGCATTCAGACCCTCTTGGTTAGAGGAAGGACTTGAATCTCCTCTTCTTGTCTGGGGCCAGTATCCTTTGGACAAAAGATAGGGCTGATAACTCTTCACTGTAGCCCGTCATTCAATTTTTGGTTGAAAGCTCTTATCAAAGTGAGTAGAAATCATGAATAACTTGGTGTGACAGACTGAAACTCTGGGATTTTGGGGTTGATTTTCCAAATAAACATTTTTAGTAGCTCTCCCCCCATCCAGTCAACTTGATTGAGAGCCCCAAACAGTACTGCTATTGCACAGGGTGTTACTGGCTGTCAGAGAAAGTGGTGACTTTCAGCTTTTTCTGCTCTTGTTCCTGTAGGGAGGGATCTAGGTATTCTGAGCAAAGCAGGGTTCAGGTCTGAGGGGCAGCTGGGCAGAGATGTAGGGTAACAGATCTGCCTTCCTTCACTATCATGGTCTCTCTTATTATGTATTTGGGAGCAGGTTTTTAACCCCCTGGGAAGGAAGAGGAAATATGAAAGGTTGAGGAGGAAGAAAAGGAAGGGAAGATTAAAAAGAAAAACAGCCTTTGAAGTCACAGTCTAACCAGCCTATGAATTCTTACAAATGTTGAATAGTGTTCCTTCTCTGTGCCTTGGTGAATGCGTCATGAATGTTGCTGCTGTGCTTTTTTCAAATCCTGTGTAAGGAGGGGAAGTAACACTACTTCAGCTCAACTGACTGGGAACTGAGGGATGGCAGGGCCACGTGACTAGTCTGTGATCATACTAGAAATCTGTGGTAGTGAGGCACTAGAAGAGGGATGTTTGGACTTCTAGTCCAGGACACATTATGTGTATTTCCCCTAAACAAGCATTTTTGCAATATTTTGTGTATATTGGAGGAAAAAGAGCAGAATCTTGATCCTAAAACTCTGATTCATTTCTATTCAAACAAATTAAGTGACAGGCAGAGATAGATGCTTATGATATTTCAGTAGTGCAGGTATGCTTTGGGCCCATGTAGAAGCACTTGTGGAAAAATTACTATTTATGAAGAGATTTAGAGCTATTTCTCTTCCATGAGCTATTTACTTCAACTGAGATAACATCTATTAAACATTCATTCTAAGTAAAATACCCTCAAGAGTCAATTTAGGTAAACTGCAGTACCTCTTTCTGGACTAAAAATTGCTTTGCATAATGCATGTAGAAAAATCCATTAAATTAATTTTTCTGTTCCTCTCAGTCTTTATTATATGTTGAAATTAAAATATTTTTTTTTTATGAGGGAGTAGGGAAGGAGGGAAGAAAGCTCCTTTTGTCATCTGCATAAAGGGACAGACAGAGCTTTTGTGTGTAAGAGGTTTTTTTAATCATGTCTTCAATTTTCTTCTCTTTTTAGTTGAATATGTTATCATGACTGCAAACTTTCACATTTCCATTGTCATAAACAATAGTCTAATAACCTTCAGAGCTTTGGCTTTTTCCAGCCTGGCAGCCAAATGTATGTGTGGAAGAATGTTGAAGACAGTTACTTTAATCTGTTGCAATACGCAGCCTGTCCTTTACTTCAGCTACGGTATGGTATTTTTAAAACCACATGCACGCAGTGATGGATGATGCCTGAGAACTCGCATCACCTTTGATTACAGTTTGAGAAGACAAGCAGCTATGTTGTGCCAGAGGTAACAAAATGCTGCTGAACTGTGCGAGACCTGCGTAAGAGATGTGGGCCCTGGGAAACTGGAAGGACTTGGCTCATGTTCTGGATTGGCTGGTGATTAGAGAGGGTCTGCTGTCTCCTAGCATTACCCTTATACCATTGTCACTCTCTTAGAGGTTCAACTTTATGCTACATTTGGGCTTTACCAAATACTTAAGACCTAGCTGTTAAGGGGTAGGTCACAAGTGGCACAAAGAACTGGTGGACATCAAACTTAGGGAGGTATCATTAAGGGATGGGACTACAGCTCACTGAAGTCAGGGAATGTTTTTTCCTTAGTCTGTTGTGTGTTTTTGGTGAGATTATACAAAGGTTTTAACAGGTAAGGTATTCCTGTGCAGTGTTCTAGCTTTTTTTTATTACTTTTTTTTGGTACTAGGATGTTTTAAAGAGACAAACCCCAAAATACTATTTTTGGGACTTTGCGCGAGGATTCTTTGTTCATTTAAATGTGTTAATTGAACTTTGAATTATTCAGCGTTACAAGAGAGTAGGGGAATACCATCATTGGTAGATGGTAACTTCACTTTTGTTGCTACAGTTGTCCGGTAGAGCTAATACATACCTGTACTTCAGTGAATCCCCTCCCCATGCCCCCTCAAACAGTCTCAGCTATTTCCAAGCTCAGGAAGGGGATTCAAGTTACCAATACCAGGCTCTGAACTCTTAGTCAAGGAGGGCTTCCATGTTACTGTGACTCAGGTGAGCCATGCTAATTCTCTATGTTTATGCTCTGACTCCTAACTGTTGTGTGTCTTCTTTAGACTACTTTAGCTGAATATTGGAAATATGAATCTTTGACTGTAGACAGTTATCCATTTTGCTGTGCTATTTGAAGTTGATGTCACCTACTGGTACTTGCCAGTGCTATGTTGCCAAAGATTGTTTCTCTACAGCCCTGTAAGCAGAATAAGACTATTCCAGTCTGCTTCGGTCTAAATCTGTGAGACTAGTTTAGCCTGCTTTGCATGTGGGGCTGGGTTTGAGTTAGTCCCTTGACTTTGCTGGAAGGAGGTTAGAGATGGCTTTTTACCATCAGAGTAACAGGGAAGGCACAATGACAGGTAGAAAAGCTACCCGCCTATCTTTGTAGAGCCTGTGATTTGCTGACAGTTCATGTATTTTACATCAATACAGATTAAAGAGGTTAAAATTTGTAAAAGTGCTAAAGGAGGCCCAAACCATACGAGCAGGTTTGATTTGGTTTATACCCGTTATGACCACACTAGAAGAGTTCTTACATTTGGTGTCCCAGAAAAGTCTTTTGAGTATAGACAAAGGAACAGTGTTGGTTCTTCCACCTCATCTAGCTTTGATTATTTTAAAAATTTCTGTTTAATAAGAATCCACCCTTATCAGGTAGTGCAGCATTAGCTTGGTATAATTCTGAATGCATCTGAACAAGTTTTAAGCTATTTTTAAGCGTGGAAATCTATGTAAGACAGATTTATCTTTGTAAACATCCAACAAGGACAGACAAGCATCTTCTCGAGCCAGAGTCCCAAAATGGCTAATTGCTGGTGTGGGGTTTTTTTATTATTTTTCTCCACTCTGTGTACTATATTGTACTGGTAGTATCCTGGCAGTCAAACTGCAGTTCACAGTTCAAAATGCAGATTTTATTTTATTTTCAACTTGCTTTGTCACGTGATGTTTTTGCCATTTATCTTTCTTTATAAAATGCTGAAATTGAACCATAGGAGACATATTTTCCCAGCTAAAAGTAAATTTTTTTTCTCAACAGGAATCGATGGCACAGTATTTAATGCCACATAGGAGTGTAGCTGTAAAAGGTTTCTCTTTTTTTTTTTTTTCCCTTCTCCTTACCCCTTTTAAAGTACTATAAGCATACTTTAAAGTGGCAACAATCTGGAACGTTTTTTCAAATAATTTCTCAAGATTCCTAATTCTTTCATATTTTCATATTGCTATACACTAAATACGTTATTAAAAAGTTGTTTTACAACAAGAAGTAGCAGTTTTCTTAGCAAAACAATTTCGAGCTCATATTATATAAAAATAAGAAAAATATTGAACTAATGCTGTAAACCAGTTATTGAACAGCTGAGCATAGTCGATAAACCAGAGTCTTGCAATAAGGTGTGTGTTTGTTAATAATGAGAATATTTAATCTTTGGAAGCACTTACTATAGATGCAGTGAATTTGTTGTTATTGTAAGTCTTATTCATAATATCTGTTGTTTTTAAAGTTTGTCCTGTCACTCAATGGTAAATCAGAGCCTTGCTTTGAAACTATGGTGAAACATTATTCACTTTCTGATGCAGAATATCAAACAACTTGTTCACAGTGATCCTTTCTGCCCTTAAGATAAGAATCTGGTTGCAGAATGGGGACTTAAAGTTGCTGGTTTTGTCAGTCTATTTACATTGTGTTCTACATTTGTTATAATGCACTCACCTAGTTGGATCATATCTGGGTTTTGGTGTAATTAATATGCCTACTGGTTTTCCACAGTGAAAACAAACTCTTGCAGCTCTTGGGGCAGGAATGTAGTTGAGGAAAAGATCAGCACATTGCACTGCTTAGGTGTTGGACTAGGGGGGAGATCTGATGATTTAGCAATGATGATATAACAGACCAGAAAATGACTTCTACAATGATTAATTTTTTCATCTCTGGCAGCCATAGAAACAGATCCAAGAGCCTTTATTTCCAGTTTCTACTCTCTTACTCTGTCTACAGTAAATTGGATAATAACATGGGAAAACGCCCCCCTGAAGTCTGTTAGTTTGTAGTAATGAGAGATTTGTGGATATACATATATATGTATGTATGTGTATTTCTTCCCTATTGTCTGAACACTTTATTCTTTAAGTGTTTCTCCAACTCTGTTCTCCACTCCTTGTGCTTTGCTGATTACAGTAAAGTCAAGTGAGACTACCTCAGAGTCAGCATTTGGTTTATGGGACTGTGCCACACAGGGCTACAGGGAAGAAAAAAGTGCCAAAGAAATCTCTATATAAGTTGCCATCAAAGGTTTCCAAAGCATCTTAAACAAACATTTGTTTAAGTCAGGTCTCTTTGAGGGTGTGTTGGAGTGCGGGGGAAGGGCACCAACTACTTGTTCATTGGGTTTTACATGGCGATAGTGTCCCACTTTAGATTCCCTGACCTGAATCTGTCATCTGTAAGAAAAGGCTGTTCTAAAATGCATGGAGTCCAAAGAATGTTTTTTCTGGCCTCTCCTCTGCAACATTTAATTCTCCTTTGTGTTAATGGATGTAAGTAAAATACAGACAGCATGCAGACTGTAGTAGCTGAATAAATGTTATGACTGGTGGGTGTTTTAAAAGAAAAAGCAGGTTTAGGAAGGGCTGTATTTTCTTTGCGAGATTATAGTTTGTTAGTCCCAGTGAGTGTCGTAGCCCTGTCAGATGCTGCTCATGAATCAGAAAAAGAGATAGGAGAGCTGTTAAAAGGGCTAATTCTAAAGGACGGAATATATGCAAGATGAATTTTGAATGACGAGATAGAGCTCTGCTTCAGGTCACTGGTGCTTGTATGAAGCCTCATCAGTGTTGTGCACTGGAGTGAATTTGCTGGTGCCAGGAGCTCCGTGTGCTTTTGTGTAACAGGCTGCAGAAGGGAGCATGTAGGTTAGCTGCCAGCAGGCAGTGCAGGGCTCGCTCGCCCGCCCGCCGCTGGAGCATTGCACTGAGGGATGCGTGTGCTGTGGCTGGTGGCATACAGTGGGGCTGCTGCTAGGTGTGGTGTGTAAAGAACCTGCAACTCAGTAATCCTAGAATTAAACAGAGTATCTCACTCTGAGATGGTGCGAAAGTGTAGGGATTTGCTATTTATTTAAAAAAATAAACCAACAACAAAAAACCCCAACAATAACCCCTCCTCAAAATCTGAAAAATGTCTGTTTCCTCTGAATTGTTTCCATCTCCATTCCTCCCTGGGTCTTGCTTTGGCCTCAGCTCCAAAAAGTCTGCAATTCCCCTTGCTCGGCAGAGGAGATGGGCGCAAAAGACCAGTGGGTGCCCTTGATGACCTTGTCAGATGGGCATATGAATGCCTGTTATATTTGAATGGCACGCTTTGAATGCCTCTAATGCTGCTATCACATCTCGTCTCATTCATAGCGCATCTAGATAATGATCATAGAATATTATGTGACTGGTACAGTAACTGTTGTCATTAATGCACTGTTCCTAATACTATTGAGTTGCATTATCCCTAGATAAACAGTGGGAGAATTGCTTCTAATTCTCACAGTAATGTGATTTTCGATGTGGTCATGCCTGACTTGACCTTTCTTGGCACTGGCAGTGCATTGCTTGCATTGCAGCACTATTATCGGGGCATCTTGAATACAAGTTGGAAACATGAAGTGGGGGATTTGAAATGGCTATCTGAAAATAGTGTTGTGAATACTTAAAAGTGGTAGAGTGGAGGGAAATTCCCAGCAAGTCCTTGTTTTATGCTATTTCCCTTCACAAGAGGTGCCACTGTACCTCTGAAGTGCTGGCGTGGTAGGTATTCACCTCAGCAGGTACTGTCCTTTTAAAGGAGAGCGAGTGTATGGTTATCATCCTTTCTATTCAATCTATGTGCATGCTTTCTCAGTTCAAGTTCAGCCACCTCTAACTCACTCATGCAAGTCCTTTTGATTAGTTAATTCATTGCCCTTATTGAATGTCATTCTGAAATTAAAAGGCTGGCACATGAAAGCTTCAACGCAGGACCTTTGCTAGACCTATTTGTTGAGCAGTCCAGTCCTTTTAATCAAGTTACTGAATTGCTGTCTTCCATCAGGCATGGTCTGGTCTCCTGAGTCTCAAGGAACTTGGTTGCAGGAAGAGGAAAATGTAAAACCTATTCTAATTTAATAATCTATGTTCAGAAAAGGGTAAAATTGCTATTTAGGTAAGTAGATAATGAGAAACCAATTTTTAAAGGAATTACTAAGTCTGCAAATATGCTTTGGCAATTTTTCATGGCAAATTCATGTATTAAGGTAATGTGGTTTTCAAGGTTTTGATTTATATGGATGATTTTACAGTTCTGCTTTACTCTGTAAAATAGGGTAAAGTGCTGTGCAAAAGTCATCCTGAGAAGTTTATTTGTGGTGATTATTTGAGACTGCATTCTCAGCCCGATAGACTCTGCAATACAGAGGCTGTGCACCCTTTCTGGAGGAAGAGAACCATGTTGTCTCCTTGGTGCTGTCAAGTATGGAAAAAAGTGTTGCTGAAACTCCTAGGTGAGATATAGAATTAGTATCTAGGATCAAAAGAAGATAACCGTGAATATAAACCACATAATAAAAGGACTCTGCAAAACACTACCAGCTCTCTGAATTACTGCTTGTATTAACACCCTTTCATAGATACATACTGAAAACTGTCAGGACGATTGCTCACTGTGGCTAAAGTTATTGCCATGTTACAACATTGGGTTGGAAATATGACGTTATTGACAGATCAAGTGTTAAATTCATATGTTGCCTCCAAAATTGAAGGTTAAAAATCAAGAACCATCTTTTCAGCATGTCATTTGGAGAATATGTCTTATTCCTCACCAACAGTTTTAATCATCAGGGTGATTAATAAAGCCAAAACAACAACAAAAATTAAACAAACTACAAATAAGATAGGGTGATTTGCTGAAGCTCTGTTGGGAAGTTGCACTGAAGTCCTATTCCACTGATCTATCATTCGGAGCAACCTTCTAAGTTAACGCTAAGAGAAAAGCTAACAGCAAGCATCTATGGCATTGGATACTTGCCCGACTCTGGTATCTGCATTGGTGGAAATCAGGGGGGAACTAGGCCCCAAAACATTGTGGAACTGTCCCTAAGTCTATAATTATTGTTGTATTTAATTTAAAAAAAAATAGAGATTTGACAGTCACCCGAAGCTAGTTGCATTGAAGTTCTATCAATACTGAGGGATGCACGGTTACACCTTACGCTGTGACCATAACAGGAGGTAAGTGCTAGGTATAGGAGCAAAATAGGTTAACTGTAATTGTGATATCCTGTTATAGAAGTTATTTCTTGTTGAACTTGGAGGAAGAATATGAACAATTGCAAGCAACATGCAGCTTGATTGTATGGACTTCTTAGAATTGCTTCAGCTGTTTAGCCATCTTGAAGACCTGTACTGGAATGTTTGCTGGAAGGTTTAAATTAGTCTAGAATTTCTAGAAGTCCCAGATCAGAATGGGCAAATGAAATTAATTATTCCATGAGATTATGTTGAGTTGCTGAATGCAAAAATCCATTTGGCAACTCTCATCAAACAATACATAGAACATAGAGGATCTCTGCTTTAACCGGTTGTGGAGACTTCAGTCTTAGTTCTGTAATCTTGATAGATCAATGTGTTAACTAACTTTTAAAGAAGTATTTAATGAAAAAAGGCATCTTTATTAGTATTTCTGTCTATGCTAGCCTAGCCCCTTGTTCTTGCCATTCCCCCATATTTAAGTATGAGCAGCACATATCACATCCCTCTCCACAGTGCCTTAAATAGAGCTGAGAAAGAAAGGATCTTACTGCTGCCCATTTCATGGTTTTCTCAATTTTCACGGTGACTCTGAGGTCTGGTAGGATAGAGCTGGCAGAACAGAAAGGACGTAGGCTCCTGAAAGTTAACTCGATCCTCATTTCCCGAAGGTGCTTTTATTTGGAGGGTATTTGGGTTTTGCTTGTTTTCTAGCAGCCTTTCTTGAATGCAGATGCCTGGCTAAACATTCTGGTAATCCTAGTTTACTTATTTAACCTAGGACAATAATTAGGCCTTGTGTGCTTTAAAAACTCTCATATTGTGCAGGCACATGTGGCTGAATAATTGATCTGGAAAGTAAACAGGAAATCTCAGCAAATGGTATCACGCAATGCAAAGACAGAAATATATCTGCTATACAGACTTAGTGTAGGATCATCATCTTCTCTTGTGTGACAACAAGTGCAAAGCTGGTAAAAACAGGTAAGTTTGTGGCTTTGCCCCAAAGCTGTGTATAAGTATACACCTTTTATTTACAGTGTTTTTTAAGGATGTTTTCGAGTGTGACTGTAAGGTGAAAGCACTTCTTTCAGTACTGCTGTCTTAATGTGGCTTTGTAATAACAGGTTGAGTATTCTAATTATTGTTATTAGTAGGTATAATATAGTAAGTGTTTTTGAGGTCAGTATTTAAATGTATAGTGTTTATGGGTGGCAGCCTATACTTCATATAGGCTTGTATAATTCACTTACAGGTCAGTTGCCAGCTCCTCCTTGATGGGTGCCAGACACTTGTATTCAGGGCAAACTCAAACACCAGAATCAATAGACTTTCCAATTATATTCTGAATTTTTAATAAGAGCCATTGGGAGTACTGTGCAATGCTATGGAGCAAATTCTGTATAGCAGCTAGATAAGAAATATTCTTAATGTGAATGGAATTATTGATCTTTCTGAAGCATATTGCATGCTGATCCTCTGAAGACACTAAATTACTTTTTGAAGGACACTTTTGAGGATCACAGCATTTGTTTGATTGATTTTTATTTTATTTTTTTAAAGACCATTCCTGTCATCAGATGCAGAAGACGATTTAAATTTGTTGTGGAAAGAATTAAAGCCATTGTGCATTCAAGTCTGGGTAGAGCCACATAATCAAAAGATGTTGGGAAATGATGAATAATGCTGTTGCATGTTTTCTGAACAGACCAATTGGGATAAAATAGGGCAGGATCAGTTTGATAGTACCAATTTTCTGTGTATGTTTTTAAAGACAGATTTGGAAAACAAATGTCCACAGACTGCTTCACCTGCAAAATGTTTCTGAAACTTTAAAATTAGGCTTGTAGACTTCGGGTGTGACCAGATGACCTCCAGAAGTCCCTTGCAATTTTAAGTTACTCTGACTCTCCACGTTTATTCCTCTGGCCAAAACTACTTGGTAAAGTTAATTTCAAATAATTTTGTTTTCCATGAAATTCTATTTTGTGAAGAATATACTGCTTATTTAGAGCAAGCTGTTGCTTCCCCCCCACCCACCCTTAATAGCAAATGTGAATGGAAAGGTAAAAATTGAAGGAGGACTGTGCTGAGTGTTAATACTGTGAGTGTATAATCAGAAGTTAAGATGAGATGACACTTGCATAAGCTATGAAGAGAGTTCTGTTTGGCATAGATTTGCTTGAAATCAATGGCAACTATATCAGCAATTTTTGACCCTGTGTTTGTTCAGTCTTTTATATAACCTATAAATTCACTTAAGTCTAGCAGAAACCTCTCCTTTGAGAGTTGTTTCTATACAGTACAACTGTAGTGCAATCTCCCTAATTTTCGTTTTTGTATTGAAAATGTAACCTCACTGTTGACGTGTTATTAAGGTTTCTGCACTCAAAGGTCAGTTCCCCCTGGAGTCTCCTTTCTTCTGGAAGATGGCATATATTAAAATTTTATAACAGTTCCCATTAGTTCCGATCCTATAATCTTGGGATCAATCTGGCTGCCCTTCTTCATAGCCTATCAAGTGCAATAAATGCCTTAGGTGAGCAATAAAGAGATTGGAATTAGATTCTTCTAAGCAAGACTTGTTTGCATAAAGGTTTAAACCTGGCCACAGTTGTGCTGATAAGGCTCCCTTCACTTCAGGTGAAAGGAGCTGCTAACACTTTCACATATAAAACAGCTGATCATCTGAAATAAGATACAGTAAGTACAGGTGTATGCAGATGCAGGGCTACACTTTTAGCCATAATTTCTTTCACTTCACAGTATTCTCTTTGCATACAATTACAATATATAATATTGTAATTATAATATATAACTTCAGCAAGGTTTCAAAAGGAAAAGGGATTGTTACATGATTCCCAAGAACGGTACCTGCCCTTTCCACCTCTGCTCAGGATTTCCTCTGCATTTTGGTTATTGGAGCCATGCCTGGGAAAGCTGGAACTGGAGAGTTACTCACAGCTATTGGGAAGGGGATCGAGATCATCCAAAGTAAGCTTGCTTTGATTTGTGTGTGAGAAGACTGCTCTGTGGGTTAGCAGTTGTGGTGGGAGCAGACTTGAGAGCAGAGGCCAGAATCCCGCTTGTCCTTCAGTCACTGTGAAAGGAGGGTACTGAACAAACACCCACAGCTGAAGGACTGGATTTCAAATGTTGCCATCAGAAAACTTTAGATAAGGTCAAGGCAATTATTTTCTTTCCTACAATTTTACTCCACTGTGACTAACACAATGGTCTGCTGCCTCTGGCCACTATTGTGCCCCTGGATATTATTATGTAGATAATAATAACATTAGCTTAAAAGCTTGTAGAGAGTCACTACATTCATATTTTCAGTGTGGAATAAGTTTTTCTGAAACAGCATGACTTTTCATAATTGATTGCATTTTTTAAAATGTCAGGCAGTGTCCTGCTAAGTTTATTGATGAACGCAATGGGTGAAATGTAATATTAAGGGAAAAAAATAACCCAGCATCTAACAAAAAAATCACGGTTTTCTTTTACATCTCTTCTTGTCCTGGTCTCTTCGAAGGATGCCGCAACATATGTGCGAGAACTAGTATTACAGCTCACTGAGTATTTGTGAATGAGTAAGATATCTCTCCTCTTGGCCAGCTCTTTAACAGGGACAATGTTGCCAGGGCCAAACCTCCATATTGAAACTGTTTGGATGAGCTGCTCCTTTTTACTTTTGTAAAGAAGCCAAACTGTCAAATACCTTAACACTAAAAAGATATATTGAGTTATGCCATGGTTGTGAAGGGTTTAGATAGCTCCTATCACCACCATTTGATCTGATATGTGACCCGCTGAGACTGATTGATCACTCAGTGCTTCTCAGTGGATAAATATGTGAACTGGACTGAGAGGTACTGATTGAGCTGCCGGGTGCCATTACAGAAACTTGTGACAATTCCAGTGATAGGTGATCCTGTGCTCTTATATAATGTGATTGCTTGACCGAGTTGGTTATTTTTTGGGGCTCTTTTTTTTTTTTTTTTTTTGGATTATGGGNTTTTTTTTTTTTTTTTGGAGTTAGGAGAGGGGGGAAAGATTTAGTATTTTAACAGCTTTCTCAGTTCATGCAGGTATTGAGTTTGCCCAGCAAAATAAACACGGCAAGTGTCTTCTGTCCTATTCTCCATTTCTATGTCTACATATAAACTCCAGACCTGCAGCATTCTGTTCTCATGGATAAATGAATAATTAAAAAACAAACAAACAAAAACCAGACATCTGGATTAAATGAAGCCCTTAATTTCTTCAGAATGTAGAGAGCCTTTCCCAGTGTCCTGGGCAAATTGATGAGTCACATTAAAATATTTCAGGCAGTCATGCCAGCAGAAGTTCATCTTGGTGGACACTGAAAGTGAGTTTAAATGTTATTTTTAAAAATGAAAATACTGGTAAGCTCCAGGGGGTTGGTTATCTTCTGATATTTTCAAGGTGGGGCGGGCAGGGGGGACAAACGCCTCTCTTAATGTAGGCATAATCTGATGTTAACCTAAAACTTAATTTATCATCTTCAGAATGTATGCTTTTCTGGCTGCAGATTTTACACACTTTGCTTTCAGTACCTATGATCTTAAAGAAGCTGAGATGCTGCTTTGCATCCCTCTACACTAAAGAGCATAGTGCTAGTTATTATTAAGGTCATCTGACAGTTCACACTACAATACTGTATTCTGAATTGCTTGCTAACTTTGATAAGCTTTTATGTTGGAATGTGTGTTCCATACTACGTGCAACCTCCTAACTGCAAAGGAAAGACAGAACATCCCTCAAATGAAGTCCCAAGAAAGTGATGTTTTTATACTTTTAAAATAAAATACAGCAGCCTTTTCTTTGAACAAGACTAGCTTTTCCATGCTGTAGATGAGGGAATTGAACTTTGGTAGAGTTTCAGTCTTCCGTTCCAAAGAATGTTGACTAAAAATTGGTGTATATAAGAACTGCTGTAGACTAAACTGAAACCCAACAAATCTGAACTTTTGCGTTACCAGGGTATCTCATAGCTCTGATTGCTTAGGAAGCTGGATATGTGTCTTTGCTTCAGAGCCACTCAGTATACTTCAGCTGAGAGCTTACATGGCCAGGTTGGGTTTTGTGTGCAATGGCTACTTCCCTAGTATCCAGCCTGTCTGCTTCATAGAATCATAGAACAGTTTGGGTTGGAAGGGACTTTTAAAGGTCATCTAGTCCATGTTTCCCTGCAGTGAGCAGGCACATCTTCAACTAGATCAGGCTGCTCAGTGCCCCATCCAACCTGACCTTCAATCTTTCCATGGATAGGGTATGTACCACCTCTCTGGGCAACTTGTTCCAGTGTTTCACCATCCTCATTCTTATATGTAGTCTGAACCTACCCTCTTTTAGTTTAAAACCATTATCCCTTGTCCTGTTGCAACAGTTCCTGCTAAGAAGTTTGTACCCATCTTTATTATAAGCCCCTTTTAAGTTTTGGAAGGCCACTATAAGGTCTCCCCGGAGCCTTCTCGGGGCTGAACAACCTCAACTCTCTCAGCCTGTCCTCCCTCATAGGAGAGAATTTCTGTCCCTCTGATCATCTTCATGGCCCTCCTCTGGAATCTCTCCAATAGGTCCATGTCCTTCTTGTGCTGAGGACTCCAGACCTGGATGCGATACTCCAGGTGGGGGCTCACCAGAGCAGAGCAGAGGGGGAGAATCACCTCCCTCAACCTGCTGGCCACGCTTCTTTTGATGCAGCCCAGGATATGTTGGCTTTCTGGGCTGCAAGCACATGTTGTTGGCTCACGTCCAGCTTTTCATCCACCAGTACCCCCAGGTCCTTCTCAGCAGGGCTACTCTAAATCCCTTTATCCACCAGCCTGTATTGATATTAGGGGTTGCCCCAGCACAGGTGCAGGACCCTGTACTTGGCTGTGTTGAACGTCATGATGTTCACATGGACCCACTTCTCAAGCTTGTCCAGGTCCATCTGGATGGCAACCCATCCCTCAGGTGTGTGAACCACATAACTCAGCTTGGTATCATCTGCAAACTTGCTGAGGGTGCACTCATTCCCATTATGTCACTGATAAAGATTAAACAGTACTGGTCCCAGTACAGACCCCTGAGGGATACCACTTGTCACTGATCTCCATCTGGACATTGAGCTGTTGACCACTACCCTCTGGATGCAACCATCCAAACCAATTCCTTATCCTCCAAACAGTCCATCAAATCCATGTCTCCCCAGTTTAGAGAGAAAAATGTTGCCAAAGACCTTACAGGAGTCCAGATGGACAACACCTGTATCTCTTCCCTTGTCTGCTGTTGTAGTCACTCCATCATAGAAGGAGTCAGGCAGGACTTGCCCTTGGTGAAGCCATACTGGCTGTGTTGAATCACCTCCCTGTCCTCTATGTGCCTTAGCATAGCTTCTAGGACAATCTCTTCCATGATTGTCCCAGGCACAGAGGCGAGCCCGATAGGTCAGTAGTTCCCAGGGTCCTCCTTCCTACCCCTTTTGAAAATGGGTGCAATGTGTCCCTTACTCCATTCACTGGGGACTTCACCTGACTGCCATGACTTTTGAGATATCATGGAGATATCATGGCAACTACATCAGCCAACTCCTTCAGGACTCGGATGCGTCTAGTCAGGTCCCACTAGACTTCTCTATGTTCATGTTCCTCAGGTGGTCACGAACCTAATCTCCTCTTACAATGGGAGAGACTTTGCTCCCCTAGTCATGTGGTCCACCCACTTCAGAGGTTGCCAGTGAATACTGAGGCAAAAACGTTGTTGAGTACCTCAGCCTTCTCATCAGTTATTACCAGTTACTTCAAGTCGGTCTTTCATCTCTTGGCAAAAGGGGGCAAGAATTGTTTGAGAAAGAAACAAACAGATTAGACTCTTGTGGAAGGAAAGAGATAAAAGAGAACTATAGACCAAGTAAGGAAACTGGATGAACTAGACTACAATTTGGTTGGACTTGGAAAGATGAGCAGGTGAGAACAGGGGAGAGACTGGTGCTTTGAAACAGTGTAGTAAGGAGGATGACTGAGCTGAGATATGTGAAATAGAGGCTTCAAGGGTTGGGTAGGAAGATAATAAGGAGCCTCTTGAGCAAGAAAACTTGAATGGGGGGAGCAAAAGGCAAGGAACATTGAAGCTCTCAAGGATGGTGTCTACTTGAACAAGGAAATTTGGTAGAATATTGGTGACATTAGTTCAAATGAAGAGCAGAAATTGAGACTGAGCTAAGGGTAGAAAAGGGGCAGGGTAGGCAGATGTGGCAGAAAACAGGAAGGATGAATAAAGGAGCAGTGTATAGCTGTGCTACAGTCTAGAACAGGACCTGAGTTTTCCCTTTTTTTTTTTTTAATTATTCTACATCTATAACTTAAAGCAGAGCTCCCAATGAAAAACATCTTCGTTAACCAAGTGCTTGCCTCCCATCACCTCTGCTGCTCTTTCTGTACTTTCTGGCACAAGAACCTTTGCGTGTAGAGTACTAACTACAAAGATCTGAGTATTGTATGTCTGTGCCAGCAACCATCATTAGGGAATAATTGCTCTCCCATGTGACATGAACTGAAAGTGGATGAGCAAAGCTCCTTTGTGCAGATAGAGCCCACCGCCACATGTTGTGTTTTGTCACAGCCTTTCCTTCACTGTAGTCTATGGTAGACAGGAAAGTCTACTGCTGCTGCAACATTCCACTTCAGTTTGGAAGGTAAATGTCTATGCAATAAAACCCCCTTCATCTTGTTGTTGTCTATAAGTGTTTGGTACCACCAAGTGGTTTTTGGAATGGATTGTCTGCTTATGATTTGGTTTCTAAATAACTCTGGCATATTTCATGTAGCTCTCCCCCTTTAAAAGCAAAGCTAAGCACTTGGGTATCATGAAATGCCAGAAGAAAGTATGCCATGTGGACTTAATTAAGCCTGCTAGTTTGTGTGTGTTATGACACTATCTTTTATGAATTGATCATATGCTTTTTTTTTTCTGTGACGATCCTGCAACAGCAGGGCCTTTGGCATCTTGGGTGGCAGTTTAGCCACTCTTGTTGAGAGCATATGGGTTTGTAGATGACTCACTCCATAGCTTTCCTGCACCAAAAATCAAATGCTGCACAAGCAAGTGGCTACAGGGCATCCAGGGCCCTTTGAAGTAAACGGCATCATTACATTAACTTCAGAAGGCTTTACAGTAGGTTTCAGATGGAGATAAAACTTGGACTGGAATTTCTTCCTTCTCCAATGACTTAATTGATGGAAAGGCATGTAGAATAATTGCTTCAGTGCAGCTCCATTAGTTTTAGGAGCCTGTTTGGGTTTTTTTCAGACACTAAATAATAGAAAACAAAGTTGTTTTTCTGTTTTTTAAATATTTGTCTGGATGCCTCACTGTTCAAGTGTGATCCTTAATGCAATTCATTAGACTTCTTAGGTAGAAAAACATCCTGAACCAAAAAGATTTATGTTCCAGTCTAGTAATGTAATTTACAGTGGTGTAAAGGATATAAAGTTGGGGTTTTTTTTTTTTCAGAAATTCCTTTTATAATAAAGGGAATTGAAAAGAATAAAGCATTTGGTAGTGCAAGCTATGTGTAATTGTGATGGAAGATTCACAACACTTCAGGTTTAGGATATCACTTGTGACCATTTTAAGGGTCTTGGAAATCTGTGTACTGAATTGCTTATCTTTTAGTCAAAGAATGTTAATATAAAAAAGCATAAAGTTATTTTTATCTGGTTGAAAAACAGTTACTGAAGGCAAGTCTTCCCTCTGATATGTGGTTACCACTTCCCCATATATATGTTGCAAATTTACTCTAAGGGTCTGATCTGCTTTCTCAGTGTGCAGCAGATCTGCTAGGGATAATACTGTCACGTAAGTCGCTGAACGCATTGGTAAATGAGAGAAGGCTCCGGTTTGGAGAGCCACTGGAATCCTGCAGAAATGCTCAGGAAATGCCACTCCATAGCCATAAGAGAATTTTAACTGAGCAATAGTTTTGAATGGATACTTTATGTAATGGCTATTTGTCTCTTTCCCTGTGTTTGCAGAATGTCCATGAAGAAGGTGGTAATGTGCCCTGTGCATTTGCCGTTCAATAAAATTTAAGTAGCAAACAACATTCTTCAATAAATATTGATTTCCATTTTTATTGCATACTGGTGACTGGCCAGTGGGTGATACTTCTTCTTTCTGATTTGACCTTATATGACCAAAATCTCATGGAAAGAGGATTGTCTTTGAGTGGCACAGAAAATGCGTCCTTTAATAAAGTTTTGTCCCTTGTTGCTGTGAAGGGGAAATGCAGAGAGATTTCTTCCCTTTTTTGAGTGAAGATAGGTGACCCTGGTGTAATTATGATCATCACCTTTTTTGGAGCAGCTGCAGACTTTATGCAGGGGAAGTTTACTCGCATACATTTGACTTGGCAGTCCAGATCTACTTTCTTCTTTCTCTTGCCAGCTGAATGAATCCTATCCCAACTCAAAAAGCATCTGTTCTTGTTGGAGGCAGGAAATGTTAGTGCTATACTCTGCATCCTCTGCTTTCCACCTCTCATGTGTTAAATCTCATTCTAGAGCAGCAGACTCAGCTGTCCCTAGCTGGCAATATGAGTGACATTGCAGTGCTGCCAAAAAAGGTTGGGAAACTGGCCAAGGTGGAGATGGGACAGAAGGGCCCTGATAAGTTTGGCAAAGAAAAATAAATCCAAAAGGAAAGTCAGAGGTAGACGGTTTTGAAAAGGCTTTCCTGAGAACTGCTACTTACTATGTTTTTTGAAGGGGAATGTTGTCTTCTGTCTTCTCAAAAGTCAATCCTGCAGCATGTTAAGTGTCTGAAATCCCATGAAGGGGGAACACCTTGCTATGTTCATAATCTACCTCTGGTGGTCTATGTCCTCTTCTTTCCCCTCTTGCAGTTTCTGTGGTCCTCCTTGGCTGTACTATTGCCACAGTGACAATAGTTGTTCCACTAAACACACTAGAATAATTGAGCTAAGGGCATTAAAAGGTGCATTTTGGGTATTTTGTGCTTTTCTTGCATGAAATAGCTTTGGCAAAATACTGCCTTTATCAGATTTAAGCTTCTGGCTCTGGAGGTGACATGGTTTTGATTGTGGTCCGTCTGGCTGTGGGTTGGGTATGGAACTCCCAACCACACAAACCTCACTGTCACTCCAAAAGGTCTAGTTTGATTATCGGTAAGAAGAGCTATAGGTTGGTCCATGTACCTCTTTTCTAACCAAACAGTATGTGGATGCAGCTACTGTGTTGGCAGTAAAGGGCAAATCTTACCCTTGGGATGGAACATTGACTACTCTGTGAAGGGCAAAGTGCTACGGCAGAAGGAAGTGACATGTGGAATTTACCTTCCAATTGAAGATATTTTCCCATATTTTAAAATGTAGTTGGTAGGGGAGCTATCTGTCTTGTCTCCCCAAGTTAAAGGAAAGTAAAGGAAAATAAAGCAGAAAGCTTACAACTAGCAAGCATATTGTGGGCAGAGACTAGAATAACGTAAAAAAAAAAAAAGAATACGTCAATGTTTTTCCCAGCCTAGTCTTCCAATAACACCAGGCAAGGACAGAAGCAGGACCACTCCATCCTCATTAACAGAAAAGGAAGGTGAGGAACAGTGTGGTCTCTGGGTTATTTGCTGTTTGGGGGCGTCAGGCTCTTGGACATGCAGAGATGTGTGTGGTTGAGAAACTGAGGTGCCGTTTGGCATTCTGCATTGGGTAAGTACTTGACAGTTAGTACCAGGTAAGATGAGCTCAGACAACTGGCTAAGCCAGGCTAGATGGAAATGGTTTCACCTTTCCTGCAAACACTTGGGTTTACAGGACCTAACTGTCTGCCGGTTGTTAGTTAAGTAATGTGCTTTTACACATTGATATTTGTATGCACGACTGTGGTTTTGTATTGCAAATGAAAAAGATGCTGGAATGACAGAATATGGCTGAGTTGCTCCTGCTTGGGGTCTCTGGTGTGTCAGCTTAGGAGTTTTCAGCCCGTGGGTTCTTGAGGGGCAATATCAAAGTCTCCTTGCATTTAGGTAGTTATAAATGAAGGATTAGCCTTTCCTGAAATATACCACTGCAAATGGCATGGTTTAAAGAAAATTATTTTTTCATGGCAAAAATTGAAATGCCTGAGTACTGGATAAGAAATTGAGTGATATTTGGGCAAAGTATTTTGAGTTTTCATGCAGGTGGATGAAAAATATTATTTTGTGGCCTTTTAACCTTTGTTAGACTAAACTCAGTGTAATTATAAATATGATTTTTTAAATTTTATTTTTTTTATCTTAAAGCCATTTTTGAGGAAACATTTTCCACTTTTTTTTTTGGCAGGAAACTTTTGTGTGACCTTCTATCTAGTTCTAAGGGTAGTATTACTCTTCTGTGGATGGGGAGAACAAAATTAAGTTTTGATGTTTTGGAGCTTTTATCTTGCTGTTAGGGGAGTTTGAGGCTATTGTTTCAACACGAATACAAAATGGAGAAGAGATTTCAAAGATAAGAATTTGAAGATGAGAATATTGGAGATAAGGCTATAGAAAATAAAACTTTTGCTCTGAGATGACTTTTTCGGTTATTGCTTTTAACTACTAAGGAAAGGCAAGGCCAGCATCTATCAGACATGCAGGTTCCAGCAAAGTTGAAAGTTACAACCTACCTGGCAAATAAGAAAACCACAATATTGTTAACAAGGATAAGAACCTTTATTAGAGTCTGTATCAATAAGTTTGTTTCCAAATTTCTTTTGGCTTTCCTAAACAATTTTATATAATGAGAAGATTTGAAGTGTTTTCATTTTGGACATCAGGTTGAAGCTAAGAGAGTAATTTTTCTAGCAAACTGTTAAATTTCATGC
Source organism: Rhinoptilus africanus (assembly GCA_013400135.1). Classification (NCBI taxonomy): domain Eukaryota; kingdom Metazoa; phylum Chordata; class Aves; order Charadriiformes; family Glareolidae; genus Rhinoptilus; species Rhinoptilus africanus. The sequence continues at coordinate 306,070 of VXBO01013008.1, read as the reverse complement.
AATAAAAAAATATTAATTGTAAAGGGCAGCAGATAGATAAGCTGAGGGAAACAAGATTAATATCCTTAAAATTGCACAGCAATTTTAATTAAAGTTTTAATTTTAAAATACTGCAGAGAGAAATTATAACCCATTTTGAACAATTGGAAGGTAAAAGCAACTTCAAATATTTAATTTTCTCAGTGCAGTCTTTGAACTAAATTCGGGGGTGGGGGAAGGGGGGAGAATCTGCAGATACCATATGTTTGAGTTCAAATGTGTTTACTGACTGAAAGGAGTTATTCAGGAATTCAAAAATACCAAAGAGTAAAAGATAAGGTTTTAAACAGTCCTCCTTATTTATCATTGTATTCTACCAAGCCAGCTTTCTATTCAAAAACATTATTAGCACAACCCAGACTAAACTTGCATCAATTTGTTTTACCTTTCTTGAGTATCCCTTAAAGGAATGCATGGGAAGTACTACACCCCCATGAAAGATGTTTGTCTCTGTATTAATAGTTACTCCGTAGGCAATGTGTTAATAAGATGTTCAAGAGTTTGCAGTTTTGCTCATAGGGTTCGACCAGACAAAGTTGTCGTGCATTGCAAATGGCTTCCTGTAAAGTCATTTATGGATGCAGCTCCCAGTTGGTATATTCTGTTTCTTTAATGTAACCATGGTCTTGTAAAGGCTGTTGTCTGCATAATAATATGCAGGAAGTGGCAGTGATCTTTTTCCTTCTTTGTCCTGAATTGCTTTAACTGAGTTAACCAGACCTCCTTCTGATACACACCCGCTAAGAAAGTCAGTGAAATCACAGGGAGTCCTGGAAGGATCTGAGAACAAGCTTTGTTCAGTGTTAAGAGGAGAAGGCCAAGGGGACGTGGTCATAGTGCTGTCATCAGAGAAGATGAAGCCAGGCTCTTCTTGGAGGGACAGTGGTAGGATGACTGGCAACCGGCACAAGTTGCAACAAGAAAAATTACAATAAGTAGTTCATAGAGATGGTAGTCAAACAGTGGAATAGAGGCCCAGAAAGGCTGTGGGATCTCCATCCTTGGAGATACTCAAAACTCACCTGGACTGGACCTGCTTTGAGCTAAGGACTGAAATAGAGACTGTCCCAGAGATCTCTTTCAGCCTGAATTACTCTTATCAGACAATTTGCCTGTATCAACTGTATTGAAAACCCAATGCAATTTGACTTCAGCAATACAGTATCTTGTCAGATGTCAAAGTGTCAGTGATTGAGAATTAAAGAGCTCCTTTGCAGTATCATTGTCTGAAGTGATGTAGCTATATTCAACTGCTCTGAGATTTTTCTTGTGTCACTTGGAAGCATAATCTTGGCAGAAGCCTAAGCTGGAAAAGATGGTCATACATTACTTACCACAGACATACAGAGCGTAGCTGCTCAGAGGCTGAAAAAGAGGACAATGTAAAACACAAGCTGAAACTTCATATCTGAAGTAGTAGCTAAATAAGAAATTCTGCAGGAATCACTTGACTGAAAACAGTTTTCTTAACATGTTGCAAAATGCCCATGTTCCTGAAACAGGGAAAATTAAGATCCAGCAGAAGCGGCAGTTCAAGTAGGAAGTACACTTTCTTGCCAGGCTTTCTAGTTTATGCTAAAAATCTCATGAGAAGAATTGGAGTTTTCCTCCAGTAGTATTAAATCTTTGTCTGTGCTATTTCTACCTTCAATTAAGTTAACGTTTAAGATGTCTCCCTTTATGTGCTTCATTTAATAACATATTACACAAGTGAATCATTTGAAGAATTCTTCAGTGAAATATAGAAATAATTTTCATGTAACATCAGCAAATTAACATCTTACTTTGATGTATTACTCTAGCTTAATATTCCAGCTCAGTCTTTGTTGATGTATTTACTCCGAAGCTGAGGCAATTTAAAACACTAAATGGAATGACCCTACATTCCATCTCATTACAGACTTAGTGCAACAGCAGTCAAGCACCTGGTTATTGTATAACCCAATTTTTGTAGCGGGCAGAAATTATAGGTGAAATTTGCATTTTGTCTCCAGAGCATAAAGACTGTCATACATCATTCACCAGGTCAGATCTGAATTGCTGTAATGCTTTTAATTGGCAGACAGGGCTTACAACTGAAACAGCAAGATGCTTCTAAAAGGGCATATCTCTTTTCAGAATGTTTTAGAACTTTTTAGTACATCTTTTCCATAGGTATCCAGGGCTGGAATTGGTACCACAGATCTATATGCAGAATCATTTAAAGATCTATCACTGAGATTTTGATAATTGTAAGGACATGCATTTACTATAAGCCATATTTTCTAATGTTTATTTGTGTGGGTTTTTTGTTTGTTCTTTTTGTCTCCAAGCACTTTAACCTATGGAGACTGCTGGCACTAGAGAAGAAAAATAGAATTGGAATCATAGAATCACAGAATCGGTGAGGTTGGAAGGGACATTTAAGATCATCAGGTCCAACCATTAACCCACCCTGATAAAAAAACAATTCTAAACNGTGGGGCCTCACCAGTGCCAAGTACAGGGGGATGATCCCTTCTCTAGTCCCGCTCATCACACCGTTCCTGACACAGGCCAGGATGCTGTTGGCCTTCTTGCCCACCTGGGCACACTGCTGGCTCATATCCAGCCGGCTGCCCACCAATACCCCCAGGTCCTTTTCTGCCAGGCAACTTCTGAGCCACTCTTTCCCAAGCCTGTAGCACTGCTTGGGGTTGTTGTGACCCAAATGCGGGACCCGGCACTTGGCCTTGTTGAACCTCATACCATTGGCCTCAGCCCATGGATCCAGCCTGTCCAGATCCCTCTGCAGAGCCAACCTACCCTCCAGCAGATCAACACTCCCGCCTAGTTTAGTGTCATCTGCGAACTTTCTGAGGGTGCATTTGATCCCCTCATCCAGATCATTGATAAAGATAGTGAAGAGAACCGGTCCCAGCACCAAGCCTTGGGGGACACCACTTGTGATTGGACACCAACTGGATTTAACTCCATTTACCACCACTCTCTGGGCACGGCCATCCAGCCAGTTCTTTACCCAGCGAAGAGTACATCTGTCCAGGCCATGAGCCCAAAAGTAAGTCTTTTGCTAGTTAAGAGGAACAAAAATTAAGATCTTGGGTTACATACTCATAAAAGCCTTTCGGATCTCTTCTGTTTGGAGTTCCCTTACACATGTGTTGACTGAAGTGTGTTACCCCATTAGACAAGTAGTTATATGAAATTATGATGGCATAATTTTAAAACAGTTATGAAAAAATATATCTCTGACTATTATACTTATTTGCACTGAATAAGTGCAGATCAGGGATAAGACATGGATAAGCATAGGGTACATATTAAATGCCTTGTGTAGTTGGAGTATTCAGAGACCAATTTGAGTATTGTCTGTTGGCACACTTGCATTTTGGTTACTGTTGACATGCATATTCCTAATTCTAAAAATCTGTGGGTATGGAGTCTGAATGGCCATCCTTTTAAAGTTAAAATCCAGAAATAATTACCTGAAAAAGGAAACCTCTGCTTTGTGCTCTGAGCAATGGTCAGGTTGTAGTGTTTTCTCATTTTTGTGTTTTCTTTAGTTCTTGGCAGCTCTTGTGGCAGCTCTTGTGGATACTTGGAACCCAGTTTAGTTATCACCAACTTCTTTTTGGCATCATAGGGTATCTACTGCATCTTCTCTGTGGGATTCTACTCTTCTGTGCTCTTAGGAAGTATCAATCTCTCCATAAGCATGAGGAGTTTGAGTAGGCTTGTTTTGATGTTTCTTTTTCTTGGTGGTGAGGCCAAGAAAATGACAGTGCAAATTCTTGTCAATCAACTGCAGGATGTGCAACTAGTGTGGAGGGAATGACAGGCACAACCAGATGTTGCAGTTTGGCTTCACACCTTTATTTTTAACAAAACTCTCAAGCATCACTTTGAGTGAAGTGCTGACAGCTCTTGTATTTAGGCTTATAAAACTCGCAACTATTTTGGTGTTTCAAACAAACCATCAACTTGGACATCAACCTAAGCTATGCTCAAGTAAAATGGTTGTTTTCTTTCCTCTGTGCTTTGCTTCCGCTGTTGCAATTTATCCTTAGGGCAAAGATTGCCATCATCTGAGGTCTTCCACCATCACGATGTTCCTTAGGTATGTAATCTCCCTGGTGCTGTGCAGCTGTCTCTTAACAAATAGCATATGACAGTGGATAAATTTCTGTTTGGAGAGCAATCATACTCAGCAGAGTATGATTGCTCTCCAAACAGAGAGGTGAGGTGAGGTGTGGGAGGGAATTCTCCCTCTCTCAGAGGTGAGGGAGGGAATTCTCAGTTTCACAGGTTTTGAGAGAAAGCCCAGGAATGCCATTAAACTTTCAATTCATACAGCACCATGCCTTAGATAATCTGACCAGAGCTATTGCAGTTGCGAAGTGGAAACATCTAACTGGGACTTCAATACCAGCTTCATGTGTCTTTCCTCCATTGAGTGCCATCACTGCTGGCTTGTTGGCATTGTTTTCTCTCTGTCATTTTAACTAGCAACTGCAGTGGCTGGCTCATTTACTTTATCGCACATTGTATAAAATTGTCCTTTAAAGACAGATGAATGTAGGCAAAGACCTGTGCAATACATGCCTAAATCTTGCTTGCCTAAGGTGAACTTCATGAAGTGCTCTCCTACCAGGGAGCAATGTCAAGATCAACAGTTGTTATGCTGTCCTTTGTGTGTGGCGGTTGGCAGTAGGCCTTCCACTAGTACTGATGATAGGAGGCCTTTTCTGTGTGTGCACTATTCAGGAACTGAGAACCCTTTCCCTTACCTACAAACTCTATAATAACTAGCAGAGCTGAATTGTTTTATGTTTTTGTTGTCACTCTATGCTGACAAAGACTGATGGTGAATTGCAGATTTCGCAAGGAAGATGTAACTCCTGTGTATACTCCTGGGTTCGTTTTAGAAGAGCTTAAGAGACAATCTCGCGGCAGAGAAAGTTTAAAAGTATCTTGCTTCTCATCTGTATTAGTGGTTGACAACAGAGATGTTTCTCATGTCCTAAGAATTCCTGAGGGAGAGAAAGATTTGAAAACTCTTGGTGGCTTCCTAGAGCTTGTTTTCAAAAGAGATGTTAAGCCAAAACCTTGGCACTGTGTCAGGAGGAAATAGCTTCCCTATAACACTGCTGGCAAAGCTGTGTTGCTTCCAGGGCCCAGGTTAGGATGTGTGTAAGGCTGTGCTGTATCTTGACACATTATGACCCAGCTTTGGTAGCTCAGTAGAGCACTGTTCCTGTGGAGGATAGATGTGACAGCAGAGGAATGGTGAGACACTGGTACCAGCAGTATGTTTGGTACTAATAGGACCTTTTGCTGACAGCGTGCTGCAATTCTTTTATGAATCAATTTGATACCAAAAATAGCTACTGTCTTCTTTAGAGCCGAGTATATCATGGCACTGTGATTGTGAAGCACTCCTAGTAGGGAGTAGGATATAGCTCCGCAGAGGAAAGTCAGACTGAGCTACCAGAGATGAATCTAAGAAAGAAATGAGCGCTTCCAATATAAATATAATTTGGCTGGCAGAGCTGCTTCTCCTTTAGGATTTCCTGGTGCCTGCAGTTGGAGCTGCAATGTGATTGTATCCCTTGCTGATTTTGCTGAGACAGTGGCAATGTGTGCTTGGCCTAAGTCACGTGGATGACTCTTCAAACATTTAATCAAGGATCCTTAAAAGAAAATAGAAAGTAAGTAAATGACAAGAAGGCAAGAAAGGCTCATGCCCTAACTGAAAATAGTGCTATAAGCCCAAGCTGTTGCCATTGAACCTCCATTGCAAATGAAGTGAACTCAGGACTGGCTCTAATCAGCAGGCAGAGCTGGGGCCATTGACCAGCAGCCCCCTGACGGTGGTCGGGCTGCTTCTTGGAAGTCAGAGTCCTGGGAGGCCATAGGAGCTCTGGTTGTTGCTGAAAAAGGGATCAAGCATGCTGGGGGAACAACTGTAAAGGAGAGCAGCACTATCAGTATCTCCCTTTCTTCTGCTCTGGTCCTACCTGACGGAGCAACTTGACATTAAAGTCCTGTCCCAGCTTTGGGCTCAGCGTGGCTCCAAGAACATTCCTCTGTAGTAGATAAATTCAGTTATTGTCACACTGCTAAGAAGCCCTGAGCCAACTTGTAGTAAGTATACCTTCTGGTTGCATTGCAAATGCAGGAACTGAATGGTGAATGGGAAGTTCTTCCTCACTGTTGTTCTTGATGTGCCTATCTTTGGATTAGCAGCAGAAAGTAGCTTCTCTTGTAGGATCGTTTTTATGCTGCAGGAAAAGCCGTTATGGCCATCTGTTGAGGAAAATGAGCAGTTTGCAATATGTTACATCTGTAAATGGATGAAATCTTCCAGGCATTACTTGTGTTTATATACATACTTCGGTGTAATTAGAGCATAACTGAGGAACACAACTTGCTGCTTCATTTCCCTGTGGTTGGTAACAGTGTGCTTTTGCAAGGTGGATAGTGAGTAATTGTCATTTCAAATGTGTTTTATGTATGTGTTGTTCAGAATTGTCTAATTATTTAAACAATTATTTTGGCTCGAATGTGTTCTGAAGGCTCTCAGCTGGGTTTGTTTCATAGCAGAATTGTAACTGCTACACCTTGGAGTGCTGGGATTATTTGATTTTGTTCCAGGCTTATCTTTCTCCAAAGTATAGTGGAATATCAATTCAACTTCAATTATTTAAGATTCTTGGATAAGTAACTATATTGCAAGGCTTCGGAGTTCTTGTTAAGAGAAGCAGTGTTTTATTTTCCCTTTAATACCTAATTGTGAGAACTGATGATTTTTTAAAGCAGCAAACACATATCCTCAGAGTGAATAAACTTTTTTCCCATGTTTCATTTAATATATCAACTAGTACAAGCAGCAAACTAAAATGGCAAAGTTAAGGAAATTGTGATGGCTTTTACTGGTAAGTAGTCAATTATGTAACACATGCTGGTAGCTTTGAAGATGTTGATTAGAGAAAAAGCTCCAATTACATTTTGCGATCCATGTCACATATTCGCAAACCACACGTTTTTTGCCTATAATAGTTTGGGGGTTTTGTGTGTGTGAAACTCCTCAGTATGGTGTTTGAAGTGCTTCAATGATCCCAAGATTTTCCATGTATCAGTGCCTACTCCCTGTGCTTCCCGCTACCCATGTTTCAGGTATCATCTCAACAGCAACGCAGCAGACTCCCAAGACCTAATAGCCAAAACAGCAGGCAAATCGTTTACTTACTTGGCAGCCTGAATTTTACTGGGGCTTCATAATCCACCTCATGGAGTTATACTACAGTACAGTCTGAACTTTGCTGGCACTGCTTTCCTTTCCTTTGTAAATACATTTTTAACTTTTTTAGTTGTGAGAAAGAGCTGTAAAAGATCCATTCTAATACCTTTGCAAATTGAAGTGAAATCAAGAAAGAATACACTTTCTTTAATGTTTTGGGGGGGGGGTTGAGATTAAATATGCCAGTTTCATGATTTGGAAGAGAAACACGAGGACTCTTTAATTTTTTATTTTTTTTTCTTGGCAGCATTGAGTAGTAAGTGAAGGATTTGGACAGGCATATTTAAGGAAACAAAACTGTGGATAAGAGGATGACTGTGGGGCTAGCTGGTACAGTGTGTCAATATATAGATGAGTCAGTCTGTTTTCTCTATGGCTTCTACACTGTTCCCGGTAGAATATACTCCGTTATTCTATTAAGACACCATGCTCTCTTAGAAGTTGTCATTTTGTAAACAGTACAAAATACGCACCCTCTGTACAAAAGCCATCCAAGCTAGATATGCTGCGGAAGATGCAGACACCCTGTGACAGGTACAAATCCAGTGAATGTAAATAAAGCAGCCTTTGGTTAATTCTGTGAAAAATATCTCCCACTTGTTCACTAAAAAACATTGGTACCATTTTCCAGTAGAGGAGGACCCTCTTGTCTGCATTTATCCCTAGGGAAGTTACTTTGATCTCTTACCTATTCAGTCGCACATTTTTTGTATTAAAGATTTTTAGATTTCTCTTCTGCATTATTACAGCATGTAAGCAGGAAGACAGTGGGAACTTTGAGAATAAAGTGGTGACTGATGGCATTAGCTACATACTAAAGGAAAAAATGGAGAATCTTAGATTTGCACTTCTAATAGAGGGCAACAGAAATATGTGTATTTTTAGCTGCTGACTTTTACAGGTGCTTTGCATTGCATTGAGCCTGACTTCAATGGGGGCTACTCAAAACGTCTGGAATTGAGCACATTCAAGCACCTCCCAGTGCTCCAGTTATCCTGGTGTTTTCCCCACCCTTAACAGAAATGGAGTTATTTGTATAGGTGCAGCATACTTTTGTCCAGTGTTCTGTCATAGATTAGATGTCTCAATTTCTTTATAGTGACTTTCCCTTCTCCCCTTATAATTGAACGAGCTGGTTCTATGGTAATGAGTCCTTTTGAACCATCAGTGCATGTATATTTCCATTTACACTGCTGGCACTTTATTCTGAACCTTATTCCCTTCTGTCCAAATGAATTATGTACATTATCAGATCTATCTCATTGTTCACAAAACCACTGCTGTGGATTCTCCAGATCCTCCTTGCTTACTGGGTTTATTGCTCATTTTGCAAAGGAGTCTTTCAAACTTTGGTAGGTGTAACTTTAAATAATTCTCATTAAATGTTGTATGAGTCAGAGCATCAAAGGGAAGGAGGAAAAATCATATTTTTAATTGCACAGACTATCCTGTGGAGGGGTCTAGCTAACCTATTGACTTCTCATTTTACGGTAATTTATATTCAAATTAAATTTGACAGATGGCGTTCTGTCCATATTAGCTGTGATCATTTAAACTTCTGTAGCAATTATATAATATGGTTGATGTTAACTAGAATAATTTTTTAATACTGATAGGAGAACAGTCTTGTGCAGTGATTAGAGATATGGCTGATAATCAGGAGTCTGTGAGCGTAGTTAAAGATAAGGTGTTGAATGACCACGTTTTAAGATGCTACTGATTGTTCATGAAAAGTAAGTTTCCAGACATCACAGAATCACGGAATGGTTCGGGTTGGCAGGCACCTTAAAGATCACCTAGTTCCAACCCCCCTGCCATGGGCAGGGACACCTCCCACTAGACCAGGCTGCTCAAAGCCTCATCCAGCCTGGCCTTGAACACTTCCAGGGATGGGGCATCCACAACCTCCCTGGACAACCTGTTCCAGTGCCTCACCGCCCTTACTGTAAGAATTTCTTCCTGATATCCAATCTAAATCTACACTCTTTCAATTTGAGGCTGTTGCCCTGTGTCCTATCAAAATGGTCCCTGGTAAAGAATTCCTCCCCATCCTTCCTGTAGGCCCCCTTTAGGTACTGCAAGGCTGCTCTAAGGTCTCCTCGGAGCCTTCTCTTCTCCAGGCTGAACAACCCTAACTTTCTCAGCATGTCCTCATAGCATATGTGCTCCAGTCCTTTGATCATCTTCATGACCCTCCGCTGGACCCGTTCCAGCAGGTCCAGAGATTCACAGATAAAGGCCAAGAGGCAATGGTCACATCTGCATCAAGGATTAGATATAGGGAAAATAATAGTTCACAGTGAGGTTGGTCAAACAATGTAACAGGGGTTACAGAAAACCCTATGCTATGAAAATGGTACAGTGAAAAACATATTTACAGAGGAAATGGAAGGCAATGAACATCGCTTTCTGTGGCTGATCACCGATTCCCAATCATTGATACACTTTTGCAATAAAGATAGATCTGCTTTCTCTACTATCATTCTGGGCTTGTGCTTGCTGTCTTCAGTCCCAGGCCAGCCAGGTGTCTTAGCAAGTTCCTGATTAAGCACATGGAATATTAACTTAATTATCTTGCTGAATCAGGACCTCCTGATGAATTCCCATCTTTCCTCATTTACACAAAGCTTATTTGCCAACCACACAGCTGAGTCAGAACAAATGGGTTTGCTTTTCACAACCAAGGGGAGCCTTGATGCCAACAATTGATAGAGTAATTCAATGAGACTGGGAATTCCTAATCACATGAAGTTTCTTAAAGAAAAATAATCACTTATCTCAATTAGTGTCATGCCCTGAAGGGGTCCATGGCCTACATTCTGCTAGAGTTGAACAGGTAACTAAACAGAGGAACCTTTTAAAACTTTTCTTCCTCAATACCCAACATAATTTCATCCTTTTCTATAAATCTTGCTGTTACTGTATTTTGTGTAACTTGGCTTGCATCATAATGGGAGATAGGATAGAAATGCATAAAATCTTCAGGGCCTGAGAAAAGCGCATTTGAAGCCAATGAATAAGTTTAGTGGCATATGGGTCAGGCCCCAAGAGGCAGTTCTGAAGTACCTGAACCCTCTGTGCCTGAGGATTGTTTTTCATTGCTAAGTTGCCGAATGATGAAATACACTGAGACAAGACAGGATGGCTTGGATCACTATGTTACTCAGCTGACTACTTTATTGAAATCAGTGGGTTATTTTCTCACTGACTTCTGTCAATCTCAGACGAGGTCCTATAAAAAGTTCAGTGTACATTCAAAATGGCATTTAACAGATTCTCCTTGTAATTTAAAGGTAGTGATTTCACCTAAAAATGAACATGACTACTTAGATTTTGTTTATGCCAGTGTTGTAATATAAATCTAGAATCTAGAGGAAACAACTTTCCTAGTGCTACAAGGATTGCATTTCTTAATAATGTATAAAAGTAGTGTTCTATCTCTTTTAAACTGTGGTACACTAAGTGTTTCCCAGCAGAAGCTGGTAGTCTGAGTTTTACTAATTTTAAGCTGCTAACTGTAGACTTGGCTTTCATATTTACTTTTATTAGACTGTAAACACTGGAAGATCCACAAATCATAGGTTCAAAGCTTTCTGTCTAGAGAGTTCAGCTGCTCCTTTGTTTTGAATGCTAAATGTCTCTCCTGTATATAATTTATAAGTATAAATAAGGAGGGAGCAGTTAATGCTACAATATCCAGTGCTTTCAGGTCTTGCTGTCTTTTGGAGAAGCTTATTCACAGCTCATATTTCATGTAAGTCTACCATTAGTATTTCCCACCACATTCTGTAAACATCATTTACCTTTCCAGGAGCAGAGTCATGCTGTTTGCTTTTGCAGAAGCAGATAGATGCTATTGGCTCTTTTTTTTTTT
>VXBO01013008.1:212988-294865 GCA_013400135.1 Rhinoptilus africanus | reverse complement strand
TTTTTTTTTTTTTTTTTCATGACCAGAGTGCCAGTAAAACAAATGATTCGGACATAGCCCTCAACATATGGTGATGGGAAACCTGCAACCCCCAAATCCATTTTTGTGGACTTTGGTCTGGAGTACAGGATTCTAAATAACCCTGTTTCCAAATGCAGAGCGTATTGGTTATTGCCTTTAATCTCAGCATCTTTTTCATTCTCTACTCATTTATTACCCGAATGGAGGGTGAGGCTGAGTATGCATGTTTCCCTAATTCTTCACAAGGTGCTGTACAGAAGAAATCTCTTTGTACTTCACCCAGACAACTTGCAGAAAAGATTTTGGAGATCGTGTGTGTATAGAGGAGCAAAATAACAGAGTGGGCAGAGAAGAAAACTTGAAACCTGAATTCGGATAACATCTTGATTTATTTCATGGTGCATCTAAGGACCCTGGATGTATTTTGTGGTGAGGTTCTCTCAAGATCCTGTGTGGATCACTGTTTTGTAATGAGGTGAATCTGATTGTGTGAGCTGAAATCTAGGCTTTTAGATCTCTGAGAGGCATGTACAGTTTGTATTTCCCATTACAGAGATCTTTACTTTAGTAGGCACTAGATGAATAAAGGTTTTAAAGCCGTTCAATACCTCTGAGAGAAGAAAGACATCGCTGACAAATGTGTAATACTGGTTTTAGTGTAATCCAGTTATCTAGCCAGGCACAAACTTCTGGATTTGTGTGCTGTTGATTTTAGTGAACTATCTACTCATAGGAGCCTTCCTTTGTAGTGCTTGTTACCAGAAATGCAGGGCTCATGTCTGTCTTTTGATTTTCTATATGGTTTTGGAACCAATGGATCCAAATCATAGATCAGTACCCACCTATGCTAAACACAGGAGAAACAACAGATCACAGAGTCAATCTGTACCCCAAAAGGTTTACAGTTTGATTGCGTCCTGCTTACTCAAAAAGTAGTAGAAGTTGAAAAGGACCTCTGCAGATCATCTATTCTAAACCCTGGCTCCAAGCAGGTTGCTCAGGGCCATGTCCAGACAAGTTTTGTGTATCTCCAAGGACAGAAACTCCACAAGCTCTCTAAGCAGCTTGTTACTGTGTTCAGCTAACCTTACAATAAAAAGTTTCCTTTCCTTTAATCAGAATTTTATTGTTTCAGTTTGTGCCAATTGCCTCTTCTTCCATCACTGGGCACTGCTGAGGAGAATTTGGCTTCGTGTTCTTTATTTCCCGCCCCCCATCAGGAATTTATACACATCAATAAGATCCCTCTGAGCCATGAATCTCTTAAAAATGTCAGAGCACATTATTTTCTACTAAATGAGCTCAAAGAATGCCAGATGTAGAATATTTTTGGGAGAGTGGAACTGTCCTCCAAGGTCCTCGCTTTTTCTTTGTATTCCATAGGGTACATGGTACTATCAAAGTCTTTTACTCCTTTTTTTTTTTTTTAATTTTGTTAACAGAGTACGTGTTTTGATTTCAGCACAGAGTACTTTCAGTTTTTTTTCCAGCTGGTACTGTCTTCTTCCTTGATATTTTACCATGGAGAGGTGAAACCATAAGGCCTGGTCTTTCCTCCTTGTTTGGTGTAGTCTAGCACTGGCTAATGAGTTTGTGTGGGAAGTGTGTAATGATACACTGTTTTCCTCTTTTCCAAAGGAAAAAGCGAATATATGCAGCAATGAACTGGAAACTACAGTAGTATGTGACTTGCCACTTAGTTCGCTCACTTTCATATCTATGCTGTGGCTTTCCTCTCACAGGTACAACTCTTAATCAGTGAATATTAAAGCCACATGGACATTGAAAGAGTAATGTGCTTCTAATTACATGAAAAATGAAGAGTTTGTAGCAAAAAAAAAAAGAACAATTTATTCCTCCCTCAATAATGTATGTACTTAATTGACAAAAACCTTCTTACGCAGTCTAACTTGTCTATGTTTATGTAAAATAATACTTTTTTTAGTCACTTTCAGTGGGCTCAAAATCTATTTTCCAGGCCCCCAGCTTCCTGGTAACATGACATCAGCACAACAACAGCCCAAGCTGGTGATTATATTAAAAGAATACAATGAGACAAAAGAATAAGACTACTGTGGCTTGATCTTTTCCATTGATAAATTTAGAACTTGTAAAAGCTGAAGTAATAGTTGTAGTGATAAAAAGAAATATAATTTTATACTTACCCGCTGTTCTAAAAAAACAGTGTATAATTATTGTGGGAGGAAGAAAAATACATCTCTCCCCCTCATTCTGCTACTTTTTACCCTTCTCTTTAGTGTTGAAATAATCTAGTTTAATTAAATCACCAACCTATTTCTGCACAAAAGATGACATTTCATTAATGATATAAGATGTGCATGAGACAGAATTAACCCAATTTTCAAATGGATTTCAATTTGGAAAGGGCAACATGTAAAAATATCTTGTAAATGTGTGGGATGAACTTGTTGAACAGCTTTTGGAAGGAGATGGGATTATAAAATGATGAATAATTAGGCAACAGTCCCTCCCCCCACCTCAGTTTCCAACAGCCTTTTTGTAGTCCCAGTTGATGGAAACTTATGTACCTGATGTATATCAGGGATGTATCGGAAACAGAATGAAAAAACAGACTTGTGACGATTGCTAGCAAGATACATATAAATACATATAATTTTCTCTGTAATTTTTAGCTAAATAATAGCCTTCAGTGTCTTTGTCAAAGTTACCACCACCTTAATCTGTTCTCTTTTTGTAAAAAAAGAGAAGAAAATCAGTCTCCCAAAGATTGTTTTGAATCATCACTTTTGGTAGCACTTTTTACAGATACTTATTGTCATGCTTAGTTGAGGCATCAGATGACAGATCCTTCTTGCATGTGGATCATGCTTCCCAAATTACGATTTTATCAGAGTAGTTCTGATTAGTCTAGTGTCCAGTTCCCCCTGCTTGCTCTTGCTTTCAAGCTAGGACTGTGGTCTTACCATCACTGGCGTGAACTGACGCAGCACAAAATGTTATTCTCTGTCCTGTGGAAGATTTTGAGAGTTGAGGTGCTGGTCTATGTGCAGTGCCAGCAGTCTTAGCTAATAACGTATGAGAAAGTAAACTGTTGTATAGGAATACGCTCTGCAGAAGTTGAGTATGCTTTTTGGGCTTTATAATGTGGCCTAACATCATTACCTTTCCATATTTTAATTAGTTTTGCTTTTTTTTTCTGGTCATGTTTTCTTTCTTAGCGGTAAATCCAAGGGAACGTAGTTTAGGTGACAGCATTTTCAGGTACTGGGAAGGGCTGAAGGAGGTTGTTTTGATTTAGGATGTCGGGCACTGTGGTCATGATGTGGTCACGTTTCAAGAAGCCTCTTTTACCATAAGGAAATAATGCCTGCAAAGCTTGAGCTAGAGGGAGTGGTTGGAGTCACCCACACCCACTTCACTTACAAACATATCAAACCCAAGAGGCTGGGGTTTTCACAGCAAACCAGTCATTACATAGTAAGTTGCTGTATAGATTTGAAGAACTGTAAATTGTTAACAAGCTTTTCTCTCATCTGCAAGGAGAGCAGATCATCTGCCTCATCATTCAGACTTACATTCCTGAAGTTTATGTGTCTGCATTAGAGGTCCACAGAACATTGCCAAATCTTCTTACCTTCACTTCAGAAATACATTTTTATTTTTGCCTTTATAATTCACAGAGAAACTGGACGTTCTGAAGATGTGGTTTTGTGGGTTTTATTTTTATTTTTAATTTCACAGAGCTGGGGAAAGAAAGCTTCACTTCCCTTTTGAAATCACCAAAATTTATCTTTTAATCCAAACAGTTCTCACAAATTATTAACTTCTGAGAATCGGGTGTTGTGGAAGATACAGTGAAGAGATTTGAAACAGAGCACATAAAAATCTGTTCGTAATCTGGTAATATAAATCTGACTTCTAAAAATGTGAAATCAATTTTTGCAGCTCATATGTATGGGCTAAGGGTGGTGAAGGCACTAATCCTTGTATTAGGAGACCTTTTTTCAGGGGTCAGACTGTGAAGCTCGGAACAAGTGAGCAAATTAAAATGTCCCCATACTCTTTATTGAGGCAAAAATTATCATATAGTGATTTTTGCTAAGATCTGTGTTAAAAATGTTTTTTTGTTGTTGCTTCTACTGAGCTGCAAGATTGAGAATGTTTGAAATGAAGTAATGGTCAGGGGTTCCCATTTTTACATCCATCTGTGTTCATGTAACTGTGATTCCTGGCTCCAAAGGGCAGTGTATGACAGCAAGGTTTGCCAGCACAAATATCCCACCCTTCTGCTTTAGCCATCAATCTTGACCACTTGCTTATGAATGGAAGGAGGTAATCTTCTGCAGTAAGCGTGGAAATAGTGAAATGTGTTTTGGAATTTAAGGTTGATATGAAGGGGACCTTCTATGGCATTTACACAAAAAGTTTGTGATGAAAGATGAAGTGCATGCTTTTTAGATGGAGTATGGAGAAATAAAGGCAGATTGAAGAAGTGCTGAATAAATTTAAAGTAGCCTTGTTACTGGAATAAGGTTTTATCAGGAGAAATTCAGAATTGCCATCCTGTCTATCCTTTGGCTTGGGGAAACGTGGCTTTATAAGCAGGAACAGAGCTGGAAGTTGAGGTCACAGTTCATCCCTAGAGTTCAGGGGCATGGTGGCAAGTTTCATTCTGAAGTTGACTTATTTCTAAACATACAAGATGATGTATTTCTTTCTTCCATAGGTATTCCTTTGGTTTTATTTTTTTTCCCTTTTTCTCTGTATCCTCATTCATAGTTACGGGGTCTCACTGCCTATCAGAGCACCACGTTGGCTTCTGCATGGAAGGAAGGACTGTACTGTGCATGCACTGTTCTTAATGGACCTTTTCTCTCTTTCAGAAAAAGGGATGCAGAAAATGAGCAACATCTATGAATCAGCAGCCAACACCCTGGGAATTTTTAACAGCCCATGCCTGACTAAAGTGGAGCTGCGAGTTGCATGCAAAGGCATATCAGACAGGGATGCCCTCTCAAAACCAGATCCTTGTGTCATCCTTAAAATGCAGTCGCATGGCCAGTGGTTTGAGGTGAGTGTTTAATAAAATAAAAATGATTCTTCTGATGCTTTAGGATGGCATAGAGAAACAGAGGAAAAATTCAAATAGCAAGAACAATAAAAAGAAGCAGCAATTTGAAGCCTGTGGCATAATCTTGTAAGAGTGAAGGGAGATTCCATTTTTTCCATTAACTCTAATACACTTTGAATCAGACTCTTAATGATACTTTGAACTTATCTTTGGAGTCTAGATTAAAAATGAAGATGATTAAAGAATGAAGCATCATAAAACTTTTCCCTTTAGGCCCTCTTGTTTCATAAAAGCTCTATAATAGCAGAGATAATGATAGTAACCATCATGCTTTCCAATCTAAAGAAGAGAAATGCTGTGGAAGAAAGGAGTATTTATTACCAGTTGTCAAGGAATTTGGTGACAGGGTAGTTTGATTTGCAAATTTTATGCATTATAGTTGGATTCACAGTTGAAGTTAGTAACTTAAACTAATGCATTTGCCTTATCAATTTGTGTTATATTGCAGATTGCATGTTTGATTAAGATCACTTCATGTCATTTTACCTAATCTTAAAAAGCATTTGATTGATAAATGGAAATAGGATGTCTTAGAGACATGCAAATTGTAAATAAAGAACGTTAGAATGGAATGTAATATTTTAAATTAAATCTTGGTGGTTATTTCACTTAAAAGTTATACTTGAGTGTTTGTGGTTAATTAAGCTAAAAGATGTGAATTTTAATGGAAAGTATGCATGAGAAAATTAGGAATGTATTGAATCCAGTTCTTATTTTGAGAGACTATTCATCCCTCTTTTTTCAATAGCTTTAGCATTCAGAGTAAGATTGTGTTATCTATTAAAAGATAAAATTAGTAATAGCTATGAGCATATGCAGAAAGCAAAATCCTAAATTGATGACTTTTTTAGTTTAGAATTTTCAGCCAAGTCTGTCAGGCTTTGGCGGTTTTGTACCAGTCATTCCAGTAGTGTAGTTTTGACCTATGGACCTCTGAGTTTTTACTAGTGCAGGGTCAGCACCAGCATAGCAAACTTAAGGTTTTTTGGTGGCAATCTTCCTCTTTTCTTAGTTCACTGCTGTGGAGCATTAGATAGGTTCCTGGTAGAAAACCAGTTTGAAAGTAGAAATGAAACTTTCACGATTGTCCTAGTGCTACAAAATCAGTGTCTTCATGTAACTGAAACTTAAGGTGATAAAATAGTTGGCCCAAATAAAGGTAATTCTAGCTAGTCATGTGAAAAGGAGCATTTAGCTGCACTCAAATAGTAGAAATTAACCAAGAAATGGATTAAAGGCCAAAATAAGTAAAACGTCCCTGTTTGAAATGGACAGACTGAAATCTTCTGGGCCATTTCAGTTCTCTGAATAACTTTGAGTGCATCTCATGCAGTTTGTCTGTGGCCAGTTATGAGCAGAGTCAGTATCTTTAAGTAATATATTCTTATGTTGTAATGGAGTTTCCCTTTATTTGATGTGGTTTTTAATTTGGAAAGTGATTGTCTGAATAGAGTAATTCTTGCAGAACAGATCTGTTCACTGATACTATTCTCATCTTACGTCAGTGGTTCCTACAGTCTAATGAAAGTCCAGGTTATTCATTTTAGTATGAACAAAAAGTTTTCATTAGTTCATGTTCCTATCAGTGCTGCAGAGCTAATACAGCTCTGACATGCTGAACCTTTACCTATTCTGGCCCACTCATTCTCAACAGAATTTTTAATTAAGTTCCAATTGCTGGGCTAAAATGAGCAGAGTCGCTCAGGTTTAGTTGAAGACATAATCTGGCTGGAAGAATCTTCTGCTGATGATAATCAATGATCCAGCAAGATTCGAGACAGCAGACAGACTAATAATTTTTTTTTTAAATTTAGCTACCAGTGAAGTGAGTATATTCGACATAGAAACCACTAAATGACAACACAAAAGGGACTGGAAAGATTTGCATCTATGGATTTAGTGAATTCACGAACTTTTCTTGAATTTCCACATATCTTAAACCTCTTATAGGTTGGATGTCTCCAAACAGACTGTAGCAAAAGCCAGTATGACTGAAATGTGCATACCGATCACATATTCTGGTCGTGTGGAGGTTTTATGAACAGGGAGCAGCTGGGTTGAAGGTGTCTGAAATAGAGGTTGTAGCCTGTATATGGTTGTGCTCTTGCAAACAGGTGCTGTTGAAAGCTATGGGAAGTACAGAGGACTGACTGCAGAGTCTCTACTGGGCTGTATACAGCTGAAGCTGATGGGTTTAGTTGATGGGATTGCATTGTGCATGCTATTAGAGACACTAGGATGTGATGGATTCACTCCACAGATGCAGACTATCCCTGACAGTGAGAAATCTGTGCACATATGTCTCTGGGAAAATTTTGATAAAACATATCAGCCTGTTGCTGAGGAGAAATTATGGGTTTTTTTCAGTTCTGCAGTACTATGTGTGCATATGTGTTTGTTTAAATTATGCACCTGCACATATAAATATAGAATGAAACTATCCATGCTGTTTTAGAGTGGGTAGGTGCTGTTTCCAGAGATTGACAATGGCATATATATATTTAAAGCAAAAAAATTTTTTTTTAAATGTGGTGGTTGTTCTGGTTTGTGTTTTTGGTTGGTTGGTTTTTTTCAGTCACAGAATGGGTGACGTTGCAAGGAACCTTTAGAGGTCATCTGGTCCAACCCCACTGCTCAAGCAGGGACACTTAGAGCCAGTTGCCCAGCACTCTGTCAGATGGTTTTTGAATATATCTGAGGAGGACTCCTCCACCACCTCCCTGGGTAACCTGTGCCAGTGCTTGCTTACCTGTGCAGTAAGAAAGAGTTTCTTGATCTTCAGAGGGAATGTCCTATGTTTCAGCTGGTGCCCATTGCCTCTGGTCCTGGCATTGGCCACCACTGAAAAGAAGCCTGACTGTCTTCTTGTGCAAGCTCCCTTCAGTTATCTATATACATAGATAAGATCACCCCTGTGTGCTCCAGGTGTGGCCTCACCCATCCTGAGTAGAGGGGAAGGATCACCTCCCTCGATCTTCCAGCAATACTTCGTCTAATGCAGCCAGGGATACCGTGTGCATTTGCCACAGGGCCACGTTGCTGGCTCATGTTCAACTTGTTGTCCACTGGGACCCCCAGGTTCTTTTCTGCGAAGCTGCTTTCCAGCTGGTTGTGACCCTCAGCATGTATTGGCACATGGGGTTATTCCTCTGCAAGGGTAGGGCTCTACACTTCCCTCTGTTGAACTTCATGAGGTTCCTCATTCCTCCAGCCTGTCAAGGTCCCTGTAGATGGCAGCACTATTCCCTGGTGTATCAGCCTCTCCTCACAGTTTGATGTCATCTGCAAGCTTGCTGGAGGGTAGTGTCTGCCCCATCATCCGGATAATTAATGAAGATGTTAAATGGGACTGGATCCAGTATCGATCCCTGTGGTACACTGCTAGTCGCTGGCCTCCAACTAGACTGCACTGCTGATCACCAGCCTCAGCCCAGCCATTCAGACAGCTTTTAGTCCACCTCACTGCTCATCCAGCCTACACATCAACACCTTCTGTATGAGGATCTTGTGGGAAACTGTGTCAAAGTCCTTACTGAAGTTCAGGTAGATGATATCCACTGCTTTCCTCCCCTTGTCTACCAGGCCAGTCACTTCATCACAGAAGGCTGTCAAGTTGATCAAGCATGACTTTGCCTTGGTGAAGCCATGTTGACTAGTCCTGATGATTTTCTTGTTCTTAACGTGCCTGGAAATGGTTTCCAGGATTAACTGCTCCATCACCTTCCCAGGACTTGAGGTGAGGTTGACAGGCCTGTAGTTCGCTGGGTCATTTGAGGATGGCCACATTACTCCTCAGATGTGAAACCATTAGAAAAACAGGCAGGACATGAACAAGTACTCAAAGAAGTATCAGTGCTGTCCTCAGTTCAGGCCCCGATATGCTTTTTGTTTTTCTCTTCCTGTCTGGGTGGGTGTTTCCCTATAAACAAACCCGCATGCGCACATGAAAAATTGTGCACACATACCTCCCCTCCCCCATTTCTCTGTGTATGTATGTTGATGCTGTCTGAAAAGCACTATCTCCACCAATCAAGAATTAAAATGATATATTATGTCTTCCAGGAAAATTGGCAGTTTACTCTTTTTCTCACACAAAGTTTGTATTTTTAGCCTGAGATGACAGGGTGTGATAGAGCACGGTTTAAGATTATGCTATCCATATGCACTAAAAGACAATTTGCCAATCCAGGGCTGAATTTTAGCTCTTCTGGCCTTAGTCTTAGGCAGGTACACTTGCAAGGTGGCCAAACGTTGAACTTCTTAATTTGTTTGTTAAGGATAATAATTTGATGATGGTTTTTACGTATTGATTTGAATGTACTCAAGGGATTTAATTACTGAACTAAGTTTCAGTTGGTGAATGGCTGAGTGGGGGTAGTGAAATCAGCCAAAGGTACATGATGATAAATTCCCGTGCTCCAATTATTATTTTACCCACCTGCAGTGTGAATATCCTTGTGTAATAAATGTTAATTGCATATAGTACTGCAGGCTTCAGCTGAGATGTGCTAGCACTGAAATTCTCATTAACTTCTTATTCCTAAGAAAGTAGCTTGGGCCTATTCACAGGTTGTTATCTGCATATGGCAAGCACACATACTATTTTGAAAGTTGAGTAAGTTGCTCATCTGTGCCTGGTCATACGAGATCAGGAGGTGTAATATAGCCTCATGTAGCCAGATGGAATGGGATGTCTGTATGAAAAGAGAAGAGGAGCTTAGGAAGACAGAAACCATGTTTGGAAATCAGGGAGACCTTCATATAGCTGTACTCTTATAACTTTTTGCATCAGGTCATAGAGTATCTGCTAGTTTGTGGATTTGAATAGCCAGTTTTTCTTTTTTTATTTTATTAAACTTGAAGTAACTCAGAGCAAATAAAGCAGCACCCAGAGATAACAAGCAGTTGCTAAAATTCATGTTGATAGAATTGAGCGAATTATATATTTTTTTGATAGCTTTGTTGACGGAAATAGCTTTTTTCATTAAAATGTTGACTGAGGTCACAGATTTCATGAAACTCTGTGAGTCTTGATAAAACTGTTGAGCAAACCCATAACTTTTCATTTTGGTGTTTTTAAAATAAAAGTCATTCACTTGTCACTTAACATGACATTTGATTTTAAGGATGAGCTTGGCATGATTAAAAAAACAAACCTGAGTTTTCTTTTTTACTTTTTCATTGAGCACTAACCCGGCACATCCACGCAGACCTTCGTGCAAACAGACAGGAGAGACCAGTTAGCTTGGAAATGCATTGAACTAATTAATGTGTAAAATACTGGTGGAGCCTAGCCTACTAAACATGATACCTAGAAATCAAGCTACAGGAAGGACACAGTTTTGCTCTTTGTCTCTTTTTGCTTTTCCCCTTAGGCCTGCTCTCTCTTCCCCTTCATTTCTGAATAAATTCCATCAACCTTCTTCCTCTGCCTCCTCATCTGCTTCAGCTCCCCATTTTCATTCCCAGCACCTGCTGTCTTCGTTTTGCTCCTCCGCATACTGGAGGGTGGAGGAGATTCCATGCCCCTTCCTAGCATGGGGGAAGGATCTGAAGAGAAGACCTTGAGGCAGACTTCAGCTATTTGTTTCCATAGATACCCAAAAGTCTCTCTCATGTTATCCATCTGTGGCTGTTACAGCCCACTGCAGAAGCCAACAAGCCATGAAATAGGGGAGTCTGTGGGTTGACATGTTCCATGACTCTACCACACTGCTCCAAAATAAGTACAAATGCACTGTGAAGAGGGAAAAAACCACCAAATGTATATAAATAAACCGAAATAAATACAGCTTTTTCAGTTTATGTAGACGAACACAGTAATAGATGAAGCATTTGGATGAAACTGAAAGTGTAATGATCAGAAGCAAGAACTACCACCACTAGCAGCTGTACGAATCCAGCTCAAGGCCTGTCTAACCCATCTCGCATCTGCTAGCTGTTGACAGTGAAGAAGTGTGAAATCATGGAAATTTAAAAGTGTCTTTCCACCTCGCTCTGCCAACCCGCAGCTCAGGGAGTTCTTAAACAAGAATTTGTGTCTTTGTAATGAAAAAAACATCGGTAGATTTAATTTCCATAACTTAGTTCAAATAATTTTAAAAGTATTTGTATTTAAAAAATAAAATTTATGATATCCTGAGACAGAGTTCTGGAGCATAAGTGGTGGTTGAATAAAGTAGTATTACTTGTAGTTTTTGAACTTGCCACTTGATGATTCATTTTAAGTGCCTTGTTCCTGTATTGGAGGAGACTGTGAAAATCTCTATTCATTTTCTCAATACCATTTGGGATTTAGTCTTATGATTTGTTCTATGACTGAATAAGAAGGCAACTATTATGTCCTGTATTTTGAAGATTAAGCATATCTATCCCATCAAGGAACATGGCTTAGATTCAATGGTTATTTGAACCCTGCTCCTTTCAGAACATTTTAGGGGTGCAGCGCCAAAAGCTATTGCTGTATTCCCATAGAGATTTTCAGGCAGTGAGTTGGGATTTATTCTCTGCTTTAAAGAGCTGCAAGGCTTCACAATGGGCTGGTTTATTGGAAGTTTGTTGGCTTTTTGGATTTTTTATTTTTAAATATTAGTCAATGCTAGAGCAGATTCTAGGTATTTTTTTTTGATTTCACTGTAAGATTTCTACTCGGTGAACAGGTATTCTGTACAAAATTAGTTGTAACTAATGAGGTAGCAGTAAGATGAACATACCGTCTTATGAAGATTTTTCTCTGACAAAGAATGGGAGTTACAAATGTCCAGTGAGATGTTCTCTATCACATTATGCACAAATTGGTGTCAGGGAGGTTCTTTCACTGAATATTAATATATTATGAAATTAGCTCTTCTCATTGTGAAGAAACTTCTGATTCATTTGCGATTTTGGGGTTTCTCTTCTGGATCTAGAATGGGGCTGATATTTGGAAATGCCACCTGCATCTTCTCTGGCTAGAGCTTAGTACAAAGTCTTTGATGAAATACTAGGTTTATTGAAAATACTTTTGGATTCATGCAAATCTTGGTTGATGAAAGACAACAGGAAAGATTTGAGTCTTTAATTGAAATGGTCAAGACCTTAATCAGAAAAGATGGGAAATGAGATTCTTTTTAATTTAGCTATCATGAGGCCAAGATTCTACTATTCCTGACTTGGAGGTGGCAATCTAGTTGATTGGCTCCTACAGTCCAGATGTGTCACATCTTTGTAGCACTTAGTCTTGTGCATGGATCTGTGCCCTACATATCTTGCAGGTGATGATCTGTTAGCGCAAATGCTGATTCCTCACCTTTGGACCTAAGAAGAAATGGGAGCAGTCCTGCTGCATTCGCTTCCCAAGGAGTTTTCCTAGAAGGTGATGCTTAAGAGTTTTTTAGGTGCCATTAGAGCCCTCTTGTTCTAACTCATAAAAGAAAAAGCTGTGATTTCATTTATGCCACAGCAATGTGCTTGTGTATATGGCTTTATAGCCTACTGTACCCTCATAATTCAGAATTGTACTTTTCTTTCTCCTTTTTTGTTAAGTGTATGTTGATGCTAATGAATGCATCTTTGCTCAAGACTACTTGGTAACCTCTGTTGCTGCCAAGATTTGGTTTTAGCTTCTGCTTTCTGACGCTGGTAAATTTCCCCAAAGTCTTTCTGTATGGTGAGAATGACAAAGACAGCTCATCTTTTTCCAACACCACTGGAAGTCTGCAGGGTCAGGCTGCAGGCTAATTGAATATTTTATCTCCGTCCATTCTCAGCCTGAATTCATCTAATTGGATATTTTACTTTCCAAGCCTTAATATTTTGGAAGCATCCTCTGTTCCAAGGGTTTGCTGTTGAAGAGCTCCTGTCATTAACTCTTTCCGTAAAAAGAAAGTTCTCCATATGGATGTGGTCCTGTTCTACAACAATTTAAGCAGAGGAGAGCCCTGACACTGACAGCAAATCACCACCTGTCTTCTGAAAAAAACAGACTTGGTATCTTTCCTTGTAATTTCTTAGCCTTACATGTGTATTTAAAAAGTACATGCTGTTGTAAAAACCATTTCATTAATGAAGGCAGGAGGAAATCTACTGTGAAGTTTTCCTCCATATCCTACAGATCATCTTCCATAATATTCTGTTCAACTCCTAATGTACTGAGTACAGTTTTACAAACATAGGGACAAACTCAAAACCTAGAATTGCATTTTATATTACCCTTCTCTTTAAAAAGAAAGACATCTCCCTTTCTCTCGCAGGTCTTTTCCAACTACTTATGCAGAGTCAGAAGGCTGAAAACTAACGGCTGTGTTGGCAAATATATGATTAGAAGCTGTACTGGGAATTTTTTCCTCCTGTGCCTAGTTCAGAAACATGAACATCATTACGTTTTGATGAGATTTTTCTTTTTACACCCCAGGTAGTAATAAGTGACTATTTATTTTAAATGCATTTTATAATAACCATTTTTTACTTTTATCTCATCCATCACTGCTGCTTTCTCTTGAGCCTCATCTTTGTCTCAGCATTTAAACATAGCCACGGTGCTTTTTTCCACTGTCTTTTTAAATCAACTAGTCTTTAAGCTTGAACTCATTTGAATCAGACAGATTGTCTCAACTGAAGTCAAATGCTGGCACTTGAGTCAATATATATGAACTATCATTATGTTCCACTACCTCAAACAGCATTTTCTGCCTCTGGAGTGCAGTTTGTGAAACATAAGCCACGCGCAAAGAAGCGAAAGAGAAAAATTGCGTTGCAGAAGTCTGTTTTCTTACAGAGAATGGTCGTGTTTGGGCTGGCTGCTTGCTCTCTACCAGAGCTGTGGGATCCCCTGCTGCAGCAGCAGCAGGAGGCTGGCTTCTGGCTGTATCTGTCCAACTAAATCCCTTCAGCTCCCCTGTCTTCATGTCATGACAGAGTGAAGAGTTTTTTCTCATAGTTTACATAAATTAATAAAACCAAGTGTACTCTTGGGAAGTGAGGAGGGAGCATTTCTGTAGAGACGTGGTAAAAGCTACATGGTCTCTCCCTGATCCCGTGGCCTGGAGCATCCACTATTGGGAAGATCTGCTATTGGGACCAATTTTCAGGAGCCTTCTGCCTGGTAAATCTGCCTCTGGGAAAGCCTTGGAAATGAAAGAACCAAAAGACTTGTGTGGGACCACATAGTCATTTTTCCATGTGTTAGGACTACTAGCTTAAAAATCAGTTTAATACTCTCTTAGCTTAGATGAAAATTTGAATGACCTGTACTTATTTGTTTACATCCTGTTTCAGTTCCCACTTGATCAGAGATTGTGGAAATGATTGAAGAACTCTGTTAATTTCTTGTGAACAACTGCTGTATGACCATACTCCAGTGGCCATCTTCAGTTAGTGCACGTCATTGTTTTTGCAAGCAGCACTATGAACATATCTTCCCTTTTGTACTTGTGAAAGAGAGAATTGGGCTGGTTGTTCTGTTGTCAGATTTCTCTCTGCCTTTGCAAACAGTTGTGTATTGTTGCTGGTAGAAATGGTTTGAATGGTTTCAAGCTGCCTGAAAATTTTGCCTTCATCTTAACTGTTGAGTTATTTGATTGCAGACATGAAACATTAAGAAACAACTGGGAGGAGTTCTCATTACAGAATCATAGAATATTTCAAGTTGGAAGGGACCCATAAAGATCATTATCACATTTAGTCAAAATACTATTGCTGAAAAAATATGTGACTTTATTAATAAAAGCTTTTTTTCCCTCAGAAACAGGGCACTTGAACTGCTGTCTTCCCCCATCCCCCCCAATTATGAATTTTTTTTTTGTTATTATTGCACTTTCATCAGTCCCTCTAATGATCCTAAGATGTGCTTGCAAATACTGCCTTTAGTCATGCTATCTATTTGATGGTTCTCAAGTCATGCTTCACTAACTTTTCACAACTTTTTCTCAGGATAACTTTCCATGGAAGCTGTGACTCTTAAACAGTGTTCTCAGTCACATTAATAAAACAAGAGTTTTCTAATATTTACTTTTTAAACCGGGTCAAGCCTTATAGTTTTGTTGCATCAGTAGAGTAAAAAAAAAAAAAAAAGAAAAGAAAAAAGAGACCATTCAAAATGGTTTCAAAATTATCTAAGGAAGATATCAGGAAAAGGAAGGCTTTATAGGGCTCCCACTGCTTTGTTAATACTGGATAACTGGTTTAGTTATCTGTCACAATTTATATCTTTATAGAATAAATATGAAGTTTTCTGTCACACCTGTAAGACTGAATACTGGTGTATGGTATTTACTATTAGTAGTCGTTATATTATCCAGAGGATTGGGGGTGGCTACCTGAGAGTGATTGTTTTCTTCTACTGCAGAAAGAAATCAGCTTTTCTTAAAATCTGTAGCAGTAATCCCTGACTGCACAAAAAAAGGACGCTTGAGATTTTCTGTACACAAGCATGTAAGGACAGCCTTTAAGCAGAATGATGGCCTCATCAGGAAAATTGGCTTAAAGGCAAGAGATATCTTTGTTTTCATGTGCCCCTGTGGGGCACAGACAAGGTAACGTGGACTGAGAATATACACATGGTGGGAAACCTTCAACTGTGGCTCCTTTGCAGGTCAAGATAAAAGAATTGACAGCCGTGAAGGATAAGCTTAAGAAAGAGCTTGCTTTCTCTCCATCTCTCTCTTTCACTAAGGAATTAAAACAGATCGTAAAATAAAAGCTGTGATATGTTTTCTCATGCAATACTATACTAGGTTTTTGCAGATATAGATCCTCAGAAGAGCTTTTTCAGAGGCATTCAACAAGTAAAGGAAACTAAAAAGGTGATAATAAAAATATAAGTAATAATTAGAGAAATGCTACTGCTACTTAAAGAAAAAAAAAATGATAAGTTTTGATTCTTGATGAAGAGGTAGCACAGAATACCAGTAGTTCATGAGCCTGAAAAGCCTTAGGGAGAACATTCCAGAAATCCAGCCCCAGTCTGTGAAGTGGTGGGATGATTTATCACTACGTTTAGCATTAAGCAGATCTTGACTGTGTTGACTGGCATTTCCAAAAGGAAAAATGCTACAGTTCTGCATGGGAGGAGTTGCCATACTGCCACCAGTGGCCCAAGATTCAAAAAAATACATTTTTGATTCTTTTGCCCTCTCTTTCCCTGCAGTTTAACTATCTCACCATCAGATACGTAATATTTTGAACTTAGATGAAGAGTCTAAGGCTGCTTTTATCACGGGCAGGCAGATGCTTTTATCACGGGGTTCAGATTAGCTCAGTGATATGTCTGCCTCTCATGAGCTATTTATTACAGATACACAAACTTCACACATCTCCAGGACAGACTTTAAGCCTGACTTGACTTTAGTAGTCTGACAGATGATGATAAACCTACAGTAAACAGGAATCTTTGGACCTGATTTGTAAGTAGATAATTCACTTGATTGATTCGGTACACTAATTCAGAACGGGACCGAGAGATTGTCAGCAACTTGACCTCTTCTGCTTTTGCTGGGGGAGGGTTTAGGGCTTAATACAAATTGTTTCCTGAAAGAAAAGAGTGGTTATGAAACTCTGAGAAAACTGAGTTAGAAAAACAGTCTGAATTACTGCTAATGTTCTTTGAATCAAGTACTGATTGCCCAGGGATACCAAATTCATTAAGCTGGTTTGTTAAAACCAGTGCCTAACAAGACAAATTGCTGTTGATATGAATTGATGGAATTTAAGTTTATGCAAAGGAAAGTAAAAGCAATTTCACT
This sequence comes from Rhinoptilus africanus, assembly GCA_013400135.1. Lineage (NCBI taxonomy): Eukaryota > Metazoa > Chordata > Aves > Charadriiformes > Glareolidae > Rhinoptilus > Rhinoptilus africanus. The sequence goes on along the minus strand of VXBO01013008.1, from coordinate 278,011 downwards.
GGAACTATTGTTTTTCATTCTCCTTCACCTCTGGTAGTAACCTGAAAATATATTGCATTAGTTATGTTGTAATCAGGCCAGAATATGGACTTCATAAGATCTAACTGAGAATTAAAGCATCCAAGCTACATTTCCATATAGATGTGCTGACCTTATCTGTTAACAGATATTTTCAGTCCTTGCCTGAATTTTTTTCATTTTTGAAAAATTGAATGGATTGACTTCCCCCCCCGCCCGCCTCCCCTGGAAAATGTTACAATTGTGCATATGAAAACCATGACATCCAAGCAGAGCAACATTGCAGAGATATGCAGATAATTGATGCATTGAGATTTTTTATAAAGTTTCTGGTATTCATCTTATATGTGTTGCTGATGGGTGCTCAGAGCATACACAAAGCAGAATACAAAACCAGAGTGTATTTCTAGATAAATTACACCTTTCCATCCCTCTTTTTTTCTTGATAAATTATACCCTCCGTACCTTATTTTCAGTCTTGCTTGTCAAAAACTGAGGTTTTTGCCCATCAGCTCACAGCTTGCAGACCACCTCACTGACTGAAATGGTGTTCTGGTGCTTTTGTTGCAGCTTTACTTTAGGTATTTCACATTTTCTCTTTGGAAGCTAAGACTGTGTTTAAGTAAAACATCAGAATCGTGATTTCTGCTTTAGTTTCTTTTGCTACCCTTTGTGTTCTGCAAAAGAAGATCCCAGACAGTAGCATGCATGAACTCTTAAGAGACTACCTCAGGAGTAAAGCAATAGGGGTGAAAAAATCCCCTGTTCCTGGCAGAGGGCTTGGAATGGCTGCAACCACCATCACAGCAAAGCAAACAGCTTTTACCAGTCCTGGCTCTACAAAGGTGCTTACTTGCTAAGAAAAGTTCAGGGCACCGTGGACAGTCTGTACAAAGTCTGTAGTATTTGGGTGTCAGTTACTTTGGTGATCTGGCTTGACAAATTTACCTGCCTTTCATTCAAATATATTACACTAAAGATGGCAAAATAAAAATATGTGATAAGCCAATTCTTGGTGTAAAGTCTTCTCTGGAAAAGCACGTAAGTCGTTGGAACTGGAATCACTGCTGTAGCTCCCTATCAGTAATTTCTGAGTTCAAAGACGTACAGTATATTGTTCAGCTAGTTTCTTTATAAGGTCAAAATTCATCATAAAATATTAACGGCAACTCTCTGAGGTAAATATCATAAGTTTGGGAGATACTCAATTTTTATTCCACACCATCAACCCAGGATGTTGTGTTTTTGAGGCAGAAAACTATCCATTGTAGTAATCCGAATTTGTCATGATATACTAAACAGAGGGAAAAAAATACGAGGTTTGAGGGTTTTGTTTTTCAAATATTTGGAAAAAATCATCACCTTATTATTGCTTCAGCCAGCTCATGCCTGCCACTGGTGTAGAACCAGCTGCTGATGTAGAACCAAGTGCACTACATTACTTCTGTATGCTTCTTCAGGGGAACATTGTGATGATCACTGTACCTGGTTGTATTTAACTTTAAATGCCATTTGAGGGCTGATTAGTCTGCCGTAGCCGCCTTACTTGTTTAAACTTAAAAGCTTATGCTGTGTGGCTACCACGTGAACTGCACTCGTTTCAGTAGCCTTACTCCCTGGCTGCCCTTTGGATTCCACATGGCTGCAAGAACTGTTTTTACTGAGAGTGACACTTTCTGTTTTAAAACCTTATTTGCACTTCTCCAGCTTATATTGGGCATGCCAGCTGCCACGTCTGTGTGTTTCCTGTTCTGCAGAGAAATATACAATATAAATTCTCATGCCTGTGTTTCTCTATTTGAAGTTATTGCCTTATGTTGTCAGTTATCCAATGTTCCAGCAGTCTGTTTGCAGCCCAGTGTGTGCTTAATTTTGTTCAAGGCCCTGTGTTTGCCTACTTCCTTCCTTGATTCTTTAATATAAATTCCAAAGTGGTTCCTTGACCATCTTTGCATTAATTTTATTCTTTCTCTTAAAAAAGAAGCTATTAATGTATTTCGTAAGGAGTATCCCTTCTTTCTTCCTTACGATGGTGGGACTTCCTTGATGTTCTCCCATGTTTAGCCTAATAGCTCTGTGATGAAGTCATGTCCAAAATGTTACAGTCATATCTTCCTCTTTTTGTACAGATAACTTACATTTTTCACTGGGAATTTTTTGAGATTCTCTAATAATATTTGAAACTGTTGATGGTAACTAACCCTGTGGTAGAGAGTGAAACTTAACCAAAGTTAAAATTCTACACGCAACTCCAATTCCACACAAAAGTGTTATTTTTTTAATTCAACATATATGTGATGCGATGCTGTTTTTTAACTTCTAGAGACTTTTGCCCAGATTTTGGTTGGTTGTGAATTTGCTGCTCAACATTAAATTGCAGTATTGGCACCAAAAGTAAAGTGCTCGCAGGGCTTGCATGCTTGTTTTTCAAATTTATTTTATAGACTTTGCTTTTCAGGATTGAGCTAATGTTGTCATGATTTAAAGTGGCCTTGTCCTGACATTCAGGTGCCCCTTCTTTCTGTGGGAAAGAAGGTGGCTGCAAGTCACAGTTTTAATGGAAAATAACACGCTTAGTGTAGCTCTTTCAACTAGATGATATTTTTGTCTCAAAGCTTTTCTCTTATGATGGAAACCTTTCCAATTCACACAGTTCGGAGTTAAAGAATGAAAGGAATCATTGTTGCATTTTAAGGAACTATTCAAAAGCCTGCAGTTTTTCTAAATACATGGAAGAGCTGTACATATTCTCTGCTAAGCTGGGTATCAGCAGTTTATGTTTGTTTTATTTTTGGAAGGGTAATACTAAGAACCCTGAGGAATACATGCATCTTTAATAAACTTTGAAACAGAGAAAGTGCACATTTTTTAATACATTTTAATTGTATCAGTTGGGAATATCTTTAAATAAGATTCTGGCGTAGTGATAGAGTTCACAGAGTTTACGTTGTCATGGTATGCCTCTTTCCATCTGTATATCCTCTTTCAAAGCAGAAATGTGCTCTTATCCATTTAACTGGAACACAGCTGATGTGGGCTAATTATTTTTTTCTCCTCTTCATTGTATCACTCTGCTTTTTCTGCTGATTTCAGCTGGAGTTGGAGGTCAGTCTATTTAAAGACCACACACTTTTATCTCAATGTCTCTTGTGAACTGTTGTATAATTTTGCTACTCCTGGGGATCTTTGCAGTGAAAATACATAATTTACTGACCATCTGCCTGCCTTTTCCTTTTCCTTGCATTACAGATGTGGGGAGGAAAAGCTGAAAAGAAGGCAATCATATACCATGTATGCAGACATACTATGTTTGTCATTCCAAAGTCAGCTTTGTGACAGCGGTTGCTGTTGCTACATGAAATACAAACGAAGGCTGGTGTGTCTCATGTAGTACTGAAGAAAAATGTTTATGACGGTTAGTTTGTTCCAAAAAGCAGTTCTTTGAGCTCTTTCATAACGTGATTGTTGATTTCCTTACAGCTCTATATTGCTTTCATCCAATGTTCAAAATCCCAGGCTACGCCTCACTTTATGACCAGCATTCTTTTATGACAGCTCTGGGAAACCTCTTTCTGCCCAGAAAGGGAGCTACTGAAAGTCCTAAATGATCTGGATGGAAGGGCTCAAGCTAGTTTTATTTGGAGATTGTATGTATGTGTGAACGAGAGAAAAGAGGAAAGCAAGATAAGAAGGAAGAGACACTAATGTAGAATCAAAATGAGATTGTATCTAAAAAACAATAGGCACGGAAACTTTAATACAGCCTGGACAGCAGTGGTAGGTGGTTCCAAGAGAAGCCTAGAGAACAGGCTTTTGGATCTGAGATTTGTCTGAAGGGCGACTATGGCCATGAGAAGGAAAAACTTTGGTCTCTTTTTTTTTTTTTTTTTAACTTCTTTATGAATGTTTTAAAATAGGTGCATCAGAGATACCTGGCTGTAGTGCTTTTTCATTCTCAGTGGAATAATCCTACAGGACCCAAATTTTGCCACATAGTTCAGGTGGGATCATACTTCACTGAGGTTTATACCAGGATGGATACTCTTTGTGTTGGATACTCTTGTCTTTTTGCAGAAGTTGCTATATCTCTGAAAGTGATTGATCATGGTGTGTCGGTGTGTCTGCAGAGTGATGTTTCATGTGGCAGATTCCAGTAGGTATAGGTGTGACGGACGTATTCTTCACCATCACTGCTACAGGTGATCCCTTAAACCCCTACAGGGACCTTATATCCAGTTTCACAAATTGCAGTTTTATTCTGAAAATATATGTATGCAAACTCAGACCTAAAGTAGTTATTTTGCTCTGGTGATTTTTTTTTTCACAATTGCTTGCCATGCTGTGGTATGTATTTATAAACTACTTAGATATAAGCTCTTAGGGGCAGGAAATGCCTCTTCTGTTTTATTTGCAAATGATAGTAAGAACCTTATCTAGGTTTCCAGGTGCTATCACTATATAAATAGTCATAACGACAGGCCTCTGAGTAGCAGTAAGTCTAATCTAGCTGAGGTGAAGAAGTAGCTTACCCTGGAGTGAAAGTTTTTATTTAAGTGCAGAGAAAAGACAGCAAAAACATACATGGATTATTTTTTGTTATCTTTTGATTAGAGAAAATATTAAACGTGGTTTGTCACTTAATGTGGCCAGGGCTATCTTGTTGCAGCTTTTTTTTTTTTAAAAAAAAACCAATTATACTGCAATATGGAGTGTTTTGATTTAGACACACTTTTTAAAGATCAGCATTCATGGCACATGCATTGAAGAGCAATTTAAAATTAAAAGACTACTTTAGACTTTTAAGAGCACCTGGATCCTATTTTAGAAGCAATTGGAACTCTGGGCAGGCACCTTGTAGGGTAATTTAAATTCTTCTTTTTTTTTTTTTAATTTGAGTACTTGGTGAGGAATTGATTTGAACAGCACGGTGCTGAGCTCTTTAGATTTTGAAGTACTTCCAATTTCCAATCACATTCAGCTGCAGATCATGATCTTCTCCTCTTGGTCTTACAGGGCCGGCCACCTTAAGAATATCTCCCAGGCAAAGAAATGAATCTAGGCTCCGCTGATTTACCAAACATTTTATTTCAGGTATTTTCTTTTGCGTATGCATAGAAGTTCCTTAGGTCAACAGGAAGACATTTAAAAGTTCAAAAGAAAATACGGGCATGTAAAGGTAGCCAATTGTACCGTATCAGTTCAATATACGAAGAAAGTGTTACCATTAGTGAAGTGCTCACAAGCACAGCAGTAAATTATGTGTATTGATTTGTCCAGGATAAAAGGAGGGAAAGAAGCAATCCTTCAGTTATGTCCAATATTCCATTTGGGAGTATGATCTGCACTGTGCCCCATGTGAGACAGCAGACCAGTGAGGATGAGGTACAGGGAAGGAGGGAATCATCATGTAACTAAGGCTTATCGTTAAACACAGGCAAAAAGAGAAACTGTGGCTGCTCAGGTAGTCTCTGTTCTGGAAATTACTACCCTGAGGACTTGGTTTTGAACTGTAAGTCTTCACTTTAATGAAGACTTTCTGGATGTTTTTGGAATGCCCTATGCAAACACAGGGATATAATGATGCTTTACTTATACAAAGTGACGCAGGACAGTCCTCTCCTTTCTCAGCTTTATTTTCAAAACTACAAAAATATGGTGATGTCCATTCTCAGCAAGAGGTAGTAGTTGCCCTAAATATAGAGATTTTTGTTCCTGTTCTCTGTGGAGCAGTCAGCCCCTTGCAGATGTACACAGATGGGATTGTGTGCAGCTGGTACTATAGTGGTGAGTCAGTAAGTCACTGGAAATGCGCTGGGATGTGAACAACCAGTAAGAACATACCTAATACAATAGCTGCCATACAATGAGGAGCTGCCAACAGGCGGCTCATGGTAACAGTTTACAGCTCCTTGCGGTGTGGCTCGGAGATGGTGTGAGTAACTGTATGCCAATATAGAAATGTTTTATAAACTGGAGCTGTGAAACAGTGAGGATGACATTAAACAGCATCAGCATCTCCCCATACTGGGTGGATTTCTTATAAGAGGCTGGAGGAAACTGATATAATTTATTTGGAGAAAAGCTCAGTGTATTTTTGCCTTTGGGTTGAGATAAATAAAACATCATAATGTACATTAGAGATTTCACTGGAGTGTGGAGGAGGAGAATGTAAAGTCTGAATATTTTGTTTTCTGTCTGAATCACTAATGTGCTAGCAGTCAGTTTAATTAGAATAATTAGTCATGAAATATATAATTGGTCTGAATCTTCCTGTAGATTATATAGAGAGCTTTTGAAGAGGAATGTGGTTATTTGATACTGATCCTGCAAACATTTACGCACACTCTTAGCTCAGTGTGCCTGAATCAGTGTGTATGTAGTGACATCCCATTGACTGCGGAAAGGAAGCTTCTCTTTAGCTAAGGCGGCTCTCTCAAATTAAGCTTTATCCGCAGGTTGCATTTTTCTGTGACCGTGAGATTTGTGGCAGGTCCACTGTTTTAGGGATTCCTTCAGCAGGGGACTGCTTTCAAACTTAAACAAATATTGATGTTTGCAGAACAGTAACTTTGAGTGACCAAGTGGTGGCATATCCTGTGTGGCTCAGTCTCTAAAGGGGTGCTTCTCCTGGACCCTCTCTGTGAGGTTATTTTGGCACCACTGTAGTAGGTCCTGCTGGGGAAGTGACCCACTTAAATAGTAACTGTGGGGAACAGCGTGATCCTGATTTCTTGTTGGACTATGCCAGATTATTTCCGGGATCTGGTTCAGTTTGTGGCTGTGCACACACCTGATCCTGCAACGCTTGGGAGAAGTGAAGTAAGGATGGGAATTTGCTGGTGCTGTGTGGGAGAATGGGCCTGGGGTGGTTTAGGCTTGTCTGGGTTTGGGTTGTTTTGCTTTTCCCTGCGGAAAAACTTGAAAACATAGAGCAATTATTGTGCATATTGACAAGTGCTACTGTTTGATCCCTTTTTCCCACCCCAGAAGAGATTTTTTTTGATTGTGGGTTTTATTATTGAATGTTTTGTTGTGTTCTGTCATTTAAGTGTCTATGTTCATTATAAATCCTATGAATGAATGATGTGTCCTTGATTTTTGCAAGTTAGGAGCACTGATGTCCATGCTATTGCTGTGCATAGTCCTATCCAAGTCAGTAGGGTTACACTTCATAGGACAGGGAAGTATTTGACTTGTGTTTGCAAGTTTTGGACTGATACAAGGTTATTATGAGCTGAAGGAAAGGGGCTATATGAAGTGTGCTACCGCTAGTATATTTCCTAGATAATTTTTACCTGTATTTTGAATTTCTGCTGACAAGAGTCTGAAATTGCATTCCTTTTGGCATCCCATTCAATGTCATAACAGAAATACTTATGTGAACAGGAGATATCTTGGTCTGCAAACATGTGAAATGTCAATTCATCTTCTCTCAATTGCATATTCTCTAATGGTACTGTTTTTAAGTTCTCCCAGTTTTTTGAGAAAGTAACATTAAGAGACTTGTTCTCCTTAACTTATTTGTTTCTTACGTCAAAATTATTTCTTACCCTGAGATCATGTAACTGTTTTGTTCTAGGCAGTAAATTTAGTGCCAAGGAAGTCCTGTAAAGGTATTGAGGCAGCCCTGCTATTCATAGGACTTTCTGCTTGTTGTATATGCTTATGTGCTTTGGTCTAGTTTGATAGTCTAATTGACTCTAACAGTATATTCTGTACATCATCTGTGTAAGAAAACTTAGTTTTCATTATCTTTGGCCACAAAGAACAGCTGAAAGCTTTATGGAATTTCTTACTTTTTTTGGTGACACTTCATTTAATTCCATTTCTCTTTTTTGGCATGCTGTACAATGTTTAATATAAAAATATGTGATTCAGCAAAAGCTGTGGAAGGATTTCTGTTACCGTGGTACACAGAATTGCAGGTATTGTGAAACAGACTGAAATAAAAAGAAGGGAACGTGGTGTACCTGCAGGGTAGGATTTTGTCATCTTGTGACCCTACTTAGCCGTTTACAAAACTAATTGTGGTGTTCTCTTGAGTATTTTGTATGCAACAGAAACCCTGTTGAAGCCACATTAGATACCCTTTCCTTTCAGAAAAGCAGAAATCCCCCAATGTTTAATAAAGTTGCATCTCTCCTTCACCAGTATCAGGAACCCAGCCCCACATAACCTTCTCATTAGCTCAGCTCAAGACTTGTTATTTCCCAAGGGATGATCTTGCCTATTTGGTATCTCTTGTCTCTCCAGCACATCACTCAATGCACAGAAGCCATCCTTACCCTTTAGCCCCAGTCCTGGTCCCAGTGTCAGTGACATGGGTGGCACCAGGAGACTGGAGTAATGGTTTGGATCTATAGTGGCATAGCTTGAGGACTTTGTGGATGAACAGTCTCTTCTTACTCTATCACAGAAAAAAAAAACCCACCAGATTTCATTTTCCATGCTTCTATTTTCACAAAAGTCTGTTTCAGCTGGGCTGACCCAGGACTCTTCCTCAGTAGCCCAGAAATTATCTTTGAAATCAGGAGTCTTTCCAGTTTAAGCTGCTTTTGCTGGCTTTGTTGACCCACGAGGCTACATTAGTATTAGTAAATGACACGGGCCAATAAAAGTGGTCCTGTGAAGCAAAATAAGTTTGTGCTAAGAACCTGATATCCATGCTCTTCTATGTATTTTAGGCCTTTTTTTTTCATTTAATTGTAGCTCTAGTTTTTCCATCTGGTCCCACACACGGGATGTCCATTAGTGGCTGGAGTGTGTTAGGTGCACTCCTGGAGTGTATCTTCCAGTTTAAGTTCATGTGAAAAGAGTGTGGTTTCACGTGCACCATAATGTCAACCAATGCATAGTGAGAGTAGGTGACCGGGAGACTGGCTTAAAAATTGCAGTCCTGACACTAAAGTCCTGAAGCACTAATGTAAGTGTGCCGTCAGTTAAACTGGATCACCTCAACCACAAATACATGTATGTAAGATAAATTTAATGACCCTTCCTGGTCTAGGAGTGTCATAGTGTAGCCCCTTGTCAGCTACATTGCGTAATCATTCACTTAAAAGCATTAAAAATGCAAGTGTTTCTACTATGACATTGTTACCCTTAAAAGTGAATTCATAACTTTTAAATAGAAAATGTACCTGCATCGTTGTGTTGTGTGCTGGTTTAATAGGTAGAATTGGCTCCTGTGTCTCGACATATTTGAAAGTCCCATGGTATTGGCTGCTTTGCGTACTTTTCATTCTGGATCATGAATTTAGCCAGCAACTATCAGTGAATCTAAGATGAATTACAACTAGTGTCAGACATGGTTTGCAACTCCTTATGTGGAATGACAGAAGACATGATAAGGCGTATATCAAATCAATGTCATGACCCAAATTTTCTGAAGCCCAGCTATTCTCTAAGGACGCTCAACAGCTGATAGCACAACATTTCTCTCTTGGTCACCACAGAGTTAAGTAATTCAGATTGGTGCTTTTTGCCTCTTTTGAGGAGCAGAGTACCACAAGCTTGTGGTACCATCACCATACCATGCTCTCCCAATAAGATGCTGGGGTTTTTGCATGCTGAAGTTATGGCTACAATGGAAGACTCTGTATTAAATATCATTAGCTTAAGCTACTTATTTTCATGACTGGCCTTGAATTTGCCTGAACTTTTGTATAGTCTTTTGGATTCTGATCAGGCAGTAAGCCTAGCAGAATTTATATTTTTTAAAAATGTGAATATAATGTTGGTTATGTTTCAAATAACCATTCAGTTGCATTCCTGTGCAAACCATGCCTTTCCTATCACAGCCCTTCTCTAAATCTCCTCTGTGTTGTCCTTGCATAAAATAAACAAAACCAACCAAACAAAACCCTCATATTGTGAACCTCATGCAATAGAGTGTCAGTTTGTTTCCGTAAGACGCCATGTGTCCGTGATGTTTTATGTGCTTAAGAAAACAACAACAAAATCCCCTATAAAATTCTAGTATATCTGACAAGTTCTCTAGGGTTGCCACAAGAAAAATTACTGCATGTTGCAGAGCCCAGATTGTGCAGTAGACCAGAATAACCTGTTCAGTTCCTTCATTCTGGTTAATGTTACAAGTCCCGTTGCTCAAAGCCCAACTTATGTGACTGTGTTAACTGCTGTTAACTAACTTTATTTCTAGACAGTTGCTCAGAAACTCAGGACAAAGCTGCAAAAAGCATGTAGGTGTGTAGTAAGGAGAGGGGAAAAAAGAAAAAGGAGTGGGAGCTCTAAGTGTACATCAACTCAAAATAAAAGAAAAACAAAATAGAGGAGTAGAAAACAGAATATTGGGTTTCTTCATGCATTTCACAAAGTGTTAGCAAAATCCATGAGCAGGGGTAGCTGGAGACTTGTGAGGAAGTTGCTATCTTAAAAGATTTGAGGGGAAAATGCTTCTCTTTATACATTTAAGTTGAAAACTACTGAATGCCTTTCGAGCAGCCATATGTTATAAAATAATGGCTGAAAAAGAGGTATGTGTTTGGGTATTTTTATATTTTTATATAAAAGCCTGAAAAATGTAATGGGAAAATTGACATTTTCCTTTTATAACAACAAAGCAAGCCATCTCCTATCTAAGCTTTGGCCATCTATGTCCTAAACTCTCTAATTACAGAATCACAGAACGGTAGGGTTGGAAGGGCCCTCTGGTGATCATCTAGTCCAACCCCCTGCCAGAGCAGGGTCACCTACAGCAGGTTGCACAGGAACCCATCCAGGCGGGTTTGGGATGTCTCCAGAAATGGAGACTCCACCACTTCTCTGGGCAGCCTGTTCCAGTGCTCTGCCACCCTCAAGGTAAAGAAGTTCCTCCTCATGTTTAGGTGGAACTTCTTATACTCAAGTTTGTGCCCATTACCTCTTGTCCTGTCACTGGGCACCACTGAAAAGAGCCTGGCCCCATCCTCCTGACACCCACCCTTTAAGTATTTTAACTGTTGATAAGGTGCCCCCTCAGCCGTCTTTTTTCCAGGCTAAAGAGACACAATTCCCTCAGTCTTTCTTCATAAGAGAGGTGTTCCAGTCCCTCAGTCATCTTTGTAGCCCTTTGCTGCACCCTCTCCAGCAGTTCCCTGTCCTTCTTGAACCGGGGAGCCCAGAACTGGACACAGGACTCCAGGTGGGGCCTCACCAAGGCAGAGTAGAGGGGGAGGATGACCTCCCTCCACCTGCTGGCCACACTCTTCTTGATGCACCCCAGGATGCCATTGGCCTTTAGGCATTTTAGAGAGGAAGGTAAGCATCAGTCCTTTGTACCAGTGGATGAGGAGCTGAGAATTAAACAGAATTGAGAATTAAAGTTGATCCGTGTCAGAGCGTGGATTGTGGAGTTCAGTGCCTTGACCAGAAGACTTGTTTATCTGTCTAGTTTTATCTATCTCATTCATGTAACATTTGTTTACCAGTTCATTTTTACTTGTATCACCTCTGTGAGGCTGACAAGTACTGTTGTGCTCTTTGTAAAGATGTAGAATCCAAGAAGAGGTGATCTACGTGAGTGCCCAAGGTTGCACAAGAAATCTGTGGAATAGAAGGGACTGAATAAAGCATACTTAAATCCCAGGCAATAGCCTTAACTTTTTGGGCCTTACTCATTTGCTTGAGAGAAAAGCAGAGGTGAAAAAGGAGGAGAAAAAAAAAAAAAGAAAAAAAAAAAAAAAAGGAAAGTAGAAGCTGGTTACCTTCTTTCCCTTGGATACTAGTTTTCATTTTGACTTCAAGAAACAAAACCAGTCATTTTTAATTTTAATATCAGAAATGGTACTTTTTTCCAGCAGGTGACAGTTTTTCAGAGGAATTCTTCAATTTCACAGAGAGATTACAGTAAGCAAAGACAAAGGGAAGAAAATAAAGGAGGAAGAAAGAAAGAATGCTATGAATGGATTCTTCCTCTGTCCCAAGACTTCCCTGCTTCCACCTTCCAGTGTTGTGGCTTCCTTTGCAGTCCATGCCTTTGAAACGGGCTTACCAGGATCTCTGCTTTTTCTAAGATGGGTGCTGTGTGTTCAGTCAGAGCACCAGCTCCATGCTGTGAGGCATAGGGGAGCACGTAGTGGCATTTCTAGCAATAAGCTTGTCAAAATAAACAGTCTGGCTTTTAAAATATGTATCTGGAATGTGTTGCCTGCTAATGCATATTCATGTTTAAATGCAAATATCTGCCTTTCCTGCACATATTGTGAATGTTTGCCCTCTCTATTTGGGTTGTGTATCATATGGCATGTAAATAAGAGATGACAAGTTGTGTAATAAGTGGAAGGGGGAAGAGAAGAGGAGTTAAAGGGAACTGATTTAATAAGAAACATGCATAATTTACACACGCAGCATTATTCCACTCTGGTTTTGCATACTTTAATTGCAAATCCTGTGGCTTCGTACCAACCAATATCTTACAAATAATAGTCTTTTACTAGCCTTGAACATAAGTTTTCTTGGATTAAATTTGCTTGCTAGAATAGGCATCCTGCAGTGGTTTCGCTTTACCCCGAAGTTTGTAAATGCCCTTGTTTCTTTGCAAGGTGAAGGCAGATATGTCAGTTTGACTAGATAAATCAAATATACAGCATAAGCAAGAAGATGTATTTTAGGTGATATTTTAATCGTACCCACAAGTTGCAAATAGAAATTATGTTAGGATGGATTTATGTCTCTTTGACCTGTAAATGATCTAAGCTGAAGGCAGAAATTAATATTAGCATGCTGAGGTACCCAAATATCCACAGTTGTTTGCCTTTGCAATGTGGTGGTGACATTAAACCAGAGGATAGTTTAAGAATATTTTTTTATAATCACTGGTGTTTGTTCCAGTCATTCCAGGAACAGACTGTGTGAAATAGGTTAATTTTGACACTGCAGTTGGAGTCATGCCTGGCAATAGTCAGCTAAGTGTAGTTTGCTTAGGCCCAAAGGAACAGATGACCCTCAACCTGAAAAGTTAGACCTATATAAACACATGGCTGCAAAGCAAACATGAAAATATATGTGCATGAAGAGGTGAAATGTTGAGTTGCTTCCTGCACTTTAGGTATGGATTCTGTACATGCGCATATCCTTCTGCATACAAGAGCCAAAATGACTCTAAATAAGCAGAAAGCAGAAAAGATACTGTGAGATGTCCTTCAGGGAAGCTTGTGAGCGCCCAGCTTCCTATTGGATATCAAATCTAGGCCCAAACTACCACAGGGACTTGCCTTTTATAAGCGAGGGGAAGACAAAAATGCAAGAGAGATTGCAAGGAGTGGCAGAGAGAAGGGAAACGGGGCAGATGAGGTTTCTGCATGGAAAAGCTTAAGCTGACATCTGTTTTTTGTGGAGATGTCCAATGCTTGTGTGAATGGCTAACCGTGGGCTGCTGTGCTGGTTCAGTAGACCTGAGCTCCTTTGTTGTATGCTCTGGAATAGCTTTGCTGTGTGTCTACTTCTATTTGTGGGCTGGCTGCCAGTTTGCAGGTTGGTTTCCAGTACCCAGAGAAACTGCTTCATGAGCCCTATCACTGCTGCCACCAAACACAGCCCAGCATTTCAGGACCTGGTTCTGACCTGGGTCAAAAATGGGTACGGTGAGACAACCCGTGAAGTTTGAATGTGATTTTTGCATTCAGTTTTTACTAGAGTTTGTGGGTTCACAGTCTCTTTTAATTTGTTTTTAAACATAGACTTATTTATAATTACTGTAAAACTTCCATCTCTTCCCTGTTTCCCTATTTGTATTTTTTTTTCTTAAACCCTATTTTAGGCATGAGTATTTCAGGCAAGTGCTGAATCAAAAAATGCCATTGGGCCACTGAAATAAATAACAGTGCCTGAAGTTTGTTGTGATATGGGTAGAGATGTATCAAAGAGCTTTTTTACTCAAAGGTAGCAGCAGTTCAAGGAACGTGCTTCAAGGCACCAAGTGATGCCTTGACGGAGGACTCCCTGTGACATTGCAGCCCTGACTGGTGCAGGCCTTCATTTTACGTCAGGTGTATGTCAAGTGTCTGGTGCGGTATGTTAAGGTGTGTTCATGTCCCCTCTTTACACAGCATGGGGAGGAGGGCAAAAGAGAGTGCAATGCATGTTCCTGAACATCTACTTCTAGGGGTCCGTGACCCATGTGTACTGTCTCTGGATCCTAGGCTGAATCCCAGGGACGAGAAAAAAATCCTGTTGGTTTTTGGAGGCAGTTCAGCCAGGTTTAGTCTAAGTGAATATTAGAAGGGAAGATTTATTTTCTTGGGATTTTCTTTCAGCTCTCTTGTATGAAGGTCTTAAAAAATGTTAATATCCTCTCCTACAAGGGTGGGAAATCTTTGGAGGTAGAGTTGTTTCTCCCTTCCCACTCCCCATACTGAAGACACTCACAAGCAGAAGGAGCACTAGGCATAAGCAACAATTCAGATTTGCCTCCTTCTCATACATATGCCTTCTCATACATTAATGATGAAGGGGACCACTTCTTGTCAAAAATAACAGTCCCTTATGATGCCTATAAAGCTCTCTGCAATGACATGAGCAGTTTCATGATTTAACTTATTGGGGAAACCAAGATGCCAATTGCTCCACACATTTTCATTTCCATGCTGCTTATGTAAAGACATGTGGTCTTTAGAGAGGTGTGTTGTATATCTCATTCCTAGTTGGGAATCACTAAACACACTGAAAAGGAAATAATTAGTGATGATATTTTCCTCTCACTCCATATTATCTTCTCTAAAGAGACTGAGCAAAACAAGCAGCAAAAAATACTGCTCTCCAAATATGTAACTAGGAACTTGTCTCCTGAAGGCTGTTAAATAAATATGGAAAAGTGTAAAATTTACTATTCTGAATTATGGAATGGGTTTCTGAGCAATGAACTCAGAACTTGTCTCTTGAATGCCTTTCATCAGTTTTTCTGCAAAAATACGGCATACATGAATACTTATTGGAATTTTATCTTCAAAAAAAGCAGAATTAAAATTGGTTTGTATGTGGGGGGAGAGAGTTTACAAATGCAAGGTAATTGTGTCATTATCAAGTTTGCTGACTTTCTGTGTTTTCTCCATTTTTAGGCTTTGTACTATTCAAGTCTCCTAATCATCCATTTGAATAGATAAAAATGTATTCTGGATAGATGTAAAAGCGAAAGTTCTTTGGCTACCTCCTTCCCTTGGCATTAGAGGAAAAGTAATCAAACATTACGTTCTGATTCCTTGTGCCTACTGAGCAGAGAGGGACTGGATGTTTTGTGAGAAGGCCAGTTAAAGGGCAAGATCTGAATTTAGTGGGGTTTGTTCTAGAAAAAATTGCAATGCAGAGTGATGTTTAGCCTAGGAGGAGGGTGCTTTCCTACTGCTCGGCTGTTGTCATTTTGGAAAGCTTTATACTTGCCTGTCAGTGTGGGAGAGCTGGGAATTGCTGAAGTTCCAGCGAGCTTGCCCCTTTGCAGGATGGGTAGTCATGCAGCAGTGGCCAAGCTCCACTGTTGCTGGAGGGTTTTGTGGCTCTGAACAGCAGTGCAGGATTGTTGTAGGTTGGGGAGCCAGGGAGGATCTATCTTTAAGGCCAGCTAACTGGGGAATGGAGGCTATGAAATGTTTCCTATGTCAGGTAATAACCTCTCTTCTTGCTCTAAGGGCATTCCCAATAGGAAGATAACCTCAGGCACTATTGAGAGTGTAGGTTTTGGCATATCAGCCCTGTCTGGAGAAAAGCTGATCATCAGGTAATGGTATAACAGTGGTAACCAAGTGTCTTCCGCTCTACTGAAACCTTTGTACAGATGGGAGATAGTAAGCGTGCAGATAGTACAAGGAAGGGCTAAAGTAGTCTGGAGATTGGAATGGAAAGGAAAATTAAGGGATATGGTCAGTGAAACAGTGGATTGGAGAACCTGATTGTAGAAAGCTTGAGTTTTCTGCCCTTGTATTATATTGTATATATGCTGCCATGATTTCATACCTATCATTTGGAATTCAGATGATTCTGTAGCCTGATACACTGTCAGGGTGGGTTTGTTTGGTTTTTTTTCCCCAAATAAATACCTGTTTAAACTAATATGAGGGAAAATACACAAGCTCGAGAAGTGGGCCCATGTGAACTTCATGAGATTCAACAAGGCCTAGTCCTGTACGTGGATCATGGTAATCCCCAGTATCAATACAGGCTAGGGGATGAAGGGATTGAAAGCAGCCCTGATGAGGAGGGGTTGAGGATACTGGTGGATGAAAAGCTGGACTTGAGCTGACAATGTGCACTCACAGCCCAGAAAGCCAACTGTGTCCTGGTCTGCATCAAAAGAAGCATGGCCAGCAGGTCGAGGGAGGTGAATTCTGCCCCTCAACTCCACTCTGGCGAGATCCCACCTGGAGTACTGCATTCAGCTCTGTAACCCTCAGCACAGGAAAGGCATGGATCTGTTGGAGCAGGTCCAGAGGAGGGCCACAAAGATGATCAGAGGGATGGAGCACCTCTTCTGTGAGGGAGGACAGGCTCAAAGAGTTGTTGTTGTTCAGTTTGGAGAAGAGAAGGCTCTGGAGAGACCTTATAGCAGTGTTTCAATACTTAAAGGGAGCTTATAAGAAAGATGGGGACAAATTTAGACTAGATATAAGGAAGACATTTTTTACAAAGAAGGTGGTGAAACACTGGAACAGGTTGCCCAGAGAGGTGGTAGACACTCCATCCCTGAAAACATTCAAGGTCAGATTGGATGGGCCTCTGAGCAGCCTGATCTAATTGAAGATGTCCCTGCTCATTGCAGGAAGGTTGGACTAGATGACCTTTTAAAGTCCCTTCCAACCCAAACCATTCTATGATTCTATGAAAATACGTGATTTGGGGTGGGAGGCAAGTAGGCTGAGTTTTCTGTTCCCTCCTAATAAATCACTCTTATCTTTGTTGGCTTTTGTTTTTCTCCAAACATTCAACCTTTTCTTCACCAGATGTAGTATTTGAAACCTTTGGGTTGGGACAGCCACTGCTTACAGACTGGAGGTTCTGGGAGGAGAGAGACAGGAAGGGAGAGGAAGGAGTGGGGAAGGAGCTGAGCATTTTGTTGCCAGTACATCTGCTTCAGGAGCCAGGCATGGCAGAAAAAATGGTAGATGAAGCACAAAGGGAAATTTGAGGGAAATTTGTCCTGAAGCTCCCTTCTCATATCTATATTCATCTCTGGTCTTAAGTACAGGAATGTGGTCTGATCATCCTTTGTGTTACCATCTCACAATCATGACCTGGACTACTCATTAAGCCAAGTGGTTTTGTATTGAGTATGTTAGTTCATACAGCAGCCTGAGGGGATGAAAACATAGCTGCATGCAATGTGAAAATAACATACGCTATTCTTTGGATACATATCCAAAATACTAAACACATGAAAATTTGCATCAGGTAGATTGAGACGGATTAATATTTTTTATATCCTCTAATACTAGGATTAACAGCCACAGAACAGTTTCTGATCCTCCTTACTTACCTTGCTTCAGTTATCTGAGAAGAGGGACCCTTCCCTCCCCCATGCATGCTTGTAAGTTTGTAAAAACTTTGTGTGAGGAGGGGCTCTGGTTACAAGGCTGAGGAAATGTTCTTGGAAGTCCTCTGTTTGCAACCCCACATCCTTATACCAAAGCACCTAGTGCTTGCTCACTTCTTAATGTGTTACGGCTGGAAAGGAGATCTCTGATGAGCAGGGATCCAGGCAGCTGAGAAGTGGCCTACTTTGGGAAGCGCAGCGTGCTGCAGGGGCTCCTGGCTTGGCCATGTCTTGAGCTGCCTCTCGGGGAGGCAGCAGAGCTGCGGTGAGCTGCCCATGCTCGCCTCAGCACAGCACTATGCAGTTGCCAACATCAGTGCAAATCCAGAGTGCTACAGATGCATCTTTTGTGCTGAAAGACAAATCACAGCTTGTTAAAGATCTGTAAGTGGTGCAGCGTAAAGATTTCTGGCTCATGCTTTTCAAGGGCGGGGGAATGCTTCTCCGGCCTCCCAGACTAAGACTTGATTTAACCAAGCAGGTTGCACCAATGTGGGTGGCAAACTTTTGGGTTGCTGGTCCAGTGCCTTGTGGCCATTACTTATGCAGTGTGCAGCTCTGGCTGTTCAGAATTCCTAACTTTGTTATTTGGCACGATGGCTTACCAAGAGGATGCATAAATCAGATAAGCTCTCACTCCCCTAGCAAATGAGAGTAACGGATGATTTACACTTACATTGCTATCTTGGTATTTATCAAACTGACTCCTGTTTGGCTTTCAAATCCTTAATTTGGGTTTTATACTTTGTTACTATTAAATATCCTTTTATCACCCCAGCAACACTGTCAGCCCGATGTCTCGCTTGTCTTCCTCCTACTGACATAGAAATATCAGTTCACTGATCTGTTTATTACTTCTCCTTGAATATTCTCCCAGGATGTATTCAATAGAAAACAGCCAATTCACTGTACAATGTTATAACTGTTGAAATCTAAATGAATATGAAATAAAATTCTCCTAGATTATGCTTCCTGCTACAGGAGATTCCTGCTGTGCACTGAGTTTTAATGGTTCAGGTTCAAATTCATCTGTGCTTCTAGATGAATGCATCCACTTCAGCCTCAGAAGTGCAACGACTGAACCTCAGCACTTCTGCTTCTCTTCCAAGTGCTCTGTAACAGACCTGCATAGTTCAGAGTTTTATGAAAACAGGCCAGAGGCCAGTAGAAATTGGCTACTAAATCGTCTTTCAATAGATTTCTTCAACCTTATCACTGTCATATTTAACAGTGCAGAATGGCAAAGGCCAACTTAATAACAAGGGGCAGCTAATTAGGAAAGTGATGTGTTGTGCCCCACAGGAAAAGATCTCATAAAATCTGTTGCTTTTTTAAATGATAGACCTCCTGACATAAGGACTCTCCATGGTGTTTGGGGTTTTTTGGTTTGGTTTTGGGTTTTTTTTGTCAGAAAAAGTGAGTGGGTCACTTTGTGCAGAGAAAACAGGAGAGAGCCTATCTGTAAGGTCACAAAAAAGAGTGTAAATTTAGAACTGTTGAATATGTACCTATTTTAAAACAATGACAAAATCCACAACTCATGATTTTTGAAGCCAGCATTACTTCTTAAGATGCTGAGAACGGACTTGCAATTTTTTACAGACTTCAGCTTAGTGAGGCAAAGGATGAGCAGATTTCAGCTCCTCAGTTGCCTGGTGTTCCGGTCAAGCAAGATTTAGTTATAGCTGGCATCTTTACACAGGAATGATTTTTGCTTTGCCTTTTCATTCTCAGCTCTCTGAATGTCATGCTTTCCTGTGGCCTGCTCTTCCCTTTGCCTTTGCTGTCCTCAGTGGCAGCTATTCAGTTTCTAATTTGACAAGATGAACACCACTTGGATTAGTTGTCGATGTTTCTGTGCCAAGAAGGCTTCACAGTTCAGTCCACCACAGTGCTTTGGTGCGACACTACACTGTAATCAGCTTACCAAGAACCACTCACAGCACACTCCTATATTAATGAAAGCATCACTAGGACTATAAACATGCTATACAAAAATGCTAAACATTTTTGATGCTTCCGTGTAAAAACTTGTTTTCAGTTGCTTATGATTTTGACAAACTACTTCTGTTAATGTTGACATATTACAAGAAAGGTATACGACTCCCGGTGAATGTTTTTCTTCTGAAAATTTGGGCCAAAAAAGCTCATTCAGTCAAAATAATATTGTTAGGAAAGAAGCATTCAGAATCAAACTTGAGCCATATACTCACTATGTAACTGGTGCCAGACTAAACAGAGTTACTTTACCTGTATCTCTATTCTTATCAAACCGTCCATTAGGGGAAATTGATAATGCAGTATGTTGTACTACCTGTATTCAAAGAATCATTAACTTTTTTTGGGGTAGGGCAGTGCCTCCCACCTGCATTTTGTTGAAGGAGGATGCCCATTGCTGTCTCCAGGAAAATCTGCACAAATCTAGCAAATTTAGATTTTAGTGGATAACCTTGTCACTGATTGCAGAGAACTTAGATACCCAGCTCAGAAAATCCCGTGAAATTGTTAATGCTGCTTTGAGAGCCCAGTTTGAATGGTATACAGTGGATAAGATATGGGATCACACATTGAACAATGAGAAGAAAGGAAGAAGAGGAATAGCTTCTCATTAAGTGAGCATCATCTATCCTGTGCGTTGAATGAGGCAAAGGTTAGGTAGAAAGGTGGTGGACATGAACATATAATTAATAACTGTATCATAATGCATATGGACAAAAGGGCCACAGTTAAGGTTTTACAAGCAACCCTGAGAAGCAGAGAAGTGTATTTCGTATAGTAACTTTAATAATGCTTTTTTAATGCAGGGAGTGCGTGTGTGTATTTAAGCTGTGTGACAGTGTTACATAAACATAGTTAATATGCAGTAACACTACTGCACATCAGAAAGTGTTTGGTGTTCTCCCACTTACATTTTTTCCTGCTATGTGAGGGGAGATATTAATTCTACATCGTATCAAATGGAAACATTAACAAAAAGAAAACCAAATACTACTGTGCCTGCTACTGTGGACCCTCAGAGTGCTAATTCAAGTCTCTAATTTTGATCAAACTTGTATGAAGTCACTTCTCTGACCAAACTGACCAAACTCTTCCAAAGTTGATCAAGAGGTGCTTGCAGAAAGGGACAAGGCTGTGCAGCAGGGGGTTTTGAATGACTGTGGAGTTCCTGTATAGCTGCTGGCTGTTTGGGTTTAGTTTTTTCTTACTGTGTTTATCTGTGTTCCTCCCCTGCGTTCTCTGGACCAGGAAGCAAAGAGATGCAGATCCAGCTCATCCTAAAGGAGAGGCACCTGATAGCCACTCAGCTGAAGTGATGGCCCTCTGACATTTCAAGCTCTGCTAGTCTCCATTGGCCATAATGGGAGAGGTAGACATCAAATTGAGCTATCTTCAACCTCAGGGTAAATCCCACCCCTGCAGACTCAGGGTTCCTGCCGTCTGTGGCTGGAGGCATCATCTCTGGAACTAAGAACTCAAAAATTACTCGCCAAACACGTTTAAATTGGTGCATTTTTCCTCCATCTGTGATACTCTCAGTACTTTTTTCAGCAAGAGGTATTTTCTTTTAAGCAAATGTAACTTGTCTCTACACCTTGTAGCATTGGTATTTCAGAACAAAAAAAGAAAGAAGCTGAAGAATGTGTGATTTGATAATGGATGGCTTTTTATTGAAGTGCCTCACACTATCAGCAAACAACTTAGTTTCAGGGGAAACCCAGATGCTTAATATAATTTTTATCTTTCTTCTGAGGAGTATCTTCGCCCCCCCAAAATTTTTTTTTTTTTTCCCCTGGCTGCAGAAATGGCTTTATTGCTTCAGGCACTCCTGCCAAATTGCCAGGTGGCCATTAAACAGCAGTAGAATATCAAATTAACCTTAAAATAGCTCTCAAACTGATTTAGGGAATCAGGAACTGTTTGAGAGACATTCATTAAAATGCAGGGCCCTTGTGATTTTTGGAGAAAAACGATGTCTCTGGAAAATGTGTTCTTGGTGAGATTTTTAGTAAGATTTTTAAACCTGTCCTGTTTTTTCTGAGCTTTTTATCTGTATCCTTCATGTGTTCAATGCCTAGAAACTCTTTTTGTTTTAATTATTTGGAGTTAATTCTTCAACGTGGTAAGAGAAAGAATAGTATCAACACAATAAATCTTGTGACTAGAAAGAGTAGGAGCTTACTGTGATGCCTATCTCACCGCCTTTGTGGAACATGTAATGGCCTCCTCTTGATTTAAAGGCTCGACTGCTCAGGCCATGTAGTGCAGGCTTCTTAAACATCCAAAGTGCCCAGGTGAGTGAAAAATCAAGTAGCAATGAGTTGAAGTAGCATTTAGGGGAAAGAATTCTTGAGGCCCAGGAATATGACTGCAAAATGTCCCATGTGGTTTTGATTCTATTTTTGAGTTCATGGCATTCTATTACAGGACATTTTATTGATGTTATAAGAACTTTTCTTAAAATTAACTTGAGTCATAGCAGTTAAATGGTCATGTAGCAGTGGGTAACTGAAAGCCAGGATCCACATATTGAAGCGATGGTTTGTGCCGTAGAAGTGGCAGCCTCTCGTAGAGTGTACACTGCTCTTTGATCAGAAATATTGTGGCTCAAGGACCACAGAGAGATGTTACCTTTGAGTGTCACTCTCAAACTGGTGTGTTTATTGCATGCTACGCTTATTCTCCAGTTATGTACTTAAGACTTTCTGCTTTATGCTTTTGGAAAGAAGTGTGGTCATTGTTATTTAGCCAGTCAGAGGTATGGAAGAATAAGCATCAGAAGCAGCGATGACATATCCCACTGGTTTCATCTCCCTTCACCTGATGGAGTTCTCATACTGCCATCCTTGTCTCTCCCCAGAACTGCCATCAGAGTACTAGACTCTGCACTGCAACATTTTCCATTTGTTTCTCCTGTATTTATGGTGTTTTTTTAAACACTTTGATGACAGTGGTATTATTTATCTTTCCCCAAGAAACTTCAGTGAGTAATAATAACAGAAATTTTAGGCGGTAAATTATAGTGGTATCTCCCAGTGGACACAATGTATTTCATATATATGAAAGTATTTTCAATGGGATTTTCTATCACGAGATTAGGCACTTTGGAGATATCGCTTACTCTATAAACTCTTGAGAGAAGATTAGATAGAAAAGCATAAAAAATGCTGATCATGGCACAAATGACATGTGTGGGTGAGTGTTTCATTCACTCCTTTTCAGTACAGTATCAACCACTGCAGTGTCTTCGCATTTTCAGCAGGTGTGCTCTTTGATTGATTACTCCCATAAAGACTGGAGATTCCTTTCCTTAGTAGACTAATGAAAATGTAAATGCAAATTATCAGTGGTATAAACTTGCACAGCTCCCCTGCAGTGAGCAGGGCCAGGCCATTTTCTATCAGCTGAGGAGCAGCTTTGGAGTATCAGCAAGTTGCAGATCAGTATGCTTTGTTGTTTCACTAATTATGAAGTGCATCCATAATGTAATTACTTTCAAACCTAGGTTCCCCAAATGGCTTCATCCCAGAAAAGGAGACAATGCTGATCATTCTTTTAAACCTCTGCTGGTAAGATTTATTTGTGAAGTCTCATTTTTGAGCTGAATGCAAATACCCGAATAATTACTGCAACTTGTTATTCTTAGATCTGCTTGAGAGGGAAATCGGCAGAAGTTTTGCCTACTTCCATGGTTTCTCATGCCATCCAGCAGCCTGCTGGGGGAACTCAGACTGTTGTCCAGTTACTGTTGGATGTCTTTTCTTCTTTGAGAAAATAAGTGTTGTGACACGAAAGGGAAAATTGTCTCGTAAACTTTATTGAGAAATATTATAGAAAAAAGAGAAGTGCAATGAGAATTTGACCTAAGAGCTGCCTTTTTGTGTTAGGAGTGGATTGTTAATACCTTCAGATCACTGCAGGCAGAAACTTCCGCCTCTGCTAGGCAGCGCTTGCTCAGGAAGCGGAATCGGCAATCCAGCAGATGGTGTGAGCTCCCTGGTAACTGAGCATTTTATTCATTCGGTTACTTACCTGCTGCCTGTGTCTAATGAAATCCCTCTCTCTGACTGTCTGATTCTGAAGTGAAACCTAATCCGGCAATCTCTGACACACAAAACGTGCTTTGACTGTAGCAGTAGGCATCACTAAGGCTCCCATCCCTGCCTGGTTTAGCCTTAGTTGTGTGTTAAAGAAAGCACTTCTCTTTGCAGTACCATTGTGCCCATTCTTTCCACATTCTGGTAAGGACGGAGGCATGTCTGGTACTGAATAGTTTCAATAAGTCATCCAGATTTCTCTCTTTTCTGGAAATCTCTCCCCTTTATTCCCCCTTGTAAAGGATCATTTCTATGTCCTTCACAGAACTGGTAAGGGCCTAGGACCTTGTCCGTTTTCGGTGTTCTAAGAGCAGATGTATGTCTTACCTTTTCCTCAATACCTTCGGTGACAGAAGGCTTCAGAGTTACCCCAGGCATCCTATTCTAGCACTGTGTTACTCTTTAAGCTCATTTCATTATACTTTCCATTGCATCTAACGTTAGTTTTGTTTTCTTGCAGTATCAGTACCTAAATCCTCTGAGCATGAAGAACAGACTTTTTCCTCCTCTTCTGAAGTAGTAAATTTTTATCAGTCTTTTCAGGACAGTTTGTTCAGTCTTTCCTCATAAGTCATGTTTTCCAAACCTATCATCATTCACTATTTTGCCTGTGGACATGCTTCAAATGGTCATTGCTGTTTTGAAAGGCAATGCACCCAACTGAGCAGATACTTCAGCTGGGTAAAGTTGAGTGAAAAGATTCCTTTGTGCATCTCACAAGCTGTGTCTCTCCTTGTACATTGCTGTAAAATGGTTCTTGTCTTCCCAACAGCATGATGGAACAGTTGTGACTTGTCCATTGCTGATCTACAGATTGTCTTCCCTCTAGCCAGGTTATTCCCTGACTTGCAGTGATATACGTAATTATTCCTGACGAGGTATAGAACATTATATAGAACATAATATAGAACATTATACTGCTCACAACTAGCACGTGCACTGACTATTTTCAGCCTGTTTTCCACCTTGCCAAGAGAGTTTGAAGTCCTGGTTTCTGATATACTTGAAGTCCCTCCCAGATGAGTGCTATTTAACAAACTTTTTTTTCCCCATCCTTCAGTTCATTAAGAAAAATATTCAATAATGCCACTCCTAGAAAACTTCCCTGTGGAATATCACTGAATGCATGCATCTCTTTTTAGTTATGATGAGCCATGTATGTTTTCTTTCTGAGTAGTCGTTTCCAACCATTTCTAGTGTCCTAATATTTCCACCTTGTTTAAGAGAATTTCTCATGAAATAAGTCAAACTTACATAAGTAAAGCAATATGACAGCTTCTGTTTTTTCTCTATCCCCAAAGGCCATTATCCTGTCATAGAAGGAAATTACATTGGTTTGATGGGTCTTCTTCCTGACAAATCCATGCTGTCATTCATCTTTTTGTTTTTTGAAGGTATTCACAAGTACTTCGATTATTTTTTCTGTTACGGTTCTGGGAATTTAAGCTAAGCTGATGAGTTCATAGGTCTGTGGCTCCTCCTTTTTATTTTTTGCCGTTTTGCAGTCTTCTGGTAACTCACTGTATCCCAGAGGACCTCCAAGATAAATGCAGCAGCTCTTCAAGAAAAGCCAGACCAAACTGCCAAGGTATTCTCTAACCCTTTTCTTTCCCAGTTAGACATTGATGTCTCACCATCTATTGCTGGTATTAATTATGAGAGCTAACTGACGTTTAATGAAGTGATGATGCAAAAAAAGGCATTCCAAATTTCAACTTTCCAGGTGACATCCCTAAGCAAGGTCCCAGTACAACTGACACTTTTGTTGTTTTTCTTCTTCTATTAAAATACAGGGCAGTTTCTTGCTACTCTTGATGGTCTTTGTTAATTGCATCTGACTGTGGCCTTGTCCTTTCTGACTTTGAAAGTACCAGCTCATACTGTATTTTTTACCTGTACTTAACAGACTGACTTGGTGCTTTTAAACCGTCTTGAATTTAAGGTACAGTATGTGCTCAGGGTGTAGTCAAATCCATCCTCTAGCTACATATGCTATCTTACCTCCACCCACAGGATGATTTGTATTTCTGACAATATTTATTCTCTAAGGAAATGTCACTCTTTACTACCTTTTCCTTTAGACCAACATTCCTGAGGATCTGTAGTCACATCTCTGAGTGTTCTGGGATTTGCCTTTATGAATGCTATTGATTTTTATTTTGCTGTTCCCACTTTCCTAAGGCAAAGATTGTGAACTCTGTCATAGTCCTTGTTGGCTTTGTTTAGGTAGGAGGAAAACGCAAAGGTACAAACATCCACGTTTAAGCCAGGCTTTTCAGATTTTGGAAATATGCTGATTTGTAGTGATTTCCTGAGCCTACCTTCATCCACAGTTAGTTCAGGGGTGAAAATCACTTGTTCCAGCATTAGGGTCAGAACCTAAAACCCTTGCATGGTGGCCCGGTCAGTCAGAGTGGTCAGTGAGAGCAATGTGTCTGAAACTGTTAAAACCACTGGGACCACACCTCTAGGAGTGCTGTGCATACCGCAGAGCGACTACTGTGAGTGTCGGCTACTGTTCGTCTTCTCTGCCTTCAAACCCCTGAGTATCACGGGAGCAGTAATTCACTGCAATCAAGCCTTTTATAAAATAAAAGTAAAAAACATTACCTGTCTTTTCTATCTTTTACCAATTAGAGAAGTTAACTTAAATTGTCTATATCAAAAAATAGCACAATCTTGCTTTGAAATTTTGGGAAATGTGTAACTGTAATAATTTAAAAATAGGCTTTGAAATTTCATTTTCTCTTTTGGTAATGTTGGTTGCCATGGAGTTCAAGTAATAGGTTGTGATGTTTAACACTGAATTAATTACTACTTCTCACTCACAGAGAACATCTAATTATACATATTCATGAAGAACGGTGTTTGGCATTCCCGAGGGAGAAAATATCTTTTTTAATACTGTATATACATACTTTTGGAACCAGATGGGTTCTGTTAAATGCATAATCTTATAGCACTTTTTCCCAGGGTTTTTAATTGTTTCCTAGTTTAACAAAATTTGTAGTTTTAAATATTGTCTTAAAATAAATCCCTTGTATTATGAATATTTACATTCAGTGAGTGCAGTCATTTACTTTTAAAGTACTAAAAGTTTAAATGGATGAATATGTAGGACATACATACACATACAACATAAACTTTTTTTGTTCTCAGGCAAAACAGGACTACAGTGATTATTTATACAGCTCTTTGACCCCGATGTTTAGCAGTCCTTGCTCTGTTGTGGTCAGAGCAGCTAAATTAATAGATATTGATTACAGAAGTGTGCCTGAGATGTCTGCAATGAGGGTGTTGTGCACTTCTAGCCTTGCAGAGCTCTTGCGCTTGGCTCCCTCTAGCTTCACGGTAGCTTCACAAACCAGAACAGCTTTCGGCATAAAGACTCACAAACCTAGATTTTATTTCAGTGGGACTTTGTCTCCTAACTGTGTGTGGCTTTGGGTCTCTGTTCAGGAAGTGATCTCTGCTCAGAATGGTCTGTTGCTGCTGAGACCATTCGTTAGTGCTCTCCTGAGTGGTAGTCTGGTGATGGGGAGCAAAAATGGTGGCGTTGGGCATAGACCATTCTTCCCTGCAGACAAGCTATTAGAGATGCTTTGGCTTACACAGACAGTTTCCTGGGTCTTCAGGAGTCACTGTTACTTTCCTGAGCACCTTTGTCTTCACAGGGCCCCATGAAAGTATCTTTTATGTTACAGTTAAATTACTTCTGACTACAGAGCATTTTTTATTGTAAAACATGCATCTAACGTTAAGTAATGTTTGCTTTATAGTTTCTGGGGATCATCTGGTTTTGTACATAAGTTGTCTTGTGCTTCTAGAAACTGATCTTGTGTACTTATGTCAAATCACGTATTTTGAAGGAGGCATTCAATGCTTAACCTGCTTTATCCTTAGCATATATACATATATATACCTTTAATGAAAAGATGTCAAACATGTAAATGTCAAATGCAGATGGAGGGAAGGCTGAGAATCCTAGCTGTCTTTATTTCAACTAATTTAGCCTTTTCAAATTCTCCATAGACAAGAATATGATGCTTAGAGATAGATCTGTTGTAAATCGCATTCTAGGATGGATACTAGTATCTTTGGCTTTGGTGACCTAAACTGGTAATCATACTAGATAAAACAAACAAATTACCTGATAAACATTTGTAGAAAGCTTTTGTGAAAACTGAACAACTAACAGCAATTAAGTATCACTGTTAACTAGAAAGGGTGAGGTGTTAAATCACTAGTGTTCTCTCATCCATCTCCAGTACATTCTGGTTTTTAAGTGCGATCAGCTGAGCTGTGCTTTTTTAAACGCAAAACCTCATAAAGCAGAGGTTGCATGAGTAACTTTCTCTTTCTTTCTATAGAGCCTCACTCTTTAACATTCTGTACACTGGTGTATATCTAGTTTAAATTAATGAGATCTGTGCTGTCTTTCCTTACGCATCCAAAAGGCAATGGCTTGCTTATTGCAGTGATTTTCTTGAGACCAAGTACCTTTACTTTCCCGCTTTTAAAACACTAAGTCACTTAGCTACGTTATCAAATTTTAAGGCAATAGACTATATGTGAAATTCAGGTAAGCAGATAAGAGGAAATGTTGGAGAGAAATGCTGACAGCAAGATTTCTAAATTCTAAAAGTGGTATTAGTGGTTTTACTTTCTTTGGCAGTTAGGGCAATTCTGAGTTGGTTTTACTCTTGCACTGAAGCATTTTAATATACCAAGATCTGTTTCCTTTTCCTTTTTTCTGGCAGGCAAAAAATGTTAACAGTGATGTGGGTAAAAATATCAAGAATGAAGTAGTGATGCAGGAAAAAATTTGAAAGATGCTTACAAGTTTGCATGAGAATGTCTTTAAGAATTTTTTTTGAGAAGAAGGAAGTTAATAAATGTGTAATAAATTAAGCTGTTAGTACCTTTGAAGTAACCATGTTAATTCAAGTGTTTGAACCAACAACTTTCAGCAGTTGTGAACCAGCTGGGGGGTTTTCCCCATGGCTTCCTATCAAAAGAAAAAAAAAAGAAAAAACGAGGCTCAAGAAACAACAGGGTTTACTAATCATCTTCTGTTGGCTGCATAATCCACTCTCTCCTTTTCTACTGGAGTTTCTGATCCTTTGTGTCATCACTGCACATGATGGTACTGGTAATTTAAGCTAGCCCAGAGTCTGGATTTGGTTACTTTCTTGTAAAGCTGGTGTTTCAAATAATTTCCTTTCAGAACTGTCGCATTGTTAGCAGTTTTCAGTGGTAATAATGGGCACTCTGCTATACTTTCTCTAGTCTTTTTCATGCAGACTAATTTGCCATCTATTCTTTGAGTGACGAAGATGATGTGGAATCAAAAGTAGGAATAATAATGGGAGAGAATAAAGATGGTTACAACAGCGTTTCATTATGAAGGTTCTTGTAGGAGTCAGACATGTAACATGGGAAGCATTACAATTTTCCTTTGTGAGTTGGTTTGGAGTATGTTTCATCATCTTCTTGTGAGGACTGTAGGACTGGGGAGATGGAACTTCAGTACTGCTGTGTATGACACTGAAAAGTGACATGATGATGGGCACTGGTACAGTTTTACTGGTAACTCATGAGCTCCTGAGAAATACAACGTTCTGTTTTGCTCAGGCAAAGAAGCTATATCTACCCTCCAGAAACTGAGAGAAGACCCTACAAGCCCCTACTAATCTTGTTATCCTGTTCAAACATCAACTTTTATTCTGCTTTGTAACCAGTAAGCAGCACCATTGTCTCCAAAGATGGTTTGGATTATCACAATATGTGGCTAAAATAATTAACGTAGAACTGGGTTTTGACCCTGCTGGTCTCAGGATTTCTTATTGCCTGTCATTGCCATCCCTCTCGTCTTGCACTGTGACTGCATTGCACTGCTGTTGCCATTGCGGTGCTAAGGTCATGAGTTGTTGGTATCTGTTCTGAAAAAAAATTGGAGAGTTGTCCATTTTTGATCTGGTCTTGTTACTGTGAAAAAACATATGACAACTTTGGTTTCATGAAGCATACTAGGAATTGTATAATAGCAGGGATTTTCCTTCTTTCAGATTCCAAAACTCAGCTCTCTCTGTATTGGCATGCTAGGAAAAAAGTTGTGTTTCAGCTCCTCTTCTCTCCTTGGGTCATGTTATCTAAGTGCTTCCATGGATGTCCCAAGGCTTCTGCCCTTTCTGGATTTCAGGTTGTTTGGGGTTTTTTTTCTTTCCTTTCCTTTTTTTTTTTTTTCATGGCAGTAAGTGCTCACATACATGATTCCACCAAAGCAATACCCGTTTTTTGCCTATTCATTTAGCCATTCAGAGAAGCTCCATCCACCCTCATGTTGGTGTGCCTTCACATGAACTCTGCTTTTGTGAGGTGGCTCCTATGTTCAAACTTGTACTGTTCAAAAAAGGAGCTTAACACCTCCTCATATTTAACAGCTGTTTTACCACAACTTTAACAACGTTGTTCTCCACTGCTTGTCCACCATGGTGCAAGCCACTGAAAATAATTTTAATGAAAATGGAAGGGTTCAAATAGGAAGGCAAATTAGAACCGTCAGCATTTCCCCAGGAAGAAAGTTGACAACAGTTCAATTGATTGCAGACCACGTACCTAATGAGGCTGGCCTTGGCCAGCTCTAATTTTTGTCAGCGAGGGAGATGAGATTGGGGGTGTAGCATGGCAGTAGCTATGTGTGTGGAGCTGCTGCAGGAGTTGGCTGGTAGGGCACGATGTCGCTATGGGAGGATGTATAACATCCTTTCTTTCTCATAGGGAGTTCCAGGAACTGTCTCCCTTTGGGTAGATTTCAAGGAGTCACTGGCTTTGATGATAATTGGCAACAAAATCTGCACTTTAGCTCCTCAGATTGATCTGTGTTATTCTTGTTTCTCTACTAACAGAGGATTTAGATGTATCTGCATATTGATATGAATCTTGCACATAATTTTTTTACACTTTAAGATACCTGAAGCCTGCACCTACTTTATCTATTTCCTTTCAATCATAGAGATGAATATACACTGTAAAGCTACCCTGATTTTATTAATATTTTAAAGTGATGTCAGATTTCAAATTAAATCTCAATTGGCCGAATTAAAAATAATGGAATCCAGCCAACCTGAAAGTTGTCATTAGTTTCCAAAATGCTTTTAGGAAGACAAATATATGGTAGAAAATAAAATGTGTGATTAGAAGAGGAGTTCTAAAGGAGAGAGCTGTATTTAATATTTAAACCAGTAAGTAGTACAGTAATAGCGTTTTCTGCCAAGAACATACTTTTATTGCATATTAATGCAATTAGAATTACATCACAGTCTGCTAATTTCTTTCCGGTTCTGTACACTTAAAAGCCAGAGTAAATCCTGCTGATTAACATTTGTAAAGGGAAATCTTTGTGTGAAAACTATGGCAGAAGAGGAAAGTTATACAGCAACGATGGGTTGTGCTACCCTGTGCAATTTTCCTGTTTGCTCACTTTTCTCTCCTTCACATTAGTGTTAGTCAACTGGAAGCCTTTCTTCTGATTAAAAAAGACACTGCAGATACTGAACAGTCTTCAAGCTTTAGATTAAAAAAGACACTGCAGATAATAAACAGTCTTTCTCTTAAGGGGATCACATAGCTTTGTATGGGGTTTTTTGTGCAGTGCAATGCTCCAGGCATCATATAAATTGTGGCACCAGAGTGCAGTATTCAGGATAATGCAACTTTTAGGACTGCCTGGAATTTGGTTGGTGGAGCTCAGAATGACAGTCTTGTTTCAGAGAAACTTTTTGCTTCTGTCAAAGTGAATGAATTATAAATCACATTTAAAAGTTATGATTCAGATTGACATTTTCCTCAGAAGGGATTCGCCATGACCTTTAGGCCTTGGAAATCCCAGGCTTCTTTGGAGCTCTGAGCTTGAATGGTAGGTCCCCTCTTGGAGGCTTTCAGCTCCAAAGTACTGTGGCTGGCAGTACATCTAGCTTCTAAAGTAATTTCAGGATATATTTTTTGGTTTGTTTTGTTTTTTAATTATTTTCAGAGTGAAATTAATATGGCCATTTCCAGTGCCAAAACACCCTGCTGGACCTTTCCTCAGTCTGCTTGGATTATACTACGAAATTCAGAGCCGTCCACATGTAACGTCCCACAGGACATTCCAGCCTTTTCTGGGTTGTTTTCTTACTATTTTCACAGTTCCCAGATATTGCTGTAATCAGATATTATTTAAGAGAAACTTTTTTGTTGTTACTGAATTCTCCAAATGTCTCCTGATGCTTTTAGCTCTGCTTATCATCTGTGTGATAGTTAGCGACCCACCAGTTTGTTTAACTCCTGCATTCCTAGTAGCAGTTGCAGAATGAGCATTTCTCTTTGTCAGAGTTGTGCCAGATTGACTTAAATGGTATCTAGGAGGAAGTACAGTTCAGGCAGTGGCCCTCCAGTGGGATTTGGCTTCTCCTCTCATTTTGCCACTAGCCAACTGTAAGAGTTGTGACAATTTGCTCCTTTTCCCTGTCTTCTGGCACATAGCAGCAGTTGCCAGTTCTGACGAACCAACCCATAATGCAGAGACATATAGGTTTAAAACAGGATGAATTAAGAAGCAATGTAGCCACCCAAGCCAATAAACCCCACTGCATCAGCATGACGCTATAGATTACAGATCTGCACCAGTGTGTCTAAACACATCTCAGATTGGGCATCTGCTAGATGCAGGGTTGGGGGTGTTGTGGCTCTGTACTGCACACATTTTCCAACGTAAATGAGACCCAATCCTGCTCTCTCTGACAGCTCTTCTCGTTTAGCAGCAGTAGCTTTAGTCTGTGAGGGATGACAGGGACTTCAGCATGCGCTAGCAACTTGGACCCATCCTTGACTCTTCTCCATTCCGCTGCTGTGGCTGCAGGTACAGCTCGCCCCACTGCAGTCAGATCTGTGCTCTCTTCCACTCAGGCAGATAACCGGCCCTTGCCTTGGTCAGAAAACCAGGACAATGATCATTGGAGGCATTGTTTGAACAATCAATTAATAGGCTAGGGAAGGTCTCCTGACGTAGCAGACACTGTAGCTGGACCTGTCATGGAGTCCTTTAAATCAAAGTAATCTTTGAGAGCCTAAGACAAGAGGTTTGACTTTTTAGGTATGCTGTATTTGCTGTCATAGGGGCTGTGAGTCCCTCCCCATCCTGTGGATATGTTGCCTTAAAACAAGGTTGCAGCTATTTAGGCTTGTCTGTTCTTGAAATTGCCAGTGATGTATGGCTAGCTACCAATCAGGGAACATCCGCTAAATGTGCTAATACAGTATTTAAATTATTGAGTACTAAAAAGTACCAGCTCAGAGAGCCTCTGTGACAAGAGACAGAAGCTTCTCTGAGATGGCTTTATTAGACTTTAATGGAAGAGCAGGTGCCACACAGAATAATACATACAGTCCATTTGCTTGGAAATGTTGTCCAGGCTTTTCTGTGTTTTATTTCTGTGGCAAGACTGCAATTTCTGCAGCTCCACCTCCCTGCCTTCAGGTCTGAAAATATGATATCACCATCTCTTTGAGTTTCGGGTCATCCAGCAGGTATTCAGTGCAACTGACAGCTCTAGGAAAAGATGGAATAAATATTTCATCTTTCATTTATTAAAAAATAATGTAGTTTGTAACAGGGTTCTGGCAGGTGCTCAGCCATGCCTGAATCAAATCTGTAATTCCAAATAGGACTTTTTTTGATTGGTTTGATTTGGCTTTTGAGAGGAGAGGAGCTCAGAGAAAATCAGGAGCATCTGCTCTGTACATCTGGCCAAAATTCACACTCTGGAAATATTTCAGAGGTTTTTATTTGGGATCAGAGATCTTTTTTAGGGTATGCATTTTTTGATACATTCCCCCTCTAGCTTTCTGCAATATGATTTATGGCATCTCTGCAAGAACATTTTTACCAGGTTCTTAGGGTAGAAGTGATTTGAACAAAAAAAGATTGCAAAGAACTATAAAATTATGAAACCGTTTTCATTTAAATCTGAATGACAAAACCTTATGTTGATATGATGCAGGTTGTTAACTGTTTAAGTCATTGCTAGTCATATTAATAGAAATAGGATTTTTCATAACTACTACTTATGTGAGCTGCCTGTAAATAACATAAAAGCCAAACTGTTTGTTTAGAAGATAAATCTGTTTCAGCTAATCAGCTATATTTAATAAAATGCTGTAATATGCACTAAGTTTTAAATGCTGGTTTTCAAACTACACTGATTTATTTGCACTTACCTATTATTTCATTTGGACTTCAGCGTATTATTACTGTGACTTATCTATGTTATTATTAAGTATGTGAGTGACTGCTTTGCTGTCTAAATGTCTAAAATGCAACTTAGAAGCTGGGTTTAACTGTGACTTCAGCAAAGGCTGATTTATGTTTATATGGGGTTTTAGAGTGGTTTCTTGATTTCAGGCTACAGTCTTAACAAAATCTAAGGAACTGACAACTACAGTTATTTGCTCATTTTAACATAATCTTTGATTCAAGTGCTTGAAGGCTATTGGGAAGCACATGCTGGGAAGGCCTAGCAGATAGGTTACGCAGCATAAATTTCACAAGTGAGTTTCCTTTAAGAAAAGTGCAAAAGTAAAATGATAAGAGAAGGAATGCACATGAAATCTTTGAGGTAATATCTTTCCAGGATACCTCAGAGACAATTATTATTAAAACCAACCAAACAAGATCAATTTAAATTCAAAATGTGACCTGGATGAACCTTTTGTAGTTTCATCTCATTTGTACTCAGTGTTGCTTTGAGAGAGAAGATGCTAAATTCTGTCTTCCTGTATAAAGCACTAATCCAGATTTTCATTACACAGGTTGAATGGGGCTGATTTTATCTCTTTATCCTTGTGGATTTCTTTTTTCCAGCACTGACCAGAATTTCTCCATGTGCATCCATCCCCTTCTTTTTGCTAAATTGAAGTGAAATGCTGGGCTTTTTCTACTCCTGCAGAGGCCGTGCTTTGCAACTAGGGCAGCAGAGCTCTGAGAGCACAGCCCCTTAGCAGAGATGTAAAGGATGGTGCTGTATGTACACTTCCTCTTCTTAAGATGTGTACCAAGATGACAACAGCTCTTTCTTTAAAAGTAGTGTGATTTTTTTTTTCAATACAGAGCTGGCAACTATTCCAATCAAACCCCTGGGAACACAGGCTGAGCTGAGGAATAATTCATCTTAGATTTAAATGGTGCCTTTTCCCTCAACTTCTTTTCATTAGCAATTTAAGTATGTATTTAAACCTCGTGGGTTGGGCTTGAGTATATCATGTGCAGAATTGGGACAGACTTAAGAGTGTGTTTGGGACTGAACTTGCTTGACTAAAGTCCTTGCATGCTGCAATCCTATACCATTTCATTAATCAGATTATATACTGTGGTATGGGCATAAGTTTTCTAGTGGATTGGAGGTTGATTGTAGTAAATTAAACTGCAGTTTAATTTTTGTGGAAGATGATACAATAAGCCTAATATACTTTGCTCATATAGAAGCACTGAGGGATGGCTTGCAGAAATTAAAGAAAGCAAATACAGGATCAGCTAGTTTAGATATTCTGAGTATCTCTGTCATTACACTAAAATCGCTATGAGTAGGGCATGTAGTCATTTGAATTACACCTGCAGTGCTTAACGTACATGCAGCAAATACTCCACTAAGTGTAAATAATGGAAGGAAATTATCCTCACTGGGTTGTTTGATGTTTCATCCTTTTTTCCAATTGGAAGAGAGGTAAGGAGAAAAATGGTTCTCACATTTTAAAGAAAGGACATAAATTAGAACAAATACAATTTAGATTATTTTTTCTCCTTGTTGTATTATATGTTGAGGACTCAACTCAGAAAACCTGTCAGAAAGAGTTTCTGCTCCTTTTCTGACAATCTTCCTGTTGATCAAGAGTGTTATCGAGGGGCATTTTTTATGTCAGAAAAACAAGGCTGTTTGTAAACTCCTGTGGTGCACTATCTTCTTGTCTGTCAGTTGAAAAACATCAGTGAGTGTGCTTAAAATGTACACAGAATTATTGCCCATGTTAAAAGCAAGCAGGCAATTTAGAAATGTTCTCCTTTGTTAAACTAGATTATTTACAAAAGAAAGTGTAACCATTTTACATTTCTCTTCATGACTGACTCTTACTATTCTGTAGGTTTTTAGCAAGTCTCTCAGTTCAGTGGGAAACATCTCTTAGGTGTGTGCTTCTGCTGTAGTGATCATTTTTTCGTAAGAAGCAGGACTCTTCCTTTTTAAAATGGCATTGTGCATGTACAGAGGAACTTCGTGGATAAGAATGTGTGAAGAGAGGACTGTTTATGTGTGTATCCCAGCCAATTGAGAAATCATTTGAACAGTAGAGGCTACAAAGCCTCATTTTGTTTTCTATTACTTTTCTATTGAATTTTTATTCTTCTGTTTATTTTGCTGAAAGAGAACTAAGAAGTACTGTTTGTGAGACTTTGTTAGACCACGGTAAGCATTTTTCTTACTGTTTGTGTTGTCTTTTGTATGAACCATTTCCCTTTGGCAGTCATGCTTGCTTTCAGCCCCACACCAGGTACACAAGACTTTCTGCCTTTCAAAGACACAGGTAACTGTGTGAACTATGCACAAACTTTAAATGTGTCCACACATATATGTGCACAAGCTTCTGGCGAATTGCCAAGTGTTTCAATGCTAAATGACCACCTGCATATGCACTTTATACCCATGCATGCATCTGTACATATAGTAAAAAAAAAAAAAAAAAGGAAATACACACAATTAAGGCAGGTCATTTATTTTTGTGCAGTGAGAGTTTGCAACAGGGAGTGGCGAAATGCACTGAGTTTTATATCCCCATCTCCCTGCCCCTCCTCCTTCAACCCCTTCCTTGAATTCATGTACAGTAAATATAGTGTTCATTAATAGTGTATTTCCTTACCTTGTATTATAGAGTGTTTATTTTTTTGTTCTGTTTTGTGGGGTTTTTTTTCATTTTGGTGTTTGTCGTTGTTGTTTTTTCCCATTCTGTCTATTCATGTCTGGTTCTGGCTGGCATTGTGCCTTTTCACAGCTAGTTTGCCTGCAGTGGATGCCATATGATGATGGATTTAGCCACCTGTGTAGCACTGCAAGTGATATTGCTATAACATATGTTTGCTCTTCACCCCCAGCGAAACCATTTCAAGGCAAAGCATTGTCAGTAAGGAATGATCGCAGGCCAGATTCACGTAATTAGTGTTTTGCCTGAGTAGCTCTACCACCAAACAGCTCCTAGTGGGTACAGCTAACATTGCCCCTTGGCTGGCAAAGCCTGTGCAAACCCAGACAACATCCTAAGTGAAATAACTTATTGGCAAAGAATAGTTTTGTTAGTAGAACTTTATTTGGTGGGACTTGGTGATCCATCTGTGTTACTCAGGAGCAAAACCTGGTGTGGTTAAATCAGCACAAGCTCAGGGCTGAGAGCTGTCACCAAAGAGTCAAGGGAGGAAAGTCTGAGACAAGAACCAAAATTTCCAGAAAGGTGGTTTTTTTAAATTGTTTTTTATTTTTTTTAGTAGCTCTTTAAGTTTGTCTCTCAAGCTAGATACACCAACATAGTTGTCCCCCTAGCAAAATAAACAGCTATATAGGTATCTAGACCAAGCTGGAAACAGCCACCAGCAGCATCCAGTGTTTGCACTTTGTGACACCATTGTATGTGCTCCTCCGATGGCAAGAAAAAACTGCGTGCATGGGGAAGGCGGTGATAACAAGGGCAGAGATACTAAGTGGTGACAAAGACGGCTAACAGTAGCTGA
The DNA here is from genome assembly GCA_013400135.1 of Rhinoptilus africanus. Taxonomy (NCBI): domain Eukaryota; kingdom Metazoa; phylum Chordata; class Aves; order Charadriiformes; family Glareolidae; genus Rhinoptilus; species Rhinoptilus africanus. The sequence goes on along the minus strand of VXBO01013008.1, from coordinate 240,570 downwards.
GCTTGGCCATTGCTTGCAATCACATTTGTTTGGGACTAATCAGGTCTAAGTGTGTCTGTGACAGAGTCAGGTGTGTGTATGGGGTGGTCCGTGACACTGACATATTTCACCCATGTTTGTCAGCTCTGTAGGTGGATAACACCATAATATAGACACTGGAATAGTTTTTCAAAGCCAGGAGAAGATTTGGATGCTCAGCAGAATTTGGTGTCCTGATTCTTGAGTGACTTTGTCCCACCCCACCATTACTCCAGGGGGCTGAGAAGGAACATCTGTGCAGCTTTAGGAAAATGCTCAGGCTGCTGGAAATATCTCCATCAAAACTGAGACCAAGTATGTTTGACCTTGCATAACCTCATGGACACACCATGCGTATGATGTGTATTGTTAGAGTACTCCTAGAATGCTCCTAGAACCAGCTCACACAGGTAGAAGTGAAAGGCCACACCTGGCTATAAATGCATTTGAGCCAAGGGCCAGAAACTGCTTTATCCGCTAAGCCAATAGCACCTCTTCTGGCTGATGGAAACATGCGTATTATCCTGCGAATGAAGTATTCACCCTGAGAGGAAGCAACCTGCGAGCCACTGCTCTTCCTGGTGACTCCACTGCAGCCTTTTGAGTAAGAGGCTCTCTTCATTTGTAAATGCGGTGACATTTTGAGCTTTTGTACAGCAAACGGAAGCTCCCTGGGAGGCCCGTGGCTGAATGATTTCTTCCTAGAGAGCAGTAAATGAGGTTAAATCAATTTCCTCCTGCAATGGGAGGGGGAGCGGAAGGAGAGGGAATAACATTTTTCCTTTTAGCTCTCAGAGAAAAATACTTTATTTGCAAAGATTTCCATTATATTTCCCTTTTATTTTCTTTTAGTCATTCACGTTTCCAAAACTGGGAAATCTTTTGTCTCGGGCACAATTTCCTCTTGAAATGTGTAGTAACAAACATGACCATGGCTTATCAAGAATGTAAATACCAAGAACATTTCTTTTGCATTAAACCCCTGTTACTGTTATGGAAAAATCAGTAATCGGTACTTAGAAGTTTGCTAACACACTGATATTTAATATCTCTTGTAACTGTCAGATATGTGAGATATTTCTGACAGCTGATGGAAACACTGTGGGAGTCAGGTAGTACCTTTGCTAGATTGGAAGAGTGAGGAAAAATGCCTCTCTCCTCCTCTCCCTGTCACCCTGCCTTTGATTTTTTGCAGCTAAAGAGGTTTATCAGTATTTTGTTACCTTGCTGTCCTTCGCATTCAGATGTGATGGGTTAGCAGAGGAGGAGCCATAATCTCATCTGATATAAGGGTACACACATGGGTGGTGATGATGGACCTGGCAGCTTGCTATTTCTGTGTATTTCTCCTCCCTCAGCACGGGATAAGTAAGATGTGAATGGCACTGATAGATGAATGATCGCATGGCAAACAATAGCTGAAAGGTTTTGAGCCCCCTGAGAAAGCTTGGCTTTGCTGCCCTCTGTGTTTTGGTTAGTTCTTAATTATTGTATAAGATGATGTACGCTTTTCTGAACTATTTTGAAAATTCCTGGAAATCTTTCAGGGCAGGATGGTAGCACACTTGAACAACAAAGACCAGTATCTGTAGCTCTGGCATCTCAAATACATTTCTTACTAAAATGCAAATGCACTGGGTGAGTTGAGCCTGGGAAGGGTTGATAACCTGCCCTATGTAAGGGCACTGCAGTGGGATCTATCCCTGTAAGAAAGAATGTAGATTTGGAGACAAATATTAAAGAAGGGAAAAAGCTCTATGAGCATGGTTTGGTTTGGGGGTACTGAAAACTTCCTTCTCTGAATGAAGTGCTCAAGTCCTTTGTAAATATGACTAAAGTACCTATTTCTAAAAGCATATATATAATATATGTACATACATTTTTAAAGAAGTTGTGTAAAAAACCCTTTCAGCTGTCATTTGATAAATACAGACTAGAAAATACCAATAATTTTCAGGAGTTCCCTAGCCTAATAACCATATTAACCTGAGATATACTGAGGCTGTCCTCATTTTTCTTGAAACAGCCTTGTATTCCATATTCCATTTTCTTAACGCTTCCTGAGAGATTCAGGATTTTTTCCCTTAAGATGATGAGCATTTCGTTGCCCATGTAGTATTGCTATCAGCCCAGAAGGCCAATCACATCCTGGGCTGCATCAAAAGAACCGTGGCCAGCAGGTTGAGAGAGATGATTCTGCCCCTCTGCTCTGCTCTCGTANTGTCCCTTCCAACCCAACAGAACAGATTCTATATTGCATTACACAGGATTTCCTCCTCATTTGCCAGAAACAGTCCAATGGAAGAAATTCTTATAGGAATAGTATTTGGAGTCAGCAGGAATGTAAAGTAAGGAAAGATTCCCTCAGATTTGCCCGTTAGTTCTAATGACTCTTGCTTATTATCTCACAATGTACTCACATATGTCTTAGTTTACTGGAGGCAAAATTCTCCATGCTGAATGGGATGGCTCTGTTGCAGATGAATCAGAAGTTCGTAGTAGCTACATCACACATTTCCTGACGTGTAGCTTTTCCAGGAGTGTTTTATAACCCTAGAGCAATTCTGGCTTTTGTTTGAAATACTTAATCTGAAGCTGAACGCTGGTGCTGTCTCTTGATGCCCATGGTGCTCATGGTGTTCACATCTAGCTTTGGGTTCATTTCTTTCCCTAACTGATGATATACATCAGAGTAAATCATTGTAGCTAAATGACTTCTAAAAATGTTTTTTTATCATTGTCTTTGAAGAGTAATGAGGGCAAGGAACAATATTTTATAATTTGTTGGCATGAACTTTCTGATGGTATGCTTAATATGTGTATGATGGGCTTATTTTCCCCTTACCACAGTGAGACAAGACATTACTCCTAAAGCAGAAAAGGGAAGATTGAATAGAAACGTCCTTGTGTTTGCAAAGTCTACACAGAGACAGCCATTTAAATCATAAAAAAAAATTGATGTGGTTTTTTTTTAGTGCAAGTGGGCTACACATTGACTGAACTCTAAGGAGGTTTATGGTTTACTACCACTTCTTTAGGACAGTCATCATGTGCTCTTGAGCATGTTACTAAGCGGTGATGTGGTTTTGTTGTGGTATCGTGCAATGCCACCCTTCCCCTCATGTAATTACTTCCTGTTATGTGGACACTTACATGTGTATCCAGGCAGTAAGATGCTCCAACCATAAAGAAAAAATGGGAAGAAAATGTCAATGTTTAGATGCAATGTTGGTAAACAGTGTGTATAATTAGCAAGTGTTTTATTGGATGGCTAATATCACTTCTGTTAGCAGTTGTTCGGGAAAACAGATTTCCGAGCAGATTCTACATGTGTGAAAATCTAGAGACACATCTAAATATGCTTCCATGTGCATATGGGTTTACGGCAACTCTTCTGCCTCTCCTGGCTTCTCTCTGCTGTTTCTTCTTTGTGAGAAGTAAAGCCTGGGGTGGAAGAGTGTTCAGTGTAAGCCTGCAGCTTAGGAAGATGGGATGGACAATCTTCCTCCCTAGTGTCAGTGCATGACCTTCTGTCTCTGGGCTGCCTGGAACCCTATTGAGCAGTCATGATTTGATGGGACAGGTTTGGATTCTGCCTTTTTTTCTCCAAAGAGAGTTAGCTACATTTGGCTAACACAGTCTTATGTCACTGACAGATTATACAAAAAATTACCAGTGTCTCACCAAAGGTCTACGGAGCTCAGCTGCTTGTTTCCTGCAGTGGCCAATGATGGGTTGCATGGAGAAAGGTACTGGAAACAAGGCAAATATTGGCTAATGCTTTCTTTTGTATAGCTTCTCAGCATTTGTCAGTCAGAGACTTAAAGGCTCCTTAAGGTAGAGACTGGATTTCGTGATGAGGACTGATTTACAGCTACCCAGCTTGGAGCACAGGTAAAGGAGACTGGGACTTTGTGGCCTCCATCACAGGCTGCCCAAGAATCTGGTTCTCTGTTTCAGCTGAAACTCTTCCATCAGTTGCGTGTGGTTGAGTTTTGGGGGAGCAGGTGGGGATAGTAGTGTGTGCACACAGCTTGGAAGTGATATGAATTAAAAATGTGATAAGTTGTAAATAGAGGTGTTGATGGTATGGTTGGCAATAACAGATGTACTTGACAGAAGGTGTGGGTAGCTGTTTAGTACTCAGGAGGAGAGTGTTCAGCCCCCCTGCTCTTCAGGAGTTTTATGAAACTCTGTCAAACCCAGAGTGTGTTTGAAAAGCACCCTCATCCTTTCAGCCAGTGGGACTGTATGTACGGGTGAGTGTATGCTGGACTGGATATGCATTTTCTGAGCTACCTCTGTCCTAAATGTACATCTGCTGTGAACATCCTGATAGTTTGTTTTGATGTTTGTCACAGGATGCACCTAAAACTAGGTTCAACAAGTCTTTTCTTGTAACTGATAGGTGCAGAGTCAGAGATATCATCTTGCTATTTGTTGGCCACTTCTCCTAGTGCTGCTGAGAGCCTCCCAACCATATGTACACTCCTGCACATGCTGCTTAAATTTTCCATATGCCACCTGACAAGCTTTCCATGGCACTTTGTACCACCTTGAAATAACTCCCACTTCTTGTAACGAAATGTGTCATGTGGGAATATTTTTGCCCTTCAGAATATTTCACAAAGACTTCAGACCTTCTCATGAGATGAGCAGTGCCTTTCCAGAAAGATTTAGATTACTACAGTAGACAGTAGTCTGCCACCATCACAAGCCAACAATACATTCTATTCTTTTTGCCCACTTAGATCTTCTGGCAGCTTTTTTCCATGCTATACTTTTGGTATTGCTATCTTCATAGTTAACTACAGAAGCAAAAAAGACTCTCAGAAGAGACTATGTGGTATCTAACACGGCGACTGTATTAGTTTCTCATTTTTGTTGTTGTGACTCTAGGGAGGACATCTCTGCAGGTAACATGAAAGTAGTCCCTTCCCTCTGAATCTCAAACCTCGGGATGATGCACCATAGCAATCACCTATGTGGCATTTTATCCACAGAAATCAGAATTTAAGAACCGTTTCAACTTAAATTTTGAAATCTGGAGTGGACAGACCCTGTGTAAGTTTCCCTAATGCATCCAGGGCTTAATCCAAGCATCACCAGTACAAGTTTGGATTTCAGCTTTTAACCCAGGAACATCACAGTAATTGAGTAGCATGAGAACAAACACCCACTCCAGGAACTTGCTTATTAATTCTAGAGATGTTGGCTTTTTTTCCTTTCTTTTTCATTTCATGATTGGTTTTATAGCTGAGGAAAACTGTGCAAAGTAGACTTTCATCTGGAGCTTTTTACATAAGTTACCTCCTAAAAAATAACTTGGCCCCGGCCTTCCAAATTTCTTTTTTGTGACACTAGCTGTTTACATAGCTATGTCACATTGTGAAAAGTTCAGTGATATATTAAGACTTTGGGTGTACAGTGCTGTGGGTTTATATTGTAGGGGGGAAAATCCAAGATAATGCTCTGAGGAATTTGTAATTAGGTGGGTTTTTTGCCTTTGCCTTACTGTAATTCATGTTGCATTACAATTAAGAAATTGCATTTAAAAATACAAGCTTTCCCTGCAGAAGATAAAGGAATGAAATCACTGCCCCTTTTCATTAAGGTGGGTGTCATGTTAAGACAGATGCTGAAATACATTCTGCTTGATGCCAGTTCCAGGTAGGGTGTTACACTATTTCCAGAGTACAGGTGAGAGATTTTTAAAGTTTTTTTAAAGCTTGAGATTAAAAATCCTGTTGCCACCGTATGGAGTAGGAGCAGATGTCAAGAATCATAACCTTCTGTTGCTGAGGAAATCTGTGGTGGTTTATCTGTGTTTTATTCTTGTATAACTGAGTGTGTTTGTGGCAGTCCATCAAAGACGTGCCACAAAAAGCAGGCCTGCTACCTCTTGGGGATGCCCAGGTCTTTTTGAGTTTCTCTGCCTCATAGACCATCCTAGTTGGAGTGCTGAAGTCAGGGTTCAGCATGCCTTCTCTGCAGCAGTTTTCACCGGAAATGATGTGCGTTTGAAAATAAGTGACAGCAAAGCTGACTGAACAGTGCTCGAACATTTAGGAAAATATTTGTGCTGTTGTGTCTAGCATTACTAACTGGAGGGCCAGTTATAACCGCAGCAAGCAAAAGTAAGCTTGATTTGAACTGTTGAGATAATTGTTGAGTCTTTGTCATTTCAGAGAGGTTTTTAAAATTCCACCTAGCAATGACTAATTAAATCAGGACCCATGTGCAATTTAAACAGCAATATTGTAGCTCTTAGCAGAGATTACTTTTAAGAGTTACATTGCTACATAATTAAAGTATTATGAAGTGCTCCAATTCACAAAACACTTAGGTGCTTCATTACCTTTTTGCAGTCTGGTCATCCATTAAAACTGGGGAGACTTCTGCACCTGCATGAAAGGAGATGTGTAAATGCTTTATTGAATCAGGGTTTAAACTAGCAGCACTGCCTACTATTCTGTGGAAACTTAGTTTCTGATGAGCCATGCAAAGTCTGGAAGATTTCATATATACACCGATAAACAATTTTCCTAGAATAATAGGGCAGCGCGTGAATAAAAAAGGAAAAAAAACATGACAGCAAATCTGTTCTTGTAGTGTTTGTAGAAACACTGGAAAGTTTAGCAATGATTGAAAAACATCTTTCTGCATTGTGGACTTACATGTGTAGGATAATTACTAAAATTGGCTGAAAATGTAAAAGTATAGTATTGTTCATAGCTTAAGGAAGGCATAAAATCAAGAAGCTTCTGAGGTGGAAAATAAGCTGCACCTGGCATACAAGGAACACACGATATCTGGGATTCCCAGACAAAACTACACAAGGGATGGAACGGAATGTCGATTCTGTGGCCTTGCCTTGTGTTGGTAACGGGAAAGAAGGCAGCACTGAGACCAGCTAAAGCGGCTTACTTGGACCCAGAGCCAACATTCTGTCAAATTTTGATGAACTGCTGTCCTTCGCGTGAACTTTGCTCATTATAATGTCATTTTAATGCATTTTAATACCAAAACACATCTCCATCCCAAAGGCTACCTGCCTCCAGGGTGCGACCACTCCTCTTTGAGTCTGCACCCTGAATTTTTTGTAAAATGTACCTTTAATTTGAGGGGAGAGAAATTTACGCTGATCACAATAAAGGCATTTATGACTAAAGTCACTCAAACTCCACCTCGAAGGTAAAAAATGGCCTGAGAATGGGAGGATATTAGGGAGGACACCATCGGGAACAAGTCAGGGGAGAACTCCATCACAGACTGCCTTTGACTCCTGGGACCAGTCAACGGGCTGAGCCTTTCTTCCCCCCCATAGGGATGCCTTTGGGTAAGACTTATATTACACCAAGCGCTTCTTTGGGAAACTTAGAAATTTCTCCAGAGAATCTTTTCCCCACAATTATAGCCAGGCTGTATGGTTTGTAACTTCGTCGCACGTTCTGTATAAATAACATTACTTTTACTTGCGCTTGCTTTGCAGACAGTGTATTGATCACTGACAAATCCAAAGAACCTGTGTTTCTGTTGCTTAAACAAACTGCACTGTTTAGGTAGCTAGTTGTTTCGGTTTCTCACTGAACGTGACTGCAGACTCGAGGGCGGCCGTGCGAGTTCATGAGCACGACTGGACTGAAGATGCAGCCTGCTATTAGTGTATACAAATCGTAATAGTTTAATACTGTACATTAAACGCGATTGAACTGATAATGGCGATTTGGACATCACTCAGAATTTAAGCCTAGCTGCACCTAGCCTCCCACCTCGGTGAGGAGTGTTAGAACACAAGGGGGTTTAGTTTCTGCCAAAATTGCTTTGCCCCTTTCATACAACAACATGGGTTCTGAATATTGATATATCAAGCATGGATTTACTGGCAGGGAAGCAGTATTAAACAGCTTTAGGCCACATAATCACTGGTGTGTGTGATCTGCATTTCCACATCAGCTGAAATGGATGCAGCTGCCCAGATGACATTCTTAAATCTTCCCCCCCCTGTTATATCAGTGCCTGTGGTGAAATAGTCTGGTGCTAAATTAGATTATCGGAACATCCCCACCGTATCTTGGAAGAGCTAGTTCATGCCTTGAAGAGTCTATGATTATGAAGACAGAATACAGGCTAAACGGGACAATGGGGAGAAATGAAAAAGCAGATTGCTTGGATTTATCATTCATGTGTCTTGTTTTAAGTTTTTTGATTCAAAGTGGGTTGGTTTTGGTTTTTTTCACAAAGTTCGCATACCTGTATTCATTCTGCAAAATTATGTATCCTCTGTATCTGATTCATTTAATCAGTTTGCTTCATGAGGATCACAGCTTATTATCCCTAATGAGATCATGGCTGAAATGTTCTCTCCTGAGCTGTCCTTTGTGGTTTAGTACACCTGTCCCTTCAAAATTTTGTGGCAGCAGCCTGTATAGCCATGTTTTCACATATTAGATTAGAACTTAGGTTTCTCTGCAGTATCTTCGCATAGTTAATGGAAAAAGCTAGCTTTTTTTCTACTGCTGAGCTGGATTAGCAGAAGATTGCCCCTCCCTGCACCAAAACTGATTCTGAAATTGAGGTAAGTGATTTACATTCCAAAAGGCTCATTAACTGTCAAACTGCTATGGATTAAATCACTAACGGTGTCCTGATGGTTGCATGCAACTTCCAGTGAATTTGTTGGTAGCTAGCATTAAATCTATTTGAATTATAATGGGGAGGCCCTAATACATAAACATTTATTAGCAGGACTCTGTAGCTGTAATGACTGCAGCTCTGTATTTTAATTTTCACTAATGGTTTCATGCTTGTCCTAGATATCGTTGCTCACAGGAACAAGCACATTGCTATGCTTTGGCAGTTTATGTCAGATATTCAAACCCAGGATACCAAAATGTAAAAGCGAAATCCTGGACACATTCCCTACATATGACCCAACCAATCATGTCATTACATCAGGGATTACAAAGACTGACAAGGCCAACTTCACACATTTCAGGGCATCGCATCAACTCTCCCAGCTTGTGAGATCATTAAAAAAGAAAGAGATTAAGAAAAAACAATGTTACCACTATTTTAGTTGTTTGTTGTCATACAGTTTTCAAATTACTAGATTATTTTCTTTGTATTTCAGGGATTTCCCCAGAAACATGAAGAAAAGATCTTTAGTTAAGAAAACTGGTATTTTTTGCCATTTGTGATCTTTATGAAAGGTGCAAAGACTCATGAATCAGCAAAATCAAGACAATTGGCAACACCAGAAAGGATGGAAAAAGTTATTGCAGTGAAGTTTTCATCGCATTTACCAATTCTCTAGCCTACCTTTCTCCCATCACTCTCAGCAGCATCCCAGTTTGCGTAACTCCCAGGATAAATTCCATGCAATCCTCTTTGCTTTTCTGTCCTCTGTACTCCCCCACACCTCGGAGGAGCTGAATTCTTTTGTGGGAAACCTCCAAGCTGGGTTGTGGCTGTCCCACTACTCACTGATTTAGATGTGACCTTCAAAACTGCTGAGCACTTACAGTCCTCACTGGAATCAGTTGGAGCGCTGGGAGCCCAGCAGCCTTAAAAATCAGACTGCACATATCCCAGTGGATAGACCCTGAAACAAAGATGCCTGAAATGAAAGGCCACTGTTGAATACATTTAGTCCTAAGAGATTTGCTTTGAGCAAATGCAGGAAGTGATGTTAGAGACAAAATAAAATCTGCTAACTGGTAGAAATATGAAGCTATCCTTTGCTATCGATAAAATAAAAGCAAAGGTAGAAAATTCAAGTAGACAAAGAAAAGACGGATAAAGACCATACGACTTCAATCTCGATGAATAATTAATTGATTGTACTATTTTCTTCCTGTTTTTCAACATGTCTAGATAAAGAAAGGCATTCACCTTGAGCTGCTTTCTTCCAATTAAATAGAAGGGTCACCCTATCAAAAAAGAAAAGCAGGAATTTATTAGGAGTAGCTCTTAGTTTAAAAAAAGTTGGCCTTTCTGGAAATGCAGATTGTTTGAAGACCATTTGTATCTCTATTGTGTCTCATTATTGACGTGTTTTGTCATGGCTGATATGTACTTCACCTAGTTCTGTTTATTTGAAGCTACAGAGCGCAGTGTGTCTGTGGCAATTATTCTTTCATACTGTCTGTCTTTGTGTTCTGCAGAAATGGCAATAAGGTAGCAGGATGAACGATGTTCCACTCCTGATTGTATCATGGGAACTTCATCCTACTGCTGTTGCTTTTCCCTAGCCTTTATTCCGCTCTAGCCATGCTAGCAATTCACCTGTTTTCTCCCCACTTCACAGTATGTCACTCTGCTAGACCACTAATGCCACTGCTTCAGCCTGACAGTAAACAGGTCCTGGTTTTGTGTCTCATTATGCAAGGAGAGTCAGATCAATGTCCTGTGCTGGAGTGACACAATGAGATGAGTCATTTAGTGCAGTGTGTTTAAGTGTGTTCCAGGGCTGGCAACTGCAGCTCCAGGCACACAACAGACTGATAGGGAATGGATAACAGGACTTCTTACACACGTAGAGCAACTTACCAGTGCACCGTCAGTGACAGAATCAGTGATCAAATGGCTTAAGGGCGCTATCAGTGATATCTATGTACAGGCAATGCTCCTACACTAATGGGGTCAGTGCAAGTCGTGCCCTGACATGCTGCTTCTGGTTCCACTGTGTGGTTCAGCCAACATCCCTCTTGTGCCTGATCACTACAGGGAGAGTTGTCTTTTGACTTTGTCAGTCATTGGAAGGTGCTAAAGGATTTGCTGCACCATACTTGAGGCTGCCTGACACCAGGGGCAGTTGGGTAGGTGCCAGGAGGTTTTCATAAAATTATGTCTCAGTGAGGTGTAATGAGAATACATGCAGTGTGCCTGAACCCATCTCTTCCTTGTTTAAATGCAGCCCTAATAAGCCCAGCCTGTGGTCTGCATAAGGCTCCGAGCTGAACCTACTACTGAAGGAGCGTCTTCGCTCAGCCATCATGTATTTTGGGGTGGGACTGTTGGTACAGGAAAAAAATGATAAGCACATTGCTGTCTCTTAAATTGGAACAAAATGCAAGGATGTGTTTTCTTTTTTGCCCAAACCTGCACAGCAGGAACTATTTTCTAGAGTATTCCAGGTCTAAAGATAAACTTCCATGAAGCATTATTTACATTTCTCATTTTCATATCAGTTTGTTAATAGAAAATGCCATGATGCGCAGAGGTGGTGTTGAAAAGAAGTCTTAGCAAAGGGAATTTTAGAGGCGGTATGTGGAGAGCAGCTATTAAAATTAATTTTTTGGGATGGAAGCATTGGATAAACTTTATGAATATATTAACTGATAAATAGCATGTGTGAAATATATTAGCATATTACTATGCTGAAAGACCAGTTTAGAAAACATCTTGTATTTTATGCAAAAAAAAAATCAATACATTTCACACTGCAGACACATAATAATAGTGATACTGGTTTCTATTGTTTATCAAGACATGAAAATGCATATTTAAGTTTTGTTGACTTCAAAATTGCCAGTATCGGGCAAAGACTTCAGATACACAGAGAGAGAACTGAAATCCACTCAAAGCTTTCTTTTGTTTATAGCAGGTTTACAGTTGCTGAAAAGTGAAGCCAGGAGAGCCTTCCAAAAGAGATTCTTCTATGTGAGGTCAGCATGGCAACCTCTTGAGACAAGAATATTTGATCATATTTATTTGCATTCATTTTTCTTCTGTTTTTTTAAAAGTTGATAAAATGCAGGACATATTAGCCAAATGTCTCTTGGTGTTGTGTTTCATCCCAGAGGCAGCTCATAGCTTTTCAGCATTGTCAGCAAAAATAAATTTTTGGACCCCATGCATAAAAGCTAAGTGGCTTATGAGTTATCCGATAACTACCAAGGCAGGTAGTTATTGGAGCCAGGGGCAGGGAAGTTTGAGGACTGTGAACACCCTTGGACATGACTATCTCCTCCTGAGAGATCAGATTCTAGCCCCAACTGGGTTCTGCATGCAAACTGGGTGAGAACTGGGATCTTGCTACATGGTCTCAGTGTGCTGTACTGCTTGGGTAGGATGAACATTTTGCCTCTACTCTCTAAGCCAGAGCAGCCTGGGCAGTGTTTTCATTTTGAAGATGTGTTTTATCATGCCTGTGTGTCTGCCTGTGCCTAAAGCCAGCCTTAATCTGAGCCTCAGAAGGGCAGCCCTGAACTAAGCCTGGGCGAGTCTCCATCAAAATCTGCCTTGCTACAAGCAGCTTCTTTGCAGCTTCAGTTGTAGCCAAATTTTAAAGTCTACCAAGAAGACCAAACCCTGTTGACAGTGTTATTGACTGTGGCCATTCGTGACTATGGTTTCATAGGGCTTACCATGAGTTCCATAGGTTACTCATATTTAGCTATTCTGTGATATTTTTGGCCTAGGTTTCTTAAATAGCCATGCTGACTGCTCTCCTGCAGTACCTGCCACAGGATGTTGTGCTCTGACTGTTGGCTGCTTGGTTGTAAGTTAAAACCCATGAGTGCCAGGCCTGAAATATCTCGTGGTGGAATATACAGACTCTGCATTGTGAAATGGTTCTTCTTTAAAGTAGTCAGAGACCTCTTATGCACCCTTCATACTTCAGCGTAAAAAATCTCGAACTCCCTTCCCCTTATGATGTGCTGTAAGGAGATGAAGAAAGAAATTGGCAGGTATAATTTCACTGTGATTGCATATACCTTGTCTTAGGCTCTTTGTGCTATTAGACTTGTGTTTTCTTAAGATTACTGCCTCAATAAGACAGGAAAGTCTTGAAGTGAATTTTGTTCGAGCCATGGAATTATTACCACCTTTTCAGATTGAGTTAGTCAGTAAAGGTTTAATTAGCTCATTGCCGGTCTAGGGCCTGATTTGCCTCTGTATTCCACATCTGAAGTCTGTGCGTATCTGAGGTAATAATAACTCTGATTAACAGGATCTGAAGGACAGTGAGATTAGTTGGGAAATAAAGAGAGAATGTGCAGACATGCGAAACTGGTTAATTGTAATGACCTAGAAGTAAAATGAAGTTTGGAAAAAAATTAAAAATTGAGGGACCACTGTAAAAACACTGCTGAATAATGTTAGAATCTTCTCTATTGAACCAAGAATAAAGAAAACTTTCTGACATGGAATGATGTATTTAATTAATTGGTATAATTAGGGTGCTCTTGCAAATGCAGGTGTAAGTGCCAAATTTTTTTTTTCTTCTTTACAGCAACTGAATTTTTGAAGGAATTAGAAGTTATTTTGCTAAGATAACATTACTCTGTGTGCATAACATTACTCTTGCATCTGGTAAGGCACCTGAAAAAGGAGCAAATCAGCTGCTGAAGAGTATATATCCCAGATGAGGAAAACCTCTTTTCTGAGTTCAGAGCTCTCCTGTGCACAACGGAACGTCCTGATTTTTCTGTCCCTATGGCCTTGAATAGCAAAGTGCTAAAACTTTTGAGAAACATAGGCACCCAGGCACCCAACTTCCTTGAAAATTCCAGCTCTAAAGTAATACAATCAGCACGATAATATTGAATCATAATGGAGCATGTACAACTTAGACCAGCAAGCCTGTAGTTACAATATGTGGAACATGATAGTAGGAAATAGGAGTAGATACATGGGCTACTTTCACTTAATGGAAGTACATGCAAGACTAACGCTTGTCTTTTATGATCAAATCTTGTGCTCATTAGTTGAAAAAGTCAACACTTAGCATCCCTGCTGTTGCCAAGAGGCATACCAGAGGTGGATTTTATGTGCTCTGCCCATGAACCTGCTTCACAGCTATGCATATATCAACCAATTTTATAAATCACAGTGAATGTAAGCAGGACTGATGTGCATGTGTGCTGTATATATCTGATGTATGTATTTACAAGTAACTAAGTGTCATAACACTTTTCAGGAGAGCCTGCAGCCATTACAGAAAGAAGTTTGGGGCTGCTTATTGCCCAAAATGGTTGTGTGGGCAAATCAGATTTAGCAAAAAAAAGATGTCTGTATATAGCATATCCCTGGCTGCAGTCATTCTTAGGGAAGGGAAAACTGTGGTCGTGTCAGATTAAGCTTATATGGTTTTGGGTAGCATGCATGTATAGCAGACTTGATTACAAGGTTTTTGGTTCCCTGAAGTCATTTTGGAGTAGATATTCCCAAATAAAAACAGGAACTTTAACTCACTGAGATCCTTCAATAGTAGTGCAAACCAGACAGCCACTGCATCAGGAGTCTGATAGGATGCTGTCTGCAAAACTGTAATACAGGTCAGCTAAACTTGCTCTCTACTTCTAATCAGTTAATTGTGCACTATTCAATGTCAGAATGTGTGCTTGTGGGTGTAATTCTGCTGAAAACCACTGCTGTTCCTGGGTAGTGTATCAAGCTGTTGGGCTGCTGTGGTTTTGGCAAATGGCAACCCCATTGACAAGCTTAACAAGATGCATGTATAAAAGAAAAGAAAGAATGAGAGTTGCTTGTCGTGGACATGAGTCACAACAAATCCGTTCTTTTTCTGGGCTGTCATTCAAACACACGGTCCAAATTCCCCAGTTGTGTAGGAAGACTCAAGCTAGTTTAAATGGGCCTTGTAAATTGTTACTTCTGGTATAGCAGGTCAGGAAAGCCTGGTAAAGCAGTGTGTATCTTGCCTAATAGTGCATTGCCTTCCTGCTGCTAATGCCTTGATGATATAATTGATTTAGCAGTTGAATTACAACATTAAAAGTAAATTAATAAATCTTTAATTATGAGCACTTCATTAGCAAATGAATTTCTTAAACTAGCAACTTGACTAGGCCTGTATCAATTGACAAAATTCATTAACCCATATGAGAATCCATATTAGTTATGCTTAACTTACCTGAGTGTATGAGGCAGGAGACCTTTCTCAGTATAAATAAATTATTAAATCGCTACTTATAGTCAGTTAATTAAAGAGCAAATTACTGAAGCAGTGCAGATTTCCTACTTAGTATAATGTACTGCCACTGATACTCAGTGAGCAAAGGAACATCCCATCATTTAATTTTTCTCCATTCTAAGTTACCTGAAAGTTCCTGAGAAGTGGTGTGAGGCCACATTTCTCTCCTGATCAATCCTGTGATGCCATGCACTCTTCCAAAGGCCTCTTTTCAGCCCTGATTGCTGCTTAACAGCAGCAAGCATCTGTGCTTTTGTTTGAATGGGCTGACACTACAACACATTTGTCCAACTTCTAAGTCTCTTGCTCTCCAGGACAGCAGGCAAAGAAGAAACATATCTGTAATTGCTGTGAAAGCCCAGAATGTGAGATTACCTGAAAGTGGCTGAAAATTCATTCTGGAAGTCAGTTTTGGAGTAATGAAAGGTGGAATTAGCAAGTCAGTAATTTGCATGCTTATTAGAGTAAGTTTGAGTTCATTTCTTTGTAGCCCAATGCTGCAGCAGAATGTAATTGTGCGAGTTCAGTATTCTGGTAATGAACTGAGGATTCCCAAGTGTCATGGCTTAACCCCTGCCAGCAACTATGCACCACACAGCCGCCTCCTCAGCCCACCTCTGGTGAGATGGGGGACCAAATCAGAAGAGTAAAAGGGAGAAAACTCATGGGTTGAGATAAAGGCAGTTTAATAGGTAAAGCAAAATCTACGCATGTAAGCAAAGCAAAACAAGGAATTCATTCACTGCTTCCCATCAGCAGGCAGGTGTTCAGCTATCTCCAGGAAAGCCAGCTCCATCATGTGTAATGGTTACTCGGGAGGACAAAATGCCATAACTCTGAATGTCCACCCCTTCCTTCTTCTTCCCCCAGTTTTATATGCTGAGCATGACGTCATATGGTACACAATATCCCTTTGGTCAGTTGGGGTCAGCTGTCCTAGCTGTGTCTCCTCCCAACTTCTTGTGCACCCCCAGCCTACTTGCTAGTGGCATGTTGTGAAGAGCAGAAAAGACTGTGATGCTGTGTAAGTGCTGCTCAGCAGTAAGTAAAACATCCCTGTGTTATCAACCTGTTATCAACCCTGTTTCCCATATTTGTATCTGGATCCAAAACACAGCCCCCTACTAGCTACTATGAAGAAAATTAGCTCTACTTCAGCCAAAACCAGCACACCATGTAATGGCACTTGCAAAAGGCAATCTTCAGGTACTTGGCACATTTTAAATCATATCCCAAAATACTGTCATGTTGTAGCATTGTTTGTTGCTGTCATGCAGGCAAGGTTTCATTGCATTCTGAATCAAAAGAATATTCAAAACAGAATTTCCTTTTAAAGTAAAGAACTTAAAATTTAGCTGATCAGGAGACATCAAAATACCATCTGTATTGGGGAAGAATAGTCCAGTGATTGATATGTACCTTTATAAAAACTCGTATCCCCAAGGCTTATTTTCTAATCTGTGGAGGAAACTGTGGAGAATATATGGCTGAAGAGCTTTCAAATGGGTGCATAGATCTCTGACTGTCAGACTGCTGCCAGGCACTGCACCGCTCACTAGCATTTTGTGGCTAGTGAAGCTAAATGGTATATGTGAATATTTTTATTGCCATGTCAAAGGATCAGTCTTGTTCTCTACAAAAAGCCTGTTTCCCCAGGGACATGCAAATTAAGAAGATTAGATTGAAGCTCTCAACATCAAATGAAGGTTGGGGAATAGGAAATGGCAGTTGTCATAGTCTTTGAACATTTGGGCTTGTATTTGGGTTATAAAGTAAAGGAAAATAGCATCCAGGCTTCAGGGCTCAGCTTTGACGCAGCATTCAAGAGTTTTCAATGAAAAAAATGAATTCTCTTTTGTTCTATGCCAGTGTAATCACATCTGAGTGGGTTACAGCACCTTATCCCATGAGTTGATGCAGGTTGTTATCCACTTGTGTTGATGTTTGATGAGTGCTTGTTAAATATGCAGGGAGCACAGCACATGAATATCTCCTGCCACCGAGCGATTTCTATGAAGTCCTTCTGCGGTAGTTAATGGCTGGGTCAGGATGTGTTGACTACCTCAGAAGAAGCGCTCTTTAATACCAAAGTTTCTATAGCTGCCAATTTTGTATGATTGTTAAGGCTCTGAAAGTCTTACCAGAATAAGATAAAGGGCATTGACGTAATTCCATTTGCTGTCTGAACCCTCTAACAGGAGTAGCATAATTGTTGCTTGACTCTGTTTAATGACTCTGCAGGAGGTAAGCTGATGCAGACAAGAGTGCAGCCCTCTTATTGCTGCCTGCTCCAAAACACAACTCAGTCCATGGCCACGGTCACACTGGAAGGGGTGGCCTCCGGAATATTGTCTCCTGCAGCTGCTGGCCTTGTGCAAAGCTAGCCTTGGGGAGTTTGATGGGCTTCCTCACTAGGAGAGTGTGTGTAGGGCTCCTCAATCTTTTTTTAAAACTTGAACTCATGCTCATCCGTTTTAGCCAGTTGTTAATGCAGAAAGGTAGCTCTTCACCTGTTGTAATTTGCTGTATATGGCAGCTGGCAGGAAAATCAGAGGGATAATGATGATTCACATTGAACAGAAATCTGCTCAAAACACTTTTGGAAGGGCAGCAAACTGATTTGGGAGATAAAAAGGGAGTGTTCCTTAGGCGCCTTTGGAAAATCTTCTGTCAGTGACACTATGATCAAAACGTGTTATTGGCACAGTGGCTTCTGTATGGAGATGGAGCCATACACTCCCCTTAGATGATGAAGAGCATCAAAGGTCTAGCATATCATTTGCATTAAGTGGTAGCTGCCAATGGGGAGTGCTGGAAACCCACTCTGGAGGCTCCCGCTCTGGAATCCAGGGAAACCCACTCTGGAGGCTCCAGGTGAGGTGAAATCCTGCTGCTGCTCTGCAGGAAGTTCAATCGCTCATCAAGAAGTTGCCCAAGTCTTTTATGAGTATCTGAAGCGACATTCTCTCTTCAGACTTGTCCTTCTGATCTCTAGCGGGACTCCAAATATTACACTCAAAAATTCAGAAAGTGTTCCCATATTAAATTCTACAAAAGGCAGTTATTGCTATCTCGCTAAGTTATCGTGGTCCTCTCAGTGTTCAGTCCAGTTAATCATTGTTCATTGGTAAGACCTTAATTTACGCTGCATTAATGATGTGCTCTAAAGAGAAATTGTGCTTTTCAGGTTCGCTGAAATGTTCTGCAACTGGCTTTTGAAAATTGGCTTGAATATTCACAGTACAGCGGCTGGTACAAGAAGTATTGTCCTTTATAACCCAAGGTCAATAGGTGGGAAAAAGCCTCATGTTTTACTGCTTTTAGGTGCAGAAGACATTCTGCAATTAGGGTCAGAGAAGCTGCAGCGTTTGTGCTTGTCCTCAGTTAAAATTTCAGGGCTGGAGTTCTTTGCTGTTCCATGCTTTATGCCAAATCTTAAATCACTGGAAGCAAATTAAAATTGCCATCCGTGTTTTGCTTACCATCTCTGAGCCTGGGCTGGCCAGGCAGTAAGAGAAAGCCTTTGCAGATGACACGGTCTGGGGTTCCCTCCTTTCCGTGAGAGGAGCTTCCTCGGGGAGCTGGTCTCAATCCAGGAGTTCACCAGCCCCTCTGCCCACTGGTGCTTCCCCCTAAGGNAACCCTTCCAGGCAAAAGTTTCACCGAACCTCTGTGGCTGACAAACCCGCCAGACTTCTTGTTTAACCTAAGTTCCTGTTTTAGTGACACACTCTTTCCCTGGAAAATGGCTGACCACCTCTGTACTTATAGGGACACAACAAGTAGGACTCATCCCCTGTGTTAAACCACATGTGCTTGGTGTAGTTTTTTACTGGGTGTGCACAAATTAGATACTTTGCAGTTTACTGCTAGGCCAAATTAGCCTTTTAGTCCTTTGTAAAAAAATGTAAAAAAATATTTTAAGTATGATTTAATATTTTAAGCATTTTAATAATTTAATATTATACATTACTATAGTAATATAAATTAATTAACATTAACACTAACATGTTAATATTTAACATTTTTTATATGGTGTTTTTAATATTTTATGTGCTTTTTATTTTGTTATTGGGAGGGGTTTTTAAAAATATTGTTTGTATGAAATAGTGGTCAGAATCTACCCAGATTGCATCAGTGTCATACAACCAAAACTTTCACAGTATCATGGCACAACAGGTCTCCCAGCATTGACAAATGCAGATGGAGTCCCATCAGCAATGTTAGCAGGAAAGCAATTAGAGGTCCAAAGGGTTACATGAAAGTCTTCCAATAAAGTAACAATTTAAATCTGCTTGCTTTCATTGCAGTTCATACAGTGAATAAAAATTATCACTCCAGCCCAAAAGATTTGGTTTTCCTGACATGAGGCTGAGAAGACTTGGTGTCCTTTAACTCACAGAGATATCTGAATGAAATTAAAGCATTTCTTTCCGGAGGAGAGCAAACTAAAAGCAGGTATCTAGTGCATTGAGGGACAGTGTGACTATGCATTAATGCGTTAGTTGAGCACTTGCTTTTTTCCTGTCATATCTGAGCTTTCCTAAGTGACAGTGAGTGGGAGGGATACCTTTCTACTTTCCAGGTCTTTATACGACCTAGAAAGCCTAGAGTCACCAAGGAGGTCAATGACAGCAACTGCATGTGATCCTAAAGCTAGGATCAAGCTGTTGTAGCTTCCTCAGAGATCTCTTTTGTTCCAGAAAACTGGGGATTCCCTTGATACAAGGGTTCCCAACCGGTTTAGGTCCTGCTTTTTTCATATTGGGGATGGAGCGTCACTCTTGCCCATCCCAAATGAAATGATCTGCCTGTTCTGCTCCTGAATAACGTTACCAAGATTTGCCTGCCACTAGTAGTTAGCTTGCAGTTTTTGCAGGTTTTCTAACTGTGAGAGCTTTGGGTTTCTCATATGAGATTCTGAAATCTGTACTGGCTGGGAGTCTGTCAAGGACTAGTGTTGGTCCTTGAGGGCAAATATTAAGTGCCTGTCAATCCACTGGCTATTGTAACTATATCATATTTTGTTTCTCAGTGGATGAGATAAACCACATGCAGATAGTTATCAACCATCATATTTCTCTCTTCCTTTAAAAGCTATGGGCATATAAAGCAAACTCCACCCAGGAACTTCTTAAAGAATTTATACATAGTATATATTATAAGCTATCTGTTTCCTGCTTCAGAGCAGTGAAAAGTAGCTGGGAAAGTAAAAGTAAACAGAGGACAGCCAACGGTCCTGAACAGAGAAGTGGACTTTCTTAGTGAAGAACTTTCCAACTAAGAAATAATAAAATTGTTTAGACTGGAGCGCCTTGAGGCCTGGGCTGTTTATATGTATTAGTTTTTCCAGTGCTTCAAAGCAGGTCTTCATGGTTGTGACTTGGTGGTTTGCAAGCCATATAATATTTATATCACATAAATAAAAGAAACTGCTTGCAGATAATTTCCAGACCATTCAAGTTAAATGCTTCTCTTCCAGTCAACCTGCGTCCAAAAGATTTTTGCCAGTGTTGACAAGATTGTGCTTGACTTTGAGCTCTGTAGCTTAAAAAGAGCTAAAGACCTATAGGTTTCTTCTCACTATTTTCAAACATCAGTTAAATTGAAAACAAGGGTTATAAATTATGGTGACCTTTGCTATGACTTTTCATTTGTGGGACATTCATGTGATGGTGTGAAAGCACTGTTAATAATAATAAAAAATTATTAATAACTTCTTTAGGAGACGCCAAGCAAAGTTTAAATTGCTTTCTCCTTGGTATCAAATTTTCATGTAAGGTACTGTATCATGGAAATTTTCAATCTTGTTAAAATTCAGATGGCCTAAAAATAATCTTACCCCTTCACCTCTATACATTTTGTCATCTCAGGTGACAAATGTGATTTTTCTAGATTTAATCAGCATTTTGTAATGACTCCTACCAAAAATACAGCCTGTTGGTTTTCCCTTGTTGGCCTGTAAAATGTATGGGGAGCAGGAGGTTTACATGTTGGTCTAAGAACTTGCTAAAAATGTAACAGCCACAAAAAAAGCATACTGCAGGCTGAGTAGTGTCACCCGCTCCCTAATTAATAGAATTTGCATATTTACAGCTTTTCAACCAGGAAACGCAGCACCAGACCATAGTTCCGTAGACCACAGATTTAGCGTAGTTCATGAGGCAGCTGTGCCATTATTAACCATAACAATCGAATGCTATTTCACAGGCATGATTGAAATTTTCCCCAAAGAAATGTCCTTTTTGTGAGAAGGCAGTGGATTCTCCACGGCCTTTTGACTCTTGGCTGCTCTTCTCTTCAAAGATGTCAGGTAATAGCCACTGAAAATTTTGTGCCAGTTACATGTTTGCAAGAAATAGAGTGGAGAGCAGGTAGGTACCAGTTACCTTTGTGGGACACTCCACGCCACTTGATCTGTGCCAAATGCTGAAGTGTGGGCTTGAAGTGCAGAGCTTTGGGTCCTGTAGATAATTCACCGTTTCTCTGGTTTCCTAGGGCATGCTAAGAAAGCTATGTTTATGATCACTTGAAAACCTTAAATAGCAGGTGATATAGAGCTTCTACCTAATCCTTGTTCATCCTTGTATATGCAATAGATTAAACTCTATCTAATTTTGATAGAAGAAGCAAAAAATAATCCCACTCATTCTGGCTCTTTTTCCTCATATTCACTTTTCAACTAGTGGTGGAAGATGGATTCTCAGTCTTTACTTTAACCATTGAATTACATCTTTGCTAGTGAGATTTTAGCTAGGATGAAGAATTCTTTCCTCACTGAAATGACCGTGTTTATCAGAGTTCTGCAAAGCTCAGTGCTTTTCAGTAGCTCATAGGTGAAAGATGCAAACAGCATAAGAAGCCTGAATTTCAGTATTTGTTCATCTATCTTTTGAGCTTCCTTTAATTTGATGCTATCTGACTGCAAAGAGAGTTTTGCAGTTCTTCAGCAGTGATGGTGGGTCAACAGGGAAGCAGGCAAACATTTCAGCTAACTGTCCATCCATGGTGAGCGGTACAGAAAGAAATCAAAACAACTTTCAAACCTAGCTTCCAGCTTCCTCTGTGTTTGACAGGAGGATTCAGAAGGCCCAAAGCAAGAAGTCCCTTTCTTTTCTATATTTTAGTTCCTGCTGTTAAGATGGCGCTTTATGCTTTGGAGGCCTACTTTGGTGTTTGTATGTCATTCATAGTTCCCCAAGGGGAAGCTCACGGGGTGGCTGCATCCAGATGGTCCTGCCAAGTAATCCTG
Organism: Rhinoptilus africanus; assembly: GCA_013400135.1. NCBI lineage: Eukaryota > Metazoa > Chordata > Aves > Charadriiformes > Glareolidae > Rhinoptilus > Rhinoptilus africanus. Next base: position 218,359 of record VXBO01013008.1, on the reverse strand, counting down.
GCTTCTCAGCAGGGTGCCACCTTCTGTGGAGTGACAAGGTCCTAAAGAGATGAAGAGGGAAAGCAGCATGAGTCCATCCCAGGAGGGGAAAATTCAAGTCCTTTTCTCTGTATAAATAGTCCTTGAAGGGAAAGTGCAGGTAAAGCTGTACCATGAAGCAGATGTTCGGATCGTGGTGTCAACTGAAGCACTGCTCTTTTTAAGGTCAGTTTTAACTGTTGACACAGCCCAAAGGTGCATGTAGCTGTCAATTTTTTATTTTGAAAATTCATTCTGCTGTAATAAATTGGAGAAATTCCTTGTTCTAGCAAAGTCCAGAAATAACAGATGGCTCATTTGTCAGGCATCAGCAAATCCTAAAGCTGTGGGCATGACCCCTGTCCATGTCCTGTTGAGAAATCTACCTGCCTTCAGGATTAGGTTGCCTAAGAGTTTGGTGTTTTCTCTTACAAGACCAAAAATGTAAGTTCCACTTGCTTATAACATGCTGTTGTTGGACTTAAAAGTTCTCTTCTGCAAAACTAATGGAGATTTAATGTAGTTGCTGGTGTTCTTTGTTGTGTTTTGGAGAGCATTCAAGCTGAGAAGTTCTAACTTTCTGAATTGAGAAAGTTAGAACTTCTAAAAGTTGATGAGGCTGGGCAAAGCCAAACTGTGTTTTTTTTAAGCATTTGAGCCTTCATTATCCATGGAAGTGGAAGTACTGTTACTGATTTTGGGTGACAACTGGATTAAGGACATATGGCATGAGGTCAACATCTTGTTGGACTGCTATGGACCTGTGTTTTGGGTTAGCATGGAACATGTCACCAGATTTTGCTTGAAATTAAACAGGTCATGCAGGTATTGAGATAAGTTGTTGTGGTGAAAACCAAATCAACCTTTTTATTTTTTTTTAAGTACCTGCAGCACTGTAAATCATTATTTCCTTGATTATACATGAAACTACCTAGCAATAATATTCTCACCAGTTTTCATTTAATTTCATTTCACCATTTTATTTCACGCTCATCCAGCATGTGTCAAGAGAGCTTTAAGGCTTTACAATTGAATATGAGAGCAGGAATACTCAAGAAAGAACAGCCTCTACCAAGTGGCAGAAGTCAAATGGAGATTTTACCTTATATTTATGTAGCATCTTTTAACCTAGAGTGTTCCATGAGCTAGTGAATTTATTGAACTGTTGTGTTCACTACTGCTTCTTCATCATGAGTCACTCCAGCTGGTTATCCCTGGTTAGCCCTCTGCACAATAATCAAAGCAAGGGAATGGAGCTGGGCTTCCCATGCTGAGGACTCTGCCAGACTTTCTAGCTAATGAATAGGGTAACTGGAATACACTGACAGAGCAGAGCGGAGACATGGTAGACTACCAGGGCTAAGGCTACTGCACTCTGCTGAGAGGGGCATGAAGAATTTCATATCACTTGTGAGAGCTGCTGGCATTGCTTCTTTCGATATAGATTTTTCTCACGTAATCCCATGCTCTGACATGCTGGCTTGATGTATCATCTCAATAATGTGGGAAGACTGGGGAAATTCAGTAAAATGGCTATATTTCAGTACTGTGTCTGTCAAGGGAAGGATGTCAGTCAATCACAGGCTGGAAAAAGCAGTGTCTTATCGCTATGTGAGACTAAAATTCTTTGTGTCCCTGTGTGCAGACCTCTGCCTCCATTTTCAGGCATTTCACTCCTTTACACAGTCATGTATTTAACCTGGGTTAGGCACATGTAAATCTTGCTGCATTTCATGGTGGAGAACCATTTTCCCACATTCCAGAAGTAAAGTCGAGATGAGGAGAAACAATAACAGAGAAACTTCAGTTACTGCCCAAGGCGATCTGCCATACCAATGAAGAAATTAAAATGATGCCATTAAATTAACAGTTTGTACACTCACAGAGAGTGACTTTAGGAGATTGCTGTGGCTATGAAGAAAGATTTAAAACTGATTATTTAAATATTCTGATTATTTGATCTGCTGATGCACTGTTTCATGAGATGACAGCTCTTCTGCACATGGATCAAATCACTTTCCACTTTGAAGAGGTCTCTGAGACATCCCATTGAACTGACTGGTCATCCGACGCAGGGAATATTTCATGTTGTAGCAGTAATGGTGGTTTCAAGTCACACAGATTGCAACTGAAGATCAGAAAATCTTTGAGATAGGCTAAGCACCTGAATGAAGGTAGCTGGTATCCTTTCTCAGTTATGTTTTTCTTATTATGCTTTACATCACTGTTATCAGAAACATAATTTTTAGCTAATCTAAGAATGAGACTAAGAATTGAATTTGTAAGTAAGGCTGTATGCCTTTTTGTGATGGTCTCATCTTGGCATAGTCAGAGCACATTGACACAGCTCTGTGAGGAGACAGCAATGGTAGCACTGGTTTGCATCTGTTCAGTGACTGGTAGCATCTGTTTGATGATTAACAAAAGGATTTCAGCTGTTAGAGCTGTCAATCTGACACCTTTGATGATCACTAAAATAAATCTATGCTACCAAGAACTGCTCATTTTTTTCCCCCTGCTTTTGATTTACTTGACTCTTAGTGTCCTTGCCGATAACTACTAGCGAGGCTAATGCATTATAAACTCTGAAAAGTGAAGCAAGCGGCTGTCATTTTTTGCACAACAGATGTTCCTGATCAGGAATCAGACAAAGGATCTCATCACTCTTCCTCTGAGCAATTTAATTTTTCTGTTCCATGGCACACCAGCCACCTCCTGTCTAGTGACTGACATGCCCAAGTCCTACTTCATTTTAGGATCACTTCCTTTAATCTGACAGAATTATTAGTTTTTTTCTGTGCCAGAGCAAAGAGAGTGGAAAAAAGGAAATTGCTTCATTGCTTACGGTGTCACCCATAATGCATCATAATGAAAAGCAGCAAAGGCCTACTTCAAAATAGGCAACCCAAGTACTACATTTAAAGAGAACTAGAAAGTACGTTATGAGCACTTTTTTGAAGAAATAGCAATTTGGATTTGATGGTGTTTCTTTACCAGTTGTAATGCTCAGAGGTAGGGATAGGCAGTGCATAATCCATCAGATTCTTGTAATGCAACTTAGCGAGGTGGAAAAATTGATATATTTTTGAGAAAAGGTGTTTGCTGTGGATTCAGTTCTCCACTCTTTAATCATGCAAATTGTCCAAAATGAGTAATTACTGGGATTTTTGCTTGCTTTTGCATTTAGTTTGATAAAACTGTATCGCTCTGCTGGTGTTTGGTAGTGATGGATGGGTACTGCTGGAGATGTAAATTCTATAGTTATTCTGTAGTTAATTTCCCAGTTATTAGTCTTGTGTAATACTCTTGTTTTGCCTATGCACAGCTCCAGACTCTGCCACCTGACTGATCTAGTATACTCAATGGGTAGCGGTCATTGCTTACCCTGCAAAGGGCTGCAGACTGTGCCCCGTGTTCCTACCAATATTTGCCAGAGACTTGCCAGAAGGGAGAAAAGCGAGGGAAGTTGGCCTTATCTTGTGCACGTGGCTGGCCCTCCCCGGAAACGGCAGCTGCTGCTGCCCATACAAATGGTAGTGTCTTTGGCCACAGTCACAGCTGGCAGTCCTGATAATGAGGACATTGTATTTGAGGATTTCATTGCAGTCCATCACTGGTAGAAAGAGAAACCACTCATATGGCCTTTTTTCCATTTGGCAGGTTGACAGGACAGAAGTGATTCGAACCTGTATAAATCCCGTCTTCTCCAAGCTGTTCACGGTGGATTTCTATTTTGAAGAGGTGCAGCGGTTGCGGTTTGAAGTCCATGACATTAGCAGCAATCACAATGGGCTGAAGGAAGCTGATTTTCTTGGTGGCATGGAATGCACTCTTGGACAAGTAGGTATCACTGCCATTTTTCCCCTTTGTCTCCCATCATTTCTATGTATATGAAATATATCATCTTGTTAAATGACTGATGGGTGAGGTTTGTCATTTGTGACAAAATTTGTAATTGGTGCTTTGAACAGGATAAGTAAGAACTTTTGCTGTAGTATAGCTTCAAGTCAGCCAGTGCCATAGAAAAATGAGTGTCAGTGATTGGCCTTGTACAGTAAAAGCCCAGATTCATTACACCACTGTTGAGAAATAGACTGATTTGGGAGAAAGCTATTGTTCCTAACATTATATGGTATTTAAAGCAAGTTCCAAGTTCAAGGAATGCTTACTAATACACTTTACTCACATGGGGTAGTGCCTGGTGATGTGGCAAATAGAGAGATAGGGTTGGATTCATTTCCCTGACTCTCAGTCGTCCAAAAGTTAGGTGTCTAGGCTGAATTACTCTTCTGATTTCCATCTTTAGTTCAGTGGAGAGAAACAGACAGTCCCAGCAGTTGATTCATTCCACCTGAGACACTCATCACAGATTAGGATAAATTGCCTTCAGGAGATACCTGTCTATCCCCATCAGTTATCAGGAGAGTCTAGACAGTTGGCTTAAGAGTAGATACCTAACTTTTTAGATGACTAAATTTAAGACTGATGACTCCTACCCACAGGATCAATATCTAGACACTGTCAAAGCCAGATCTGCAGCAAATTGTTATACTGCAGACTGGTAGCATGGTACAGTGTCCTAGGTATTACAATTTATTTGTAACTGGCAGACTTTTTGTTATGCAGGGTCTCATAATATAGATCTCATCTCCGTCCATTGGGGCAAGGCTGTTGGATGGTCTCAGTTTCACTGAGCTTGAGTGCAAATTTGTTCTCCACTCTGTGGTGGCTTGTGTGATGGAACCAGGCAGTGCTTTCCTTTAGATAAACCTCTGCAGTGCTGCCGCATAAATTTGTAATCTGAGCATGGTAGTTTATCATGGAAGATGCTGCAAAGCTTTGTTTCTTATTTTCTCACCTTTTGTTGTTGCTCCCTCAGACCCACCACACATTAATCCCTTTGTTTTCCCCCCCCATAGCGATTACACCACATGTGCTGAAAGAGGAAAAGTCCTCTCAGTGAGAGAATCGATATGTATTTATGAACTTGAAAGCTTAACATGAAGGTATTGGTATTTAGGATATCTACAGTGCACAATAAAGTCTGTTCTTTTTGACAGACTCCTTTTGGCCTTAATTGATGGAAATAAACTATCCTATAATACTAAGGAGACTGAGAAATAAAGAAAAAAGTTATTACAATGTTCTTCTTGCTTAATTGGCTTGAAAATGAAGGGAAAAAAAATGTCATTGCTGCTGCCTGTAGCATAAATGTCTTTATAATGTCTCTATAAATAGCACACAGCTGGGTTGGTTGCAGTGTAATTTTAATGGTAACCAAGAAAAAATAATAACAGGCTGAAATCTGTTCGCAGTAATGCAGCCTTGAGGACTCTGATCTCAGACTTTTCCC
>VXBO01013008.1:142612-212957 GCA_013400135.1 Rhinoptilus africanus | reverse complement strand
CGGGGGGGGGGGGAGGTTGTCCCTGCTCTTTCTAGTTTTTTAGCTTTACATAATTCCTCAACTGACTTAAAACCCCAAAATATTAGCACTGTAATCGTCACCCAAGCAAAGCCATTATGAGGAGTCCAGCACTGAGAATCCTACAGCACAGGCTGTACGTATGGGGTTTACACTCATGCTTAACTGTTTAGTGTAACTACTGCATTTTTGTAATGATAATAATAGAGCTGTGGCTTTTCTTGACATAATTTTGACATGATTATGTTGTTCTACATCATTTTAATGCCTGAATTAAACATGATTTTATGTGAGAGTGTGTGCCTGCCTATCAATTCACTTTCCCATTGCAAGTAGATCTTATCTGAGACATGCAGGAAGGCTGTAGATTTTTAGGCACAGTCTGAAAGACTGATTCCCTCCCCACTCCCACATTAATCTGCCAACTTTTATTGCTCTCTTGTAAGTAGTAGTTGATCTAGAAGAGATTCACTGCTACCTGTACCTGTTCTTAGATCATTTAGATGTGTAGTAAAACTGTGTTTTTTTGCCCAAATCATTTAATACTCCTACCTGAAACAAAAGTAGTAGGAATAATAAATAGTGGGAAAAGCAATAGCAGGGTTGTACAGTAAGCTGAGAGAAGTGAGTTTTCTTTTTCTTCTGGTCTCTCTAAATCCTACATGTAGCTTACCCAATAGATACCAGCTTATTGGAAATTTGGGGTCTTGGATGCAAACGATGGAGAAACACATTCCTTCAGAAGGTGCTCTTATTAGCAGTCTCTTCCCAAATGCTGCACTAAATCTGTGTCCCAACAAAGTGATGCGGGCAGTGACTTGTAGGCTGTTAGATCCTGAACATACACTGACTAGTGACATCCCACTGGATTTTCAGCAAGATTTATTTCTACTGCTCTTGCCAGGACAAGCCAGTTCTGTGCCTCTACTAGTAAATACTGCAGTTAGCAGCATCCTGGCATGCAGTTATACCTGAATGTGAAGAGTAGATGGACTAAGGGCATTTCATATGCCACAGTATTTAAACACAGTAGAACAAATGGCTGTAGATAGATTCCTGCTGGCATTTCCTTAATGTCTTTTGTTTTGTCCATCATGCTCAAAAGTTGCCCTTTCAAATAAAACAATAGCAGATTATCTCGTGAAGAGGAGGAGGTTTAGTGCAAGGGGGTTTGGGGGAACTTTTTGGTATATTTTTGAGTACTAAAAGTCTGTTCTTTCCACTCAGAAAGGCTCTTCTAACATTTCAGTTTCCCAGCTTCTTTAGAGTGTCCTTATAATGTGCCAGATTGCAGAATGTTAAAAAATATGTTCTGTACAATTGGAATGATAGTCAGATGAGAAAAGCTGTAAAATATTAGAGAATTACTGAAGTTGAAAGTGCAAACAAATTTTCCTAAATTAGTGGCATCATCTTAAAATATGGTCTGCAATTACATGTAGATTATAAAATAGAGATTCTTAAGGAGCTTTACATGAAGAGAATGTACTATACTGCAACCAATTAAGCTGTCCATGTTGTATTACTTAAAGTGGCATTGTTAAATGGTACGCTAACATGCATAATTAAAAAAATATGCATTTTAAAAATATGTTATTATTTTTCATTTTACAGTTCATTTCTAAGTAACTGCATAAAACTGATGTCTAATAATACCATTTCTTAACAATTAAGTTGTACAGTCATAAGGTAGCTACTTAAGCAAGGAAACTATACTGTATTGTGCCTGTAACCTCAAAGAGATTATTCCAAATCTGAAGCATATTTGTGAAGTTATGGCACACTGTTTTGTTTTTTTTTAACAGTGTAGTCCTCTAAAACACAACAAAGCATGAAACATCCTTTATCTAGATGTGTTTGTGAAAGAAGTTGTTTGGGTTTAACCTTTGGCTTTGTCTTTGTTTAGGAATATAGCTATAGAAAGAGCAGATGAATTCTAGCAAAGATAACATTTCTAGTTTTTATCCTAATTTTTTAGGTATCTGTGCACAGAATTCATCCTAGAAGGCATTTTGTATCAGAACTTAAGCATGCAACCAGCTTGTTCTGACAAAATCTGTTAATTCTTGAGTTAAGGCTGAGTCTGTTTAATTTTATCCCACATGAAAAAACGTTGAGGAAGACACAATTGAAAAACCTGTGTGAGGCTGGACGTGGAGACTAAACCGTGACAGAATAGTGGGTGTATTTCAATTGAGCCTAATGAAAAGCTGAAATTGGAGGGAAAGTTTAGTGCGGTAGCATAGACATTTGGGAATGTGTGGTCTTCCTGTTCGAATCATAAAGTGATTTAAGTCAGAAGGGACCTCTGGAGTCTCTAGTTCAATCTGCTGCTTAAAACAGATTAAAGCATGTTGCTCAGGGACTTGTTCAGTCCCATTTTGAATATCTCCAAGGATGCAGATGTCACAGCCTCTGCGGGTTTTGTCCCAGTGCTTTGCCACCCTAGCAATAGCAATGGCTTCCTGTCTCTAGGGTTTGCCTACCCCTGCAAGACCAGAGAAAAGCAGAGGCATAATGAAACCTCACTTCTATGTCACGTGGAAACATTTACAAATGCTTGTAATAGCCTTCAGGTGGCAAAAGAAAGTCTGAATTGGCAAATTGAAAGTAAAAAAAGCAGGGATATCTTAGCTGTAGCCAGTCTTGCTTTGGGAGGAAGGGAGTAATAGCAGCCACCTTGAGCTGCTGCTGTAGATGACCACTGTCATCTTTTGGGGTGGGAGTGTTGGGGTAGAGCAGTCGTTTGGCACTGTGATATCCATGATAACAGAAATGGTTTAGGATGCTGTGTCAGGCTCTGCATTTCCCCACTAGTCTTCTAGCTCTTTGATTCACTCTAAATAGTTGCCATTCTTTGCATAGGCACTGGCAAGCAGAGGCGTTTGCATGTCTTTGTATTGATAAGCAGCGAAATCACAAGCAGTAGTATTTTAACTGCCATTTTGAGGCACCACTGTATAAAGGTGACTTCTTGCTTTCATATAGGTGCTTTAGGTGCTATGAAGGAGTTAATCCTTGGTTGTGTTTCTACAAATGTTTTCTTTATTTAAGGAGGGTAAATTCTTCTCCTTCTCTTTCTCCTTTGTTTTTTCCCTTCCCCATCCCTAGGAAAAGTGTTCAGGCACTCCACTCACCCAAATTAATCACTTCCAACTGAATCCCCATCTAATCACTGACAGTTTTGTATTTATTTTGCTTTTTGGTGGCTCACAAAAACTGTGATTGTTTTGTGGGACAGGCGATTGATTTATTATTTTTTTTTATTTAGTGATTTGGGGGGGTTTATCCATCAAAAAACATTGGAAAAAAATCTTAGAGGGACAAACACTGTCAGAAATTTGATAACCTAATTTTCATGATATTCACCTGCGAAACCTCAAACCCAAGTAATTTTCTGCTTGTGTGTTAGTGCCTTCATGTGTTCTGAGCCTCTCTAATGCTGTCTTATTGAATTGTTCTGCTTTATATTCCATAAACTTTGTAAAGCACTGAAAGCTCAAACTTTTTAATAGCTGAAGTTAACTCCTTAACCATAAAGGAATGGTGAAACGTATCAGGAGGGTGCCTTAAGAACATTTTTATCTCTGACGTTTCACCTAAAAGTCTCAGACTGATCTTTAACAACTCACAAAAAATGTGTCAATGAATAATCATTTTTTGACAAGAACTAAAGAAACTTATGTTGCCAAGATATTCTTGATTACTGCCTAGCTATGCCTGCAACATCATTAAATTATAGGAACCAGTGAAGTTGTTATTTCTGAAACACTGTGAACCGTCCCAGCTATGCAGTGTGGGAATAGCCTTTGTGGCTTTTCTTTTTACTGCAGCTGCTGTCTGCCATTTTCAAATTTGTGATTTCATTCCTTGTTTGGTTTCTTTTAATTTGCAGAAGTGTTAAAATATTGTCACAACTCACAACTCCCTTACTTGCTCAACTAGTAGCACAAGAAAACTGCAGAGATGTACGTCTTTTCCTGCCAAGAACATTTTCAAGTATTATTTAGAGATTTAATATTTCCCATACATGCATTTGTGTACAAATTATATTGAAAAATTTCATTCTCAGTAATGAGTATTGTTGTTTCTTCTGCGTTTTTAATAATATATGCCATTAGCAGATTATGCATTTGAAAATGCTGACTGATAATTAGTTCAGTTTCAGCCATTGCAAATCCCCTTACTCTTGAAATGGAGAAAGGCTAAAAGAGCCATAATTGCACCTGAACTAAGTAAATTGAAATAGTCTGCGTGAGAATATTTGTTTAATAGAGTGTTGACTGCTTCTGTGGTGCACAAGACATACGACCAGTTTTTGCAAGGTATTTGAATTCCTAAATCTCATTAGATGTCTGTATGCCTCCTTAGGTATCTAAATACCTTTAAATACTCGGCCTTTGATCTCCTCCAAATGAAGTTGCTCAATTCATTAGTGGGATGAATAATGTACTTTATTAGATATGAATGTAATTTTCTACCAGGGTTGACTCAGAGCAGAAGCAAATCATCAATGCAGCACTCTTTCCTAACTTTAGCTAACCATTTAAACACCTCAGTTATCCCCAGGAAGTTCTTGGTTTGCCATTGCAGCATGATCTCTGAAGCTGTAAGATTTTTAGTTCTAGATGAATCTTGCCAGTCAAAGTTAATGGAATTACTTGTGCAGTTTGTACTGCTTTGTTTTTACATACTTTATCTTTTTTTTTTTATTAATTACATTAGCAGTCTTTAGAAAAATAATTTAAAATTTAGTTTGCTATTATAGTGAGTTATTATTATGACTAATTATAAAAGGGCTGCTAGATAACATACTAATTAAATTCAAAGACCTTTTATGATATTGATAAGCTATTCCCTGTAATAACATTATTGCCTCTTGTGATAAAGGTATCTTTTTTCTCAGTGTTCTGTTTTGACTGGCTATTTTCAGGTGCAGATCTTTAACAATGAGAGAGAGAGGTGTAATTCATTTGTAAATAGACTGTGAGGTGATCAATACTATAGGGAACCAAAGAAATCTTGAAGAATGTTGAGTATGGTACAGAAAATATCTTACGTACAGGAAGGATGTACAGCCAGCAATAAAACTGGCTCTACCAAGAAACAATAATTGTGTGAACAGTTAGACAGAATGACATTTCCTTCTTTATGGACGTATACATCTGAACTTGTTCTCTTACAGGGATTTCTTGGTATCTGTGATGGACTGAACTCATTCCTAAAACCTTTTTTTCATGAGAGTGGAGTAATGCCACTGGCATCTACTTGCTGTTTGGACTCTTCGTGTTGAAATGTAGAATGCTTGATGCTTTTTTGACTATCTGCCACCATTCATGGCAATTGTTTGGTGGATTCAGAAGCAGCTGGGGGATAGGTAGCAAGACAGACGCAAGCACATCAGGGCTATGTAAATATTGCTTTGTCAAATACCAGGCTAAAGATGAATGTGTGAAGAAGGAGAGACAGTTTTTACTCTGAGCCAGAGCTACCTCACTTATTCTGTCCTTGCTTGAATCAAGTCATTTACCCACACAATTTAAATGTTCGTAAAGTCTGTCATTTTATTTGTGGGTGTTTAGAAGCTTACAGTGTCTGACTTAAATGGATTAGAGCATTATGGATGATTTTAATTGACTAGCTTCAAGATACATTTTACAAATGTTAAATCTTGAATCATTTGTCTAGTCACTCTTGTTTCTTCCTGCTTACAGCAATATCATGAAAGTATTACTCTCCTTCATTTGGGAGACTTCTTAGCTGTGAAAACGGTGCTTTAAGAGTTGTACTTATTTTTATGCAAGAAGGAAGAGAGCTTAAGAGAGTGTATACAATAACTAGTAAATACTTTTGATATGGTTATGTCCTGAGTTTTACATCTCACAGAATCCTTCTCTTGCCATACACCAGGGATGAAAATTATTTTGGAAACACAGTCAAGTAATTTCAGTTGTATGTGTTAAAAGCTCTTCCCCAGCTTGGCAAGATAGCAATTGCTGTCCAAGAAAGCAACAGAACTTGGATAAAAGATGCTTTATGTTAGGCCAGCTATGCATTTCAGTGCCTTTGGTAGCAAACAATTCAAAAAGCTGTAAGTTCAGGGGGCTCTGAAAAGCTCCTTCAAATCAACTGTTGTTTTAAAAAGTCAGGTTGCTCTACAGTGCTGAGGGTCAGCTCGGAGGTGAAATTTCACAAGTACTTCTCTCACTTTCTGAATTCAAGCAATGCTGAGGACAAAATGGTACAAGCAAAAAAACCCAAACGAGTGACCCAAGGACGCAACACAGTGGTTCCGCCCCAGAAATGCAGAGGACAGCCCCAGAAGGCTTAAATAGCATTCTACTGCTCTACAAGCAATGGGATGCAAGCAAAGAGGATGACAGTAAGATAGAGACAGACTTTTTACAAAGTGGGTTTGAAACATTTAATGTTTTAGTAGCTATTAGTTAATTCAATTGGAGAAGGACAACTGACACTGTATTACAGGAATTTGAAAAATCCCCTTTGAAAAGGAACATGTTTGTTCACTTTTATAAATTGAGAAAAACAAAATAAAAATATGGAAGGCTGACATAAGGTTGCAGACTCAGTCTTGTCAGTTTGGGGTATTAGCCGAGGCCATCTTAAGGCACCAAATCATAACTGAGGCAAAATGCTTGGAAAAGACAACTGCAGGGCACAGAATTAGCCCTTACTGAAGTTTAAGAAGGGTACTGTGAAATGTAAATCATTATGTCACAGAGAAATGAAGTTTGGGCAGAATGTGCTTCCTAGTTGGCCTCATAAGCACCACCACAGGGAGGTGTACGCTCTTTTGTAAACAACATAGTGCCATGTTTAAAAAAGATGCCAGTGCACTTGGGAAGGACATGCATTGTATAAGCAAAAAGATGAGAAGATTATCTCTGAGAGGTTCAGTAGAGGATCAGTAGGTAGTATCACAGCTAAAGAGGCATAGGTTAGCAGACCAAAAGCAACTGGAATATTCATGAGGCTTAAGCTGGACACTGGTGCATGGGCTAATATGATGCCAAAACTGTGGACAAGCCTGAGAGTTTACAGGGGTTATTCTTCAGCTAGAGAGGTAGTTCAACTGCAGTTTGGAAGGATACAAATTGAAGTAGTGCCTGGGGGAGGCAGGGAAAGTACTGCTTCTTGAGTTAGAAGCACTACCAAGCCACGGAGCTGATCAGGCATGAACATTCAGTGGAGGGCAAGTAGATGTCTAGAGAAGAATTTGCAGATTTTTGCAAGGGTTGGTGAAAGATTCAAGAGACATTTTTGGAAAGAGTATGATAGCTACTTTTCTTTCCTTGATATATCAACACAGTTCTAGGGCATGCTATTAGAAAAACACTCTGTTTCTAGATGTACCACTGTTATTTGGTGGGAGATTGCTCCTTCAGACTCAAGGTTGAGTTGTGTGTGGCACCAAGGGCTCTGCACTGGGCAAATGAATGCATTTGGTGGTGAAAAAGGCATTTGTATCAAGGGAAAAATGCTGGTAAAATGTGTGTAGGTGCTCCTTGCGGTCCTGAAAAGAGTTGGGTCTGCTAGAAGAAAGTTAAGCAACTGCGCAAGTCCGTATAACAGGAATAACACATCTGAGAGAAGAATTAACCCAGAGGTGCTGGGAATTGATTGTTCAGCGAAAGCTATTTGTCTGACTACTGCAGCTTGCAAGGAAGAGATCCAAAGACTTCAAGCTGTGTGCTGTGGAGGGAAATTTATGCCTTATCTGGCTGTCTAAATAAGTAAATTTGGGATTCCTGTAAGAAAGTCCAATGGGCAGAAGAGGCTAGTCTGAATAAAGAATTTGAGACATTGCAGGAGTGATTTAAAGTGATCCTAATCTTCTAGTTTTGTAACTGCAAAGCTAAGTTGCATACACGCTCACACGTCACTAAGCAGAGTATTTGCCCAGTCCTTGGTTCTGTCATAATCAGAGACCAGTGGTTCCACATGTCTCAAGAATTCACAAAAGTAATGTCACATAAATAAAACAGGAGCTGTGGCCGTTATCCATGGATGTTTCAAGAAGCCTTTATCAAAGGTGTTATATCCAGAGCTAGATATTATACAAGTCAATTTAGTTGAAGCAAGTAAATAAACAAAAAGCACACAGCTTTCTGATCCCAGAGGAAATGTGGAATGTGAACATCAGGCCTCCAGCTCAGAGTGGCACCTTGCAAAACTGAGTCAATGCTGTTGAAAGAACTTGGACCAGCCCCAGTTGTCAATTTAAACAGGGCTCTCATTATGATATATGGGATTTGTCTGTTCCTGACAATGTTAAATCACTAGGTTAAAAAGCCATATTGACATTTTCTCGTTAGCATTGGGAATTCTGTATGATATTATTGAAAGTTATCCTAATATTTGGTTAAGGATGGACGACACAAAGAAATATGTTTTAAAAGGTTCTTAAACAAGCCAGGTAAAGTAGGTCATTATATTTCAGAGCTCAACTTTCACAGTGCTGATTAGTCACGACTCAGACATAGGAGAGAGCAAACCTCCATCAGAGTCCTTGTCTCTGAATGACTGCTGAGCAATGCACTGTACACAGCTGGTGTCAGTGCTTCCGTGCTTTTATCCAAAGTGCTGCATCTGTTCATACTCTTAAAATAAAAAAAAAAGCAAAGTACCTTTTATATATTTTAAATTGGAAACAGGATCAAAGGGCAACATGGGAATCCAGATTTAATTACAGCAATATAGAGCATCTGTTCAGATCTGTCCTTAACCTGTTTGGGCTTGTGTGTAATAAGGCAAATTAAGATCATCTTGAAGGAAATTTCCTACCCTCGTCTTACCACAGAGCTGATATTCCTTAGCATTGCCAACGAGAAATCTAGTCAAGACGATGTTCTGTTGAGATGATTGCTATTTGATAAATAGGAGTCACTTCATGTGCATATCCTCCCTCACTGAAACAGTGCAGTGGCTTTTACATTCTATTCCTATTCCCACTTCTTGCAAACGTATTTAGTATGTTATGTCTTACTGGACATGGGGTTGTCTCAGACCAGTACAGGGTAGTAGTTTATATGTGGCTGTAGCCACAAGTAAATTTAACTTTACCTCTTAAGTCTCTCTTAGCCTCACTTCTTAAATCTCGGAGTTCACCAGTATGTCACGCTCCTAATAAAATGTTTATGAAAAAACATGTTCTGGAAATGTAATGAGGTTTACTAGGGCTGAACTGGATTCTACTGTCTGTGTTTTAGATACAAGAGAGACATTAACTTTCTACGCTTCATATCAGTTTTGGACAAAACTGTTTTAAATTGCAAGGTTTTGAAGTAGGAGTCAAACCAAAGGCTCCTGACAAATAAAAGACCTGTAGTTAACTACCTTCTTGTAACCCATTTTGCCAGTTCAGCTATCTTTTTTAACTCTGAAATTAGACAAATGCTTTCTAAGTCCTCGAGTTGTTGTTTAAGACTTGCTATCTGGCAATCAGGTCAGCAAATGCTTTGTATGATAATGTTCAGAAGAAAATTTACACTGATACATAAACAATAAATATGATATATAATTGATGGCAGCTTCTTTAGAAGTGGTTCTTTTAACCAATGAGAGCTGGTTTGTACAGTGCATGAACAAAAGGGCAATTTGCTGCTAAGGAAAGTGGATTCCTTGACAGTTATTGCAATGCTAGTCTGCATATCCTAAATCACTAATTACAGTATGAGGCAATGATGTTGGCACATTGTTGCCAGATGGAAGATTCATTTTACTGGCCACTTAATTAACAACTGGTAAATGGTTGCACCCAAATACACATATTTACATATGCAAAGTGCTTACTGTGTCACAATGATGCTAATAGCTTAGAGAGCAAGTCTTATTAATGCAATCTACTAATGGGAATGTCAGAATAAATTATCTTCTTTGGAACTGTGTGCTTTCTATCTGCCACCTGTGTGGAAGCTCACAAGCTTCAGGTTTCTGTCTGCCCTATGCCTCTTGAAAGCTGGGATGCTTCCCAAACCAGCAAAGGGAGCTGCAGGAATTTGGGTAGTTCAGGGGGAGAAGTCCTGCTCTTTCTAAGCGAGGCTACCTGAAGGACAGGTTCCCATCCAAGTTCTATCTTATATATATACATAACATGTCTGAAAAGATTTCTGGTACACAGCTCTTAGTGGTAGAGCTTCATTTATTTTACAAAGTTGCCTGTACATCCTTGGGAAGGGGGACAGGTCATAGAGATAAATGGGCCCTGCTCCCCAGCTGTCATAATTTATTGTCTGGTTGGTACAGAATGCATAGTTTAATTATATACTAAGAATAGTCTGTTGTATTTCTGTATTACCTCCCATTGGAGAATCTCAAACCATTTTTATTTAAATTGCACCTCACTGTTCACAGAAGTGCAACAATTTTTACTTGAACCTGTTAAGCTGGCAAGAAAACAGAGCTATGGGTGACTTAAGGGGTCACAGCAAACAATCTTTCCAATGTCCTAGGGAGGAAAAAAAGACATCTGAATTCTGGCAATACTGATCATCTTACCTGTACCCCTGTCTGTTGTTGCCACTGACCAATACCAGTGGCGAAATCCAAAAGTTAATTTGTAAGAGTGAGCGAGATGATGGCAGCAGGCTGGTTTATCGAAGGCAGTCCAAGAAGGACAAGTGTTAAATTATTCATTTAAGTAATAGCCAGCTGCAAAATGGCAGGGTAAGAAACAGCTGGCAATCTGAAATGGTTGTAAAATGAACATTAGTTAACAGTTTCAGGGTGTTCTTAAAATAAGTCAAACACAATTCGGGAGTGTATCAGCAGCATAGCTTGCAAGACATAAGAAAGTCTTCTTGCATAGAAAGGACCAGGTGTATTACGTCCAAGACTGAGCATTATTCTAAGAGCAGGATATGGGCTAGTACACGAGGCTCAGCAGAGAGCAGTGAGAATGGTTTGAGGGCTAGAAAATGTGGTCAAAAAGGACGGATAGGACAAACTTGGATTCTATAGTCTAGAGAAGACTGTCGAGTGTTGATATTAGAGAAGTATATTAGAGAAGTTGAAAATATATATATATATAAAAATAGAAGTTGATATCAAGAAATATGGCCACCAGGTTGAAGGAGGTGATTCTACCCCTCTACTCCTCTCTGGTGAGACCCCACCTGGAGTACTGCATCCATCTCTGGAGCTCTCAGCACAGGAAAGACATGGACCTGTTGGAGCAAGTCCAGAGGAGGGCCACAAAAATGGTTAGAGGTCTGGAGCACCTCTCCTATGAAGACAGGCTGAGAGAGTTGGAGTTGTGAAGCTTGGAGAAGAGAAGGTTCTGGAGAGACCGTATAGTGGCCTTCCAGTACCTAAAGGGGGCCTACAGGAAAGATGGGGAGGGAGTCTTTATCAGGGAGTGGAGCGATAAGATGATGGGTAACGGTTTCAAACTGAAGAGGGGAGATTTACATTAGATGTTAGGAGGAAATTCTTTACTGTGAGGGTTGTGAGACACTGGAACAGGTTGCCCAGTGAGGTTGTGAATGCCCCCTCCCTGGAAGTGCTCAAGGCCAGGCTGGATGGGGCTTTGAGGAGCCTGGTCTAGTGGGAGGCGTCCCTGCCCGTGGCAGAGGGGTTGGAACTAAATGATCTTTCAGGTCACTTCCCACCTGAACCATTCTATGATCTTCAGCTGTAAAGATTGCCTGATTGAGGAAGGGAAAAATATTGTTTTACTTATTCATGGTGCATTAGACAGAAATAACGTGCTTAAACTGCAGAGAATTGGGTTAGCTGTAAAGAAAATATATTTACAGTAAGGATAATGAATACCATAATAAATTCCAGAGAAGGGTGTTTACCTCTGGATATCTTTAAGAACTGATTAGACACACATCTGTCAGGTGTAGCTGACCCAGGTGTAACTGGTCCTCCATTAGGACCAAGAAGCTGGACAAAGTGATTCTGGATGTCCTGTCCAGCCCTGTGGCAAGCCTATGATCCAGCCATGTGATGCCTCTCCTGTCTCACTTCTAAAGCCCATTTTAAACTTGCTTTTGTCCTGCTGACTCCATCATGACGGTAGCTGAGGATAATCTGAGGTCCTGCTTTTGCTGTTCTGTTAAATTCATCAAACTGATGGGCAAGACAAACATGTTTCCCCATGGTGATGTTAGGCTAAAATTTACATGCTGTTCACTCCTGTCTCACAGCACCTTTTTTGCCTGGCCGTGACTTTGCATTACTCACACTCCTCCAGCTCTGGCCATTACCTACTGATGCAGTTTATTGCTGAAATGTGTATGATGCCCAGGACTCTAATAAAGGGCCTGGAGCCATTCTTTTCCCTTGATGATTGCCTCTCTTTTACAACCAATACTTCTGCATATTTTGCCAAGGATGTCTATTTGTAGATCATTTTATTTGAAGTGAAGCCATCTGGATGAAGTTGTGCAAGTAATGCTAGATGCAGAAAAGGACTGTTTCTAGTGTAAAAGCCACATTCCAGAGGTTAGGGTTTTTTCCAGGGCAGAATTGGTCTTTTGATCAGTATCTGCACAGCACAATCCTGCTGCAGTATAGTCACATTAAAAATAATATTACTTGTGATTCCTAAGCTGTGTTTGGAGTTACCTCTACATCTATCTACATTGTGAAGTTTTACAATTAAAAAGTAAATAAACTACAGCATTGACTTTATAGAGAAGAGGGGCCTAATATATTGGGACATTGCTGTAGCTCACTAATTATGTATTATTGTAAGGTTTTTTCCTTTTCTAATATTTTTACTGGTAGAGATTTAAATGTTTCAAGGTTGTTAGGGAAATTTAATGATTATTGATATGGGAAATAACATCTTTTGTCAGTGCCACTCTGATAACATTTATTTGAAATACATTGATAAATTGGTCAATGAACAAGTTCATTTGCAATGCTGAGTTCTAGGGGAGGTCTGGTGCCTGATAAGCAAAGGAGATGATTTTTGGAACTAAAGCTGTGGAACTATGGGGCAGATTGCTTGCTTCTGTCCTGAGTTGAGTTGCTGATATTTTGGTATAAAATAAATGTCTTCTTTTTGAAATGGACTTCAATTACCTATAAAAATAAATGGGATTGGAGGCGTCTCACGTAGATTTGCTGTGAACAGCTCCCCTCTTATTGTCTTTTAAATCCATTTAAAGCTTACTTCTGTCCTGAGGTTTCCATCACGGCAATAGTTGAGGAAAATCCGAGTGTGGTTTCCACTATTCTGTTCAACTCAGTGAATTGCATTCTTCCCGTTCTGCTTTACTCCACCTGCTTGCTTTATCCTGCCATTGCATCCTGTCTTTCTGCTTCCTGGGGAACTTTTCTTCTCAGTCATGGTCTTACTGTCCTAACTCTGATCATGGATTAAGACACTACCTTGATACACACAAAAAAAAAAGGTAACATAAAAATGAAATCACAATAAGCCATGTATTTACTACAGATTCTACTTTTTTTTTTTACCATTGTTTTTGGTTTTGTGCAGATTGTTTCTCAGAGGAAACTCTCAAAGTCCTTACTGAAACATGGGAACACAGCAGGAAAGTCATCTATAACAGTAAGTGAGTCTTAAATACACTCTTATTTTCCTGTTATTTAGAAATATCTACCGTGACTAATTCTCCCTAAAAGCATCCTGCTAAGGCACAAAAACAACCCTTGATTGAGAAATGTATTTAAATTGTTTATTTAATACTTTACTTTTACTGTTTCTGACATGCTTATTGTAAGGAAATGGCAATAAATAATGTATTATTTTACAAAAGCCACAATATTTACTACTATGTCTTTTAAGGTACTTTGATGAGAGTAAGAAAGTTGGGCTGCTTGATTACTTTTAGTTGAAGGTCTAGAACCTTCAGGAATTCATGCTGACCTGACACACGAAGGAGTCTGATGTTCCTCAGCCCTTGGGCTTTTTCCAGTTTCTAAAAAAAAAAATAAAACCGACTCAGAAAACACACACGCATGCACCCAGCAACACCAGATGCAGAAGTTTGATGAGATTAGGTATTTTAGCTGTGTTGTAATTCAATTACAGACTGGATAGTTATAGCCCCATGTGTATCTTGAAATCTGCAAATCAGTGTATTACCTCTCTTTCATCTTTCTCTTTGCTGGCTTGTTTGGGAGATCAAGCTTGTCTGCACTGGAACCTAGCATGCTTCTGACATTTGCAGCCCTGCATTAAGACAAAGACTATAATAAAATATTCTACTTTGGGGATCTCTGCTCTATTGCCTCATGGGAAGGATTTTTTCCTTGATGTGCAGTTAGCCAGATGGGTTTCTTTAGGCTTGATTGGGTTTTTTTCTGCCTTCAGCCACAGAAGAGACAGCGGACTGTGAGAAATAATGCTTTCTGAGAGCCCAGGGAATTTTCTTTCTTAGGTGTCTTCCTTGGTGCTTGGCTGGGAAGGGATTTGCTTAAATGCATAAGGTAAACTAATTTTTAGTCTGGTTTGGAAAGGAATTCCCTGCTCATCTGTCTGAATAGAATCAGAAGAGACTTTTGCTCCCTAAATAACTTGGTGTGGTTTGCCTGGGGGCATTATCTGGGCATGCTTCATTTTGCCTATCCCCATAGTGTTCTGGATCCCCTTCCTGTTCTATGAGGGACACAGAGAAGTTTAGTCTTGTGAAAACACAAATACTCTAGTTCAGCTAAAATCATTAGGATTGTTAATAGAGTGTTCTGGCAAAAATTAGTGCTCTGTGATATACAGAAGATGAGGGAAAATGAGTTAATAGTCCCTGCTGGCCTAACACTGGCTGATAACCGTGAAATGTGGACCTTAAGTTACTTGCTTGGCTTCTGGACAGTAGTACTAAGGAGCAAGTTGACTTTACTCGAATGGGAGAAAACTGAACTCGGACAAAAATTATTGTGTGAAAAGTTTGCTGTCTCAACAGAATAACTCAAAATAGATTATTTATCATTGGGGTAGATACCAGGTGTCTTTCAAGTATTCAAGTTATAAATACTAGTTTCCTAACTTGTTCAATGTAGTGAATTAGGGGGTTTTTATTTTGTTGGAATTTTATTAGCACTTTGACTGTGTCAAAGCATTATTATTATTAGCACTTTGACTGTATTGACTCTCATCAATACAATTTTATTATATGACTGTGGGATAAAAACAGAACCTGTTCAGCTTCTCCAGTTAGAAGTCTGTCAACCTTTATAGGAGAGGGTTCATTAGTTTCAGTTAAAAGTATTTGTGAAATTTGAAGTGCAAATCCCGGAGCACTGGGGATCACATACAGCTTTTAAACCATCAGACTATGTGGAAGAAAAATGTCATGTCAGACTCTATGAGCCAGACTTCCAGCAAGCTCACATTTGCCTGGAAAATGTGAAACATCGCACAAATGTGTGATGGTACTTTAATGCACAGTTAAGCATCTGTGGCCCCACGTGGCTGCATGTGAATATTTTGCATGAAGAAATACAGTAGTTTACTGCTGTGGGGTGTCACAGCCAGAACAGTCTTGACTCAGGGAATTTTACTTAATTTAATTCATTGCCAATTAATGCAAACTTTTAATTACTGATTCAGGTATTGAGAAACAAATATGACAAACTCTTAGGGAAAACACCTTTCCACCCCCTTCCCTGGGCTCAACTTCATTTCAGACACCTCTCCCACCCCCTTCATTGTCTCCGCTCCCCTTGCCTTCACTACATGCTATGCTCAGTCTGTTTGGTGAGGTGACGGGTGGCACAGGTCAGGATCAGACTACTGCGATTTCCTTTTTGTTGCTCTTTGTTTCCTACTCATTTTCTCAGCTCTCTTATGAGCTTATACACTGGCCACAAGCCCTTTTGGGGGTGTCTCTGCCCCAGCATAGGCTTACCTGGGGGTACAGGCCCACGGAGTTACCTCCTCTGGCATGGAGCACCTCCTTCCAGGAGCCCATCTCCAGCTGTGTCCTCAACAACATCCCCTTCTCCCTGCCTCCTCCTTGATCTGTTTCCTAAATATATTCACACATTTGCACCATATGCACCTCTGATGGGTTGACGTTTTGGGGTGCCGTTGGTGGCTGCTCTCCATTGCTGAGCTGCCTGGGCAGTTCACAGCCTCCCCGTGCAGGTCACCCCTGCAGCTCCTGCTACCAAATCCCTGCCAGTTCTGCCCAATGCACTGTCTCAGTTAGTTTCTGTCAAAGAAAGAAAAAAGGTCCTAAAAAATCCCAGCGGTACTGAAGTTTATTGAGGCTGTAGACAGCCAGGCTAATTCCTGGGAGCTGCAGATGTGGGCAGTAAAAGCATCCCACACCAAAGTGCTCTGACTGCAGCTCTAACCTTATCAGCCTTCATCCAGTTTGAAGAACAGTTGGGGTGTCCCAGCGGCTCCCTGAGGACCTGGAGTCTATGCGGTTGAGACAATCTGAGGCTGGCTGGGGAGCTGATGTGGCTGCCAGGTGTGTGGCTGTGGGCATGAAACACCCAGGAATTACATTCTTTTGGGCGATTTTATCTCTGGGGAAATTATTTACAATACAAAAATATTTTATAAGCGTCAAATAAAATATAATGTGGTTTGTTTCAAAGCACATCTTTCAGTGAAATGTCCCAGGTCTGATTAATACTTTCTGTCCACTGAAGCATTTTAATGGCCTGGTCAGGAAGGATATTTTGTTTGGGTTTTTTTTAATAACACTGCATGGCACAGTGACTAGCATCATTATCACCATACCTTAGGCCATCTGAAAGAATCACACTACATTATTTTAGTGTTACTTTCCTCTGACTCAGTCTATAGTAAATGGTTTTGCTATTTGCTATTGCAGAAAAGCCATACCAGGAGAAGTCTTCTACTGTAAATGTACCTTTCATGGCAACTAATATCAGGTGACTTCACTCCTTTTCTCGTTTAGCTTGCCAAATGATGCTGAAACAGCATAGATAATAATTAAGCTTTACATTCAAATAATACAGCTCTTGTATTTTGGTTTTGTCCCCTTGGACACTTTAAGACTGTGGAATTCTCTGTTATCCTATCTGAGGAAAATCACTTGGTCAGAGGAAAGGGATCGCTGATGGATGTTGACGTATGTTGATTGACAGGTGATTGACAAGACATAGTTGTGTGATACAAAGTGATTCAGGTTTGTAGGCTTAACAAGGTGCCACCCATCAGCTGAGCAAAGGATTCACTGGATGCTTTTTGCCCTTCCTGATTGCAAAGAGAAACATACTAACTTGTACCACAGCTTCCTAATGGGGTCTGCAGTCTTCACGCTCAAAAATGGCATTTTTCTCTCCTTTCATTACACCATGCAAAACTCAAATGTAGCTTTCCATTTAGGTGATTGCTGAGGAATTGTCTGGCAATGATGACTACGTTGAACTTTCATTCAGTGCACGGAAATTGGATGACAAGGTAAGCTGCTTGATATTAACCTTACTGAAAGATATAAGAATGCCTGCAAATATAATTTGATGAGATTTTCCCCGACAGATATTTTTTGCCTTGTATTATTAAACACATCAGAGATTTCAGATGAATGTTCAGATTGAGGCTTTCCTCAAGTTGTGAAGTAATTAAAAAAAAAAAAACAACTCAAGGGAATCTAATTAAAACCAAGACAATTTAATTACGCTATAACCAAGACAATTTAATTATTTAAAATGCCACAGATCAGAAGTGCTTAGAGAAGTGAGCTTTCCATAAGTAGTCAAAGACATTATAGTTGAAGTAAGCATCTTGAAATAAAGCTAGGAAACTTCATAACAGCTGAGTCATGATGTACTTTTTGTTCAACAAAATGTAGCTTGAGTGTGAGAAAAAGACTGTTGCACATTTGTTAAAAAGTTTTCCCCTCTTTAATAAGAAAACTCTCCCCTGAATTAAACACTATTCTTCATTATAAGGACTACCTCTTTCTGAAAATAGAAATACACATATAATAAGCACTTCAAGCGACACACAGCCCAAGAAATCCAGATGACTGCTTGTAAAGAACACTCTCTGTTATTTCAGTGTAATAGAAGACACATAATTATTTGAGATAATCTGGAGAATATCTTTGTAATTAATGGACGTCACAAGACTATGGCCCTTTTTAGTCCCTTGTTATATATGAAGCTGCTTCTCATTAGAAACATATGGTAACGCTATCCGAAAGTTTATGATTCTGATGCTCCAAGCATGTCCTTGTAAAGATTTGACACGTGAGTAGCTTAAAATCAAATCAGTGAGAGTACTTTTGGATATATACACCAGATTTTCAAAATCAGGCCATAACTGATGAATATTTTCATTTGAAACTGCCAAGTAATTTCAGGCAAGCAGAAAGTACACAGAAAGATTAATAGTAGTGGAATTTACTTAAAACACAAAAGTAAATAACATTACTGTGTTCAGGGTCACCAGCAATCATAAATAATCAGGATCTGATTTTGCTTCTCATCTGAAAGATTAATTACCTTTTCCTTCAGACTTGATGGTATTTTAGTGTTTCTGAATCACGTAATTTATTTAGGTGTCAAAATGTAGATTTAACCACCTCTCTTTCGACAGCCATCTTTAGATGTGATTTCCAAAGTTGTACACAAGTTTCTTCCTGTTCCACATGCTGTCACATCTACAAAAAAGGAAAGGACATATACAACATTGTAAGACTTCACTTGGTAGTTCCTTTTCCACAAATCTAAAATATGATCTGGTTTAAATATCATGATTCACTTGTGGCTCTTGTTGTTATAAATTAAAAGGATACTGCCAGAGTGTGCTTCTGAGCTAGGTCAGTGTTGTCCGGGCAATAGCTTTAGAGAGTGGTTGAAACAGTTTGTGGGAATAAAGTTAAGGAGGATCATTCTGAAATACTGCAAGAACATTGTCATTCTTGGCATTTTAACATGTCCAGAAAAGGTGGGCTCCATCTAAAAAAAAAATTCCTTGATGGTGCAGTGTGGAACTCAGGCAATGACTCATTGTGTGTTATCTGAATCAAAACTCCTGTCTTCAGCTGATGGAAATCACTGGAAGTCTATTAGAGTTGAAAGAAGTCTTTCCGTTTCCTCCAGCTAGAGATGTAGCTCTAAACCTGGCTGAACCTCAGCTTACCTCATTTATAACAAAAGGCTATGGCATTTGGTATGGCTTATAATGAACTTTGGCATTAGTAGGTGCAAGACACTGTTAGTAATTATTGTTATTAAGGTTTGAAATTACTTAAAGTGCGTAGTTCAGCCATTGGTGAAAAAGCATGAGTGCCCGGATGTCACATAAAGGCCAAAACAATCCATCAGAGAACTGAGAAGAGCCCATCTTGTAAAATCCTAAGCGTGGTTTTGCATGCCTCTCCCTACTTAGAGAATTGAAGACTGAGTAGACATGTAACATCAGAGAAGCAGACTGTGGGCTGGAACTGACCTCAGAGTCTCCTGAAAGACTGTAGGAGCAACCATTCATGCTCTGCTACGCAGGGTCACTTTTGTAACCCCAGGGGTTCCTGTACTGGTAGGGGTGGGGGTGGCAGAAGACCAGATGAATCCTGATGTCTCACATCTTGGGGATAAAGGAAGGCGTGGGGGAAGGTTCTGAGTGTGCTTTAAGGATTAAAAAAAAATTTCCATCCATTACCATCAGTGGTATCTTGAATGGACAAGCATTTTCTTCCTCCACCCTTTAAAGGAAAACTCCTTGAAAGAGGAGCCAGGCTGTGGTCCTTAAAATTGTGAGTTTCCTCCACTAAGGAAAAAAGTGTGAACAATACATTTTTTGGCAAATTACACAAAATTTTTTGGTCTAATTAAACAGGCAGCATATGTTTGTTGTATTGTTTTTTTTTGGTAACTCCCCTGACGTAAAACTGTAAGAGTTTTAGAGAGGCCGTAAAACAAGTAAAGCCTACTCAATTTTTCCTGCAGGGGTGTCTAAAACATTCAGTAAAAAATTATAGGAAAGTCACAGGTATGAAAGTTTCCTTTAGTTAACTGACTTTGCAGAGATAAAGGTTATATTTTTTATTGCAGTGCTTGTTGGGAAAGTATAACTGCATTTTCATGTTTTATTGAAGCCTAGTCAGCTCAGATGGCACATCTTTGTTTCAAGAGATCCACTGAGAACACTTCACAGTGGAACAATAACTTTTGGAAAGGTTCTATTGCATTAATAGCTGTGTCACAATTACCATAACAAGCAGCTACGTTTTTATGATAGCTATAATAAATTGTGAGCACTGAAGTAGGCAAACTGCTTTTCCCATTCTGAGAAGCAGTTGTTATGGATTGAAAAGATTATCCAGCAAATGCCTGCAACATACAAGCTAATATTGCTTTTTTATATATCTCCCCTGTACTAAATGAGTACAAAAAAAAAAATCCTTAAATGCCATGTGTTGTTATGGAAGAATTTTCAAAACTGATTAGTGTCTTTTGGCTGCTTCAGCCCTTTTCTGAGGGACCTTTGACTTAACCCCAAACCTGAATTTTAAAAAGTGTCATTCTCTGAAAATATACTGAAAGACGTGTCAAATTATGTGCTCAGAAATGGAGGTAGTTAATTTTTTAAAGCTTAAGCCATGTAGTTGTGTTATTACTGTGTAACTGCTGCACATACTGAAAGAACAATGTGCGTTATACCGCTAGCAAATCCATTACATTAATCATTTAAATATTATTAAAATATCAAGACATTAAACCTTTATTGCTGCTATTCTTCTTTCAGAGGATATTTTTGTGAGATAATGCAAAGCTGTTAGATTGAACATAACAACCAAAATGCTTTGAAAATGTTAATAACTATGAAATAAAGTGTTTCTTCAGCATATCATTTTTGAGCTGTTACAATACATCTTCAATACTGAAGGATTTTTTGTTTGTACTTTCATTCTGAAAGGAATTAAGCTTTGTTTTTGCATTGAAGAAGGACTGATATAAGCTATCATCCAGTATTAAAATCTTTCTCTTTAGGTGGTATTGCCTTGGTAGTTAAAGGCAAATATTAAAAATTACTTTCCTGTTGCTGATTTGCTGTTTCAGCTTTCATGATACTCAGCTGGGAATCATATTATATTTTGAGTCTTACACAAAATCCTGGTTTCCTTTCTGAATTTTTCTGCACTTCAGGATGCATTTTGAGGTGTTTTCTTTCAGATAACTTGTCTTACCAAACTTGCCTTTGATAAAGAATCTGTTAACATTAAGCTTTTACTTAGCTTCAATCAGTATACGAAGCAGCTCAATCTTTTTTGACTCTTGCACTCTGGATTTTGGTGTCACTGTGATTAAGCCAGTGCCCTCACTCTTTACTTGTTCTCTTTGGTATGCAGTAGTAATTGGGCAGAATTTGATCACCAAAGCTTCCTATATACTAGCATTTTCAAGTGCTGAATGGAGTCCAGATACTAAGTCTACACCAGGGCCTTGAGGCAAACTCTGGAGTTACAGACTTTGTTTGGTTTTGTGCTGGTTCTACATGCTCTTACATGAAATATCCTGTACCTGTGTAATTGGAACAAACAGGCAAACGTATGGCTTTGTTGTTTGGAACTGTACGTGGTAAGATTTAACAAATACATATACACATGCTTTGCATCAGTTTCTAAAAATACCATTAACTTTTCTCTAGTAGGAAAAAAACCAGATCACACAGCAGCACTCTGAACACAACAGCATTGATAGGGCTCATCTTTAGGGCGTGGAAAAGACTTTAGGTTGCATGATCCTTGCCCAAGAGCCTTCATGGTCCCTAGAGACTGACCTCCTACTCCAGGCATTCAAATTCAGGGGTCCCTTTTCAAAGCCCTGAATTCACTGTGGTTTTTGCAGTTGTGGAATTCTAACGATGTCCTAAAGACAAATTTGACCAAAATGATGTGCCCAGGCTTTGGTTAGTGTCTTATCCAAAGCTATTTCCATCCCAATGGCTATCTGCCTTGTCAAAAATAAGCATGGTGGGCATTTGGTAAGGTGAAAATTGTAGAACTATGCATATTACAATCATTTTTACACTAACGCTTTTATAGAAACACTGGGAGAGCAAATAGAATTCCTCACTTCCTCAAATTGATGTGAAGGTCTGTGCTTTTGGATATGGCCTATAGAGAAGAATAAGATTCATATGCATAAAGTTAATCACGTGATTCTTTTGAAGAAGCAAATTAAGAAGGGAGTTGAAGCTACAGAAGCATTGCACAGTTAGAAATTTGAATTAGCCAACTTCCCCTCCTCCAGCTATGGAGGGCTATCACCCAACAACTCCTCTGCCCCCCAGCCAGCACATCGAGAAGAAATTAGATGCTGAAACAAAAGAGGCTGTGGCCAGACTTGCAGCAATGCCATAGAAAACAACTTAATTTAGGTTTGTGTAAGAACGCTCAGGGTTGTTAGCTGGATGTAAGACTAGAGGGAAGGTGTCCTGCAGTGCAGTGAATATGTGAACCTCAATACCTGTCACAGATTTGCTTGTACTTCAGGATATCAAGTAATTCTCTGCATTCCCTTCCCCTTTTGTCATGTTAACATGAGCCTAAAGAGAACTTGCTTCTTTAACTTTCTCTAATACTTCTTTCCAGTACTTGCGTTAGTTGGTAGCAGCACGATTTCTTGGCAAATTATCTTCTGTTTTGAGGGGGTGGGTGAATAGTGTGAAATTCAGCTGCACTGTAGAATATGCTTCAAAGGGCCTTGCATTCCCCAACTGATGTCAAAAGACCAAACAGGTAAGGAGACAGAAAGGAACAAGCTAGGTGGATGAAGGAGCTAAAGCTCAGGAATCTGGACTGGGTGTAAGAAGAGAGAAGGCTGTAAAATGAAATTTTACAATTTTGCCTGCAATGATTGTATAGTCAAACTGAGAACAACAGCAGTGCCATGGAAGTCCTTGCAGAACAAGGACAAAAATGAAATATTGCTGAGAGACACCAAGAGGTCTCAGTAAAACTACACTGGCTCTTCTTTTTCATTAGCAATCAGGGAAGCCCCAGTGCACTGTGTCTGAAAAGCTCAACGAAAAAGAAATCTCAAGAGTAACCTGTCCTATATTTTATTTTAGGATTTTTTCAGCAAATCTGATCCTTTTCTGGAGATTTTCCGGATGAATGATGATGCAACCCAACAACTTGTTCACAGGACTGAGGTAAGGAATAGGGTTGGATTTACGTTCCAAGGACACAGGTGGGCTGTCAGGAGGAATAGTATATGCTTCTCATGTCACAAAGGGTACTGCAAGCACCCACATTGAAAAACACTTCTATCTCTTGTGTAATTATTGACTAATGGGTATCAGTTCTTGACTTACGCACACGAGAGTAAGGGAAGATGGTACTGAAGCCAAAGTTTAATTAAACTGGCAGATATTCTGTTCGAAGGTCAGGAGTTATACATGTTAAATTTAGCCCAAACCGTGTATCATATTTTCCCATTAATGCTACGTTCTGTCTCTCCACCTCCTCCCAGGTTGCTGGTGCTAAAGAGATTTGTAATCTGGGTGCTTTACATTTGTTTCCTATGTCCCAGTGTCATTACTGCTCCCACGGTAATGACTGGCACTGTCTTAAAAAGCAGCATTTAGATATGCAGGGTGGAGCTGTGGCAGGTTATTTGGGGTTATGAGCTTGTTCGTCATGGATGCCATAAAATCTTCCTGGCAAGGCAGACCATATGTCTGTAAATTGATGCTGCCCATGCCCATTGTCCAGTCTTGCATCTCTTCCATGGCTTCCAGTTCAGGGATGTTTTCCACAACCTTTCCCTTGTGAGTTATGCCCCTACTGAGGCATGGCAGTGCTGGGGCAATCTCTGTAGCATGTTCTGTGTACAGGTCCATTTCCCACCTGTGCTCCTTTTTGGGGTTTTCCAGAGGAGGAGTGTTGCAAACTGTAGGTTGCTCAAGGGCAATTAACCCATACATGTCATTCTGCAAACCTCCAGCTGAGCTCTGCTTTCTTCTCTTTCTGGTGAATGTACTGTGTTGAAAATTGTGGCTCTTGCTAGCATTCTGTTTGGAGATGCGTTAAGGGTTCCCTTCCTTTCTTTTCACTCACAGGTTGTGATGAATAACTTAAATCCAGCCTGGAAGACCTTTAAAGTGTCTGTAAATTCTCTGTGTAGTGGAGACCAGGACCGCAGGCTAAAGGTCAGAAGTCATTCCTACTTTTTGAACAGTTTTACTCATAGAAAACAAAATTTTTTCTCCTTTTTTCAATTGAAGATTGCTGCTCTGCACTGCCCTCTTCTTTGATGGAAAAGATGATCACACAGCTTTATTATGATTACTACAATCAAATTAAGGATGCAGAGAAGTGGTAATCCACTGTAATCAGTAGATTATGCTCTATACTTCTTACAGTAACCTCAAAAAATGATGGGACTGTTCTTGCCAATCAGTTGGATAATTTGAACCCAGGTTCATTTAACTGGTGGAAGTGTATGCTCAAGGAAAGTCATAGCCCAGCCACCATTTTAACTGTTTCCTCACTTTTATGCCTGGAGGCCTTCTATAAAAGAAGCACTGAATTATGAGATCTATTACTGTATTTGAATAATGAGATGGCCACAAAAGACGTACCATAGTAATGACAGTGTCACTAGTCAGCAGATAAACTGATGGTTCTTGTGGCTAGCTAATTTGGGATAAATCAAGTCTGAATCCATTTGTTTGTATCTTCTAATCAGATTTAAGGTTAATACTAAATTAAATAGTGTTAAACAAAGAGCACTGTCCCCAGTGTCTGTTCAGACTCTTGGACCTGATGCAATTATATTGGATGCAAAAGTATGTCTTTTTTTTTCCTTACCATATCAAATTGCCTAAAAAAGTTTTTCCTTCTCCCTGGAAACCTTTCTTCTTTTATCATCATAGCCGTGTAACACTGCAGAAATGATAGTAATTTTTCACTCATTACATAGTGCAGGATGCGCTGTGCAGATAGAAACATTAAAATGCCTGGTGTCTACATGTTACAATGCATGCCACAAATGGGTAGAAAAGGTAAAAAGGAAACTTATGAATGCTTGTATTTATGCTGGTCATGCTTACGGTGATTTATAACGTCACAAAATCAGCACTGTTTTTATGGAACATCAGTGGTACTGATACAGTGTTTGTATGTATATGTTTATATGGTATTGGGGATGCACAAGGAAGACACAGGTATGAATGGTTATCTTTATATATTGTTTGTGTCAGTTGTGGCACTGTTGGGCAGATGAGTCCAAGGGTAAATGAAGTACCAAAAGAGTAAGGAAGTTTGAGATAAAAATGAGAGATGTATCAAGGAAAAGTGAAGAATGAAGTAGATGGAGCACAAGACACTTAGGAGGCCAGACCAAGGTGTTTGTGACAGGTCCATCTGAGATGTTGGAAGGAATCTCAGCACCTCAAATGGTACAGGGAAGCGGTTGTGAAAGATCTTTCCATCTACCCCTTAGCTGGTAAATGATCAAACCCGTTGTGTTTGACATGTCCAATGGGATTGAAACAGCTGGAGCAGATGAAATAGAAAATAAAATGTAGAGAAAGATTAGCCTCCATTTTAAACTGCAAGCAAAATTAACAGTATTGGCTAAAGAGGATTTCTAATGCAAATGAAGAAACGTAGAGGAGTTATTTATTGTAGCATGTGTAGGATGACAGCAATGTCAAGTGTCAGGGTAATGACATTATCTTGGGAGGTTGCAATTTTATAAATTTAGCGGGCAAATTAAATATCTACAAGTTAGTTGCCTGAAACACAGAAGTCAAGCAAATTACTCTGCGTTGTATGAGCCATATGGATCTCCAGGAGAGAAAAAGGGAGGGGAAAAAAAGAACAACTACTCTCTAGAGGCAGTAACATGACTGACTCAAAGGATGGTCAGGGACAAGGAGCACTACCATGGCTGGGACCTCCATTGGTGCCTTTGATGCCTGGGCTGCTACTTCATGACAAAGGGAAAAGCACAGGCAGTGCTTGTTTGGACAATGAGTTCACATCACAGCTCCAGCAGGGCTGGGAGCTGAGCTTTTGCTGTTGAATGGAAGGAGCTATGAAAGGCTTAGAAAGGGAGGGTGAGCAGTTCTCTCATGTACTAGTGAAGGGCGAGCCACTGGTGGGACATAGGTGACATGGCTAAAGCAGGTGGGAGGACTCTAGCTGCTGCAGCATTCTGCTAAGGTGAAAGGGAGCAGAACTGGAGGGGGCAACGCTAGAGAGCATGGTATACTCAAAATCTGAGAGATGTAATGTGACAGATTATCTGTGTTATGCAGCCTCTCTGAGGGTGCACCTTACACAATCACATGCAGAAGGTTGCACCCTGCCTCTTCCTGGACACAGGGTCCCAGATCATCTAGGAGGGCTTATGTCTCACAGTCACTTAGAGCAACTATTTCTGCCTGCCCTTATATGATCTGCTTCTTGAGGTAGCTTAAATTGAATAGGTTAATATCCCATAGTAACACCACCATATAGGTTCAAAAAAAAACCAAGATGGATCATATTTCTGCTGCTCAAGTGAAGAGCACATTTAGCACATAATTGCCTTCACCTCATTGTGTATACGTGGCCTTTAAATCACTTAGATGAGAAAACCTAGGAAGAAATGCAAGGAAAATGTGACGCCTAGAATGTCAGAGCAAGTGGCAAGTCCGAAAGGGTAGAGGTATGTGGTTCTGGAGGGAGAAACATGATTTAAGGTGAGAAGGTATGAGAAAAGCTGAGATTTCAGCTTGGACAGAAGATGAGTCTAGGAATAAAGGGGGGTTTTGAGCTATGAGCAGAGACAGTCATTGAATTCATTTGCAGATGCTGCTAAGAATAGAGAGAGAAGAGGAACAAGAATAGTTCTTTAGGACTGCTTGTAGAGAAGGCATGGGGAGAGCCAGTGAAAGAATGGATGAAAATGAGAACCAAGGCATGGATCTTATGAACCTATTGACGATTTTCAAAAGAGTCTTGATTCTAAGGGATTTTTTTTTTCTTTTTTCAGAGAATACATGTTTTTATTTGTGTATGCAAGTGTTTGCAGGCCCTGATGTAGGTATCTGTGTATTTGCCTGAGGCTCCACTTGCAGAAAAGCTAAAAGAACTAGGATTTGTACCAGATCATTCATAAGTGCAGAAATATTTTTAAATAATTGTGGCTGAAAAATAAGAAAAAAGCTTGAAGCTTCTTTAAAATTCAGGCCCTTTGTACCTTTTGGTGGGTGTAAGAGAAGGCTGCTATGGAAGAGCAGCTCCCAAAATCACTTGTGTTTGACAGATAGCATATAGTACTTGTCAGATGACTATTCTATTTGCTTTCTATGCTGACTATAAATTAGGAATTTGATGTCAGCAAGGACGGAAGAGTGAAAATTATAAGAATTAGAGAGGTGAAGTGTCTGTGATGGGTTTAGCACTGTATGAATGTTTATACTTTGATTTACATTGACTAAGCATTCCAGTGTTCACCCTACCATATTTTAGAAGATTTTACTTTAGATGCTTTGTTTCACTTCATAAAGTATATAGCAATACTTTACTGCGAAGTGTTGGAAGAATTCCCTGTGCCATATTTAATGTGGAGAGATTTAGTGTGTCCCAGATGCCTTGCTAAGCATCAGCTTCTCCCCAGGATTGCCAGATCACTGTGAACACTAATTGCGTAAGGCTGGGTAATTTCCTAGCTCTACCTGCTCTTTCTTTTTTACATACACTGGAAGGCATAGTCTAAATTAAAGCTTTAGGAAGCACCAGAAATGCTTGGAGGGAGATGTCAGCTTTTGGAAAAGCTGCAAATGGAGGGAGACTTCTTAACAACAGCTATCACTACTCTTGGCTTGCCTCTGTAGGCTCTTTGGAGCTCCGAAGCCTTGGCCTTTCATCTCTGCCACTGAAATCACATGGGTACTAAGTTTAGTGGTCTGCTTTGTCATGAGGACTGGGGATCAACATGGCAAAAGTACACTAAACCAACTCAGTTTAACTTACAGAAGTTTACTCTTTGTAAGTCTTGCACCCCAAGCAACCTTTACACTGTGTGCACATTTGAAACTTTCTTTTTTAAAATGTCTGTTCAGAAAGATAAGATAAGCAAGGTCACTAAAATCAAAGCAACCATTAATTAGGATCTCCCTCAGAAGTCTTTCGCTAGCATCCTTTACAAAGTCTGTTAATTTGAATTCCTTATGGTCTTTTAAAAAAAAATCTAATTTTGCTTTATTTAGCTGTGGTGAAGAGAGCAGTTATTTTTTATTCCTCTCAGGATGCCTTGTAAAACCTTATTGTAATTATTGCTGCTCTAGGTTTTATTATGAAAAAGATATATTAGATTTATGAACCTACTGAGCTTTTCTTCACAGATATTGAAACCATCTGAGAAGTCTGGTCACACTTCAGTGCCGGTCATAATTTCTCTTAATATATAATGGTACAGACAATTTGTGTATACGTTGAAGTGAACAAAGTACGTCTTTGATCCAAAAGTAGTGCATTGCTTTTCTAATATGAAAAGAGATTCAGTTCATAACAGTAATTACCTGACAAATCTGAGTGAGGGATGTAATCCTTCTGAGAGCAGTTTTTATCCTAGTCTGCTGTGCTGAATGTCCTGTGAATTCTGGAACTTTGACATTGAGGTTTGGTTTCAGCATGTGAGGTATGTTGTCTTTATCAAAGGTTTATCTGAAATACAGGCTCACATTGTGAGTATTCTCTGGTAGGGATCATCTAGTGTCCATCCACTCTAATAGTTTTAGGGTTCTTCTTTTTCTACAGGAATCCTGGTAATGTACAAAGAAAAATAATCTCTTTTTTGTTTAGGTATTAGATATTGTAATACTTCAGGGAAATAAACACCTAACAGGGTGCTATAGAGGCACAGACCAAACAGTGCACATGGCATAGAGTAAGAATATTTTCTGCTGAGTTTGTATAGAGAGCCTCACTGAAAGAAATTCTGTTCATAAGGAAAAATAGGAAAAGAGGCAAAAAACCCTGGAAGAAAAACATTGCTTCAGGTGAAGTAATAAAAGAAGCTGCAAGGAGAGGGGGAAGCGTGTCATATCTATATAGAAAGTCCTTTCCATCTTCCACCCACATAGGGTAAATTTTCAAAACAGGAATGCCAGTTAGACATATTTCTACTTTTCAAAAATCTATATGTTGCAACTGTATTGTTGTCAGTTCTTTCTATTGCTTCATACCTGTCTAGCCCAGATTGCAGCTGATGACCCTGATGTACATTTCTGCATGTACAGTTATGAGTGGGACTCACAGCTGTGGTTACCAGAGCTATGACATACCTCAGGTCATAAGGCCTCTGTGTATTTGAATGGCTCTTTGCAGCATGAAGCCCTGAGACATCACTATTACTTACCTTTGGGTAACCATGGGAAGGTTGTCTCTTCCTGTGCGCTTCTACTGAGGTTAAAACCCGGTTCTGCCATTCTTCCCCATTCTCTCTTATGTCCAGTTGACTTCCTTGGCTCGGTCCATCCATTCTGATGGAGTAGCTGTGTTTTAGCACATGGATTGTATGCTTGGTTTTCTGCTGAGGGGTCTATCTGCATGTGCTTGTAGGCCCCAGTGTATCTACAATGCTCTAGTGCTAGTGAGGTGCATTCAGCAGTTTAAAGGCCATGTGATTTTCAATTCATTTCCGTACTAAGACCTTTATAAATAGAAATCCATTGGCCTTTCCAATATGAATTTTCATAGGTCATGAATTTTCTACGTTTTTGTGGTAGATCATTGTTAACAAGGTCTTCTTTAGAGATCTGCACTTTTCTTAAATTAATAATCTATGCAGTGCCTCTTCTGCCTTGTTGATACTGTTATAGAATGAGATCCTTGCTTACGATATTAATAGAAGAAGCTCCAAAGCCTACGAGAAAGATTTTCATGTTATGCTGGATGGAAATAGGCAACGACTTTAGTTTCATTTTATTAATTAAAAAAATCTAAATAAACAATTATTATTAATTTAATAATATCTTCCCCAGGGTCGTTTTGGGGGGTGGAAGGTTGGGTCTTCCTCAAATAGTTGTAACCATGTTTCCTTCTCTCATGCAAAATGAAGGTTCATTGGGGTAAAATGTTTCTTAAAAGTCTGTAAGTTTATTGGCTGCTCCATTCTAAGTTAAGGAAAAGCAAATAGCAGTGGTTATTTTTATATTCTCTGAGTTGTGACTGCAGTGTTCTCTAGATCAATAAGCTTTTAGTGACCTTTGATACTTGACTACAGCTCTGCTTATACAGGTATATTATAAACTGTAATCCTTCAATAAGCCTTCAGTATCTCCGAAAGCCAGTGGTGGAAGTAACTGAGCAGAACCTGTGAAGAAGGCCAAGTAAAGCTTAAGGGACAAGCAATAAGTAATACATTCAGACAAATCTATTAGTGCTTTTATTCTTTCACAGTTTAGCTGTCATAGAGTGTTTAAAGCACTAATATAGAAAGATACGGTTCATGGTCAACAGCAATAATTTGTGCAGGATTTAAAAAAGCATGTGGCACAAAAGGCAATTCAAGCAGTGTCAAATGATGATTAGAAAAGCATGAACTGAAGGATTTCACACTGTTCTGTGAGAGAAGAATCATTTGTTGTTGCTGTTTTCTTTGGGCTTTTAATTCAATGTAGAAAGAGACTGGCACCAGGAGCCAATTACAATGTAGACTAGAGTTGCTGTTTATTTACTTGATTGGGTGATTTCAGTCATTCCTGATTATCTGTGCGGTTCTGCATTTTTCCCCTTCAATTTACCCACAAAATTAATGCCAGCAGAGCCAATCGTTCCCTGCTTGCTTACCCTGATGTAGCTGAAGAGGTATTTGCATATGGAGTCCTTCTTGTAGAAAGTCCTCAACAGCAAGAAAGGGGAGCTCAACCTTTACATGTCTTTAATATGAATCAAAAGATGCCTTCAAATGACTTTTTCAGTAAGTCATTTCTTTTTCATTAGGTAAAGGCACTTTCCTGGAATCTTAAGAATAATTGCCTCACTCATGGAGGGTGCAGATCTTTCTTTATAAACTGAATAGTATTTATTTATTAGTAATTTTAAAGGTGTTATGTTGTGAATTTCTAGAGAAGTTCCTGTAAAACTGACTGGGAAGCTGATAATTTTAGATAATAAAAAACTACTTTGCGGTGGTCAAAAGAAACACCAAAAAATTCACATTAAATATTGGGATGTGGTCTATATTTAATGAGCTAATAGAGATATTTGTATAATTGTTCACGCTTAACCAGAGTAGGAGATTTAAAACAGTAGTCTGAGAGGACGATACATTATTTTGCTGATTATTATAAGAAGTAAATGACACACTGTAAAAGACTCTTAGATCTCTGAGGCCTCCTTGCATAAATGCCATTGGACCTACTTTTCCAGTAAATGATTCATTAGTGTACTACAATTCTTAAAGGTTTCTTCTACTTTCTTTCTCATATTCTCCCTTGTTCTCTCTATGTGCATGTGGTTGCAGAGAACACTACACCGATTATTAAAAACTCAGATGGCCTACTTCACAAGGTCTACAGTAATTGTAGGGAATTTGTTGTAACTACTCACCCTGTTTAGTCAGTTTGGGTTAATCTATGATTTAGCAATTGGTTTATAATACGAGTGTCTCCTGAATTCATTAATAGCAGCAGTGTGTTTGGAACCCTGATTTATCTGACCATGTCAAGGACTGATCCAAGCAGTCTTCATAAACTCTGTGCAGGTGGGGTCCAAGAATTAAGATCATCCTTAAAACAAACCTGATTAACTCCTGGTGTGTGTGATCTCAGCTCATAGATTCTTTTTTTAATCTCCCCTTTCCTTGGCTGTATTCTTGATAAAGCAGTTGAAGATACTGGCGAAGAAAATGCCAGATTAAAGTGAAGATTTAGGAGAGAGAAATAGACTCAAGAAATTAGCTTGATCTTATTTTTGTTAGAGTCGAGGGAATTAATTCTGATGACTTTAATAGTCACTAGTTTGTTCTCCATTATTGTAACTGCTGGATATATAGCAATCAATTGTTAGATTAATTAATCTAGATGTGGGTTAATTGATGTTTGTGAAGTGCTTTGAAGATGAAAGAGCTATCTAAATGCCAAGTGTTGCCACAACAATTAGGGGTGCAAGTGGATTGTACATGGGAGAGATCATCTGATATAAAGTGGTTAAAAAGAAAATAGCTGATATTTTATCTCCAAGGGCTCGGGCTGCTGCTAAAGATGGTGGCAGAAGGCTGAGGAGCTGGTACATGACTAAAATGGTCAGGGTAACGAGAGACAGGCGTGTTCCTCCCACCCATTGAGTGACTCTGACAGACTGAATTTCAAAGTTCACCCTGTAAAAGGAGACTTTTACATCCCGTTCCTTACCAGAGACCCTTGTTCCATGAGCCGTGGGGCAGAAATAAAGAAACTTGCCCCTGACATTGCAAGGAGCATTCATTGTGTGAAACAAGGGCAAAGAGAGGACAGTAAACAGGCAAAAATATTGTGTGTGAATTTGTTCGTCTGGATTATGGGATCCAAGGAGTGTTTTCTCTGTTTCTCTTTTGCAAATAAGGGAGGATTGCCTCCAAATAATTTGTACATTGCATTTATTGTGCGCTTTCTTCCAATTGCTTTCTGCCTCTGTGGTTTCATCCCAAGACAAATAAATACAGCCTTCCACAGCTTTGCCATGCAAGTCATCATTATGAGGAATATTTTGAAGGCCTCTCTCACCTCTCTTGAGCTGTCTTTGAAAGTAAGTTTTAATCCCCTGCAATGAAACAGAGGCTCCAATAGATACTGCTGACTATAATCCACATCAGAGGTGTCTGGTTCCTTCACAGGGCAATAGCTGATAAAGTACTAAATCCCACCCTTGGAACCATTTAAAATAAGAAAAAGCAAAGCCCTGGTAATGAGGATCAGTTCCCTGCTGAAGGGTGGGGCATAGGTGATGTTATGGATCAAACGACCTCTACATTATTCCCAGTTTTCAGATCACTGTTGATAATGCACTGAACACTCTACAGTTCCCAGTGTCAGCTGTAGAGTTGCTTACTGTAAGTTTAGAAACCAGTGCTACCATTTTGAATTAAAAGAATAAAATGGAGCTCTGCTTTCACTAAAACAGATCAGGATTAAGGTTTAGCCATAGCCTTGTAAAGCAGCTGAATGCTCTAGTGAAAGAATTTTAAAGTGTTGCATATCTTAAAGAAAATCCATCAGTCTCATACCTTTGTGTCCACAGGAGATTTTGCTGTGTGGCTTACAGTATCTCATGATATTAAAAATGAGAGAAAATGAAAGTGTAACCGGGTTTTCGTATTTATTTTTTTCATTTCTTTCAGTTGAAACTGGAAAGAATAGCGAAGGCAATTTCCAGACAATCTCATTTCAGACTCTCATAAAGCAGCAAAGCCTCACATTGGCTGACATATAACCAACTTATAAGGACCCTTGTTTCTTTTCAGATATTTTTTACTGTGTAAATTGAAAATTACACACTCATGGAAATTCTTCTCTTGTTGTTAAAGTATGTAATAAATGTATTCTTCGCTATGAACAGCATATTTTTGCTACTTAAATAGAAAGTTTACTTTAAAAGTCTACTCATAAATTGTATTTTTATACTTTATACACTAACATACTGCCATGCAAAAATGGTTATACATTGCAGGTAATAAAATATGTGTATTTTAAATGGTAGTATTCTCACAGAACATAGCAGAGTCAAATTTAAGGCAAAATAATATTTAAAAAAAAATACAGTATCTTCAGGTACTTAATTATAGATTAATATTTGTGATATTCTAGGCAGCATTAGGGCAGAAGTAGCTATTAAGTGTGTCTAAACTTTAATATTTTAGAAGATGTCTCAGTACATAGGAGTCACTTGAAAAGTGTGAACTTTACCTCACACTGGAAATATGTATTAAGCCCTTCTGTACACAGTGATCTCACCTACCACACATTCTGTTAAAATAATTTAGATCTACATTTTCCATTTGCCCAAAACATATTTCCTCCCAGCGAAATGACATACACATTATATAATGTGTACATACACGTGTATAATGTATATGCACCTTACATAATGAATGGAGCTGTGTTTTGTAATAAAAATGTTTTATCCACCTTATCAAATATAAATTAAGTTTATCGTGTATGTTGGATCTCCAAATGGTTTTGAAAATGTTTGATAGGTATCTATCTCTACAGAACTCCATTTAGCGCAGCCCTCCTTGTGGTAGCACTAGAAGAAACCAAGGCTCTTAGGATCAGAGATTTCAGTGTGTTTGTGGATAGTTGTTTTTCTGTTTATTTGTTACAGCTGCTAAAACATGCCAGGGAATTGTTACCATAGGGCTGGCCACCATGAGCTCTGACTTTGGGTGGGATTTGGTGTTAGCATAAGAACTTGTTTGCAATGCCTTCATCCCAGTCATCCTCAGTCAATGAGAAATCAAGACTTTTTTCTTCACTAGGGACAGTGGAGTTATTTTAATTCTCTGCTCACCAAGACCAACGCCACCGCTGTATTTTCAGGAAGCCTGGGAGGAAGGTGTTCTCTTGTTCCCCTCTGCTCTGAGCTGCCAGTGCAGCAGTCCCAGCTGCTATGCTCTTCAGGGCTCCTCACAGTTTCTGTCCAGCTGCAATGCAGCAATCCTGTCCCTCTTTCGTGTGCCTGCTTCCACTATGCAATTCATAAAAGTCTTGCTCAACAGAATTGTTCAAAGTGGCTGCTAGCTTAGTGTATCCAGTTCATTGCTGCTGCTGAATATCTCGAAGGATGTGCAAGCTGTTTTGAGGGTAAGACTTCCCTGTGACCATGGAGATGATTCGTGTCTTGAGCATGACAGCCATTGTGTTTGCTTTCCCTGAGATTTACAAAGGGATAATGTTTCCCATCACAAACATACTAATCCTTCCCCTTCTGAAAAGTGCGTGGACTGTCTGTATATCCTTAAAAGAAAGAGAAGGCGAGTAATGTTAGAAATCATTTCTCAGTATTACCAATATTACAGACTGTTGACTCTTCTTGTCTGCTTTCAGAAGCAATCATAAAAAGGGCTATGGCTGGCCTGCCCCCTACACTGTAAATTGCCTTAGTCTGAAGATACAACATATGAACAGCAACAGCATCAGCAGTTGACCTCTTAGACAGCTCTTTAGATAGGTATCAACAGCCCTAAAGCTTGTTCAGATCCATTAATCACCTGTTACATCGCTGACCACTGTGTTACTAGCCTGGAGTTCCTATTGAGGATCCTCATTTATTTTATTTCCAGGGTTTACTGATAGTTTCCTTTATCTACTAGAAAATCTCCTCATGGGATGCCAGCAGATCTATTTAGTCTCACACACTTTTCCACACTCTTGCCAATACGTAACAAATGTTGAGCAGTAGAGGAGCATTGGACAGATGAGGACTTTTTGATACCTCTTAAACAATGACAACAACAGGAGGACAAGTTCTGACATTCATACCCATCTCTTGAATCGATAGTACAGCATTTTACAGAACAGCATCTCGGAGATCTGAAGAGTAGCATCATTTGCAGTTTTAATGTAAATGAACTATATATGGGACCTTGAATCATATCAGACCTACTAAGTAACTGCAGGAGCCAAGATACCAGACCATTGTGTTGGGTCCCCAAAGAGGATAAATAGAGTTCATACATTCGTACAGTTGTGCAGAATGCAGTTAAATGTGTATTAAGTAACATAGTTTCTGTTGACAGCTTTTCCTGGAATAAAAGAAAAGAAACAAAGGGTGGGAAGAAATGGAGGAAGTTATCAGAAAGGTTTCTGGTTATCTCTGGGGAAATGACGAGGAAAAGGTTTGATTATTTGTCCTCAGGGTGCCTGAACTTGAAAATCACCATGACTAGGCACAATGCTTAAAACAGAAGGAAGTTCTGTTTCCATACAACACGGTTCAATGATGGGGGATGTTGTCAAGGGATGCTGGGAGGACGAAAACTGTAAATAAGATAAAAATGGGACTAGACAAACACATACATTATTATTTATGCCAGCATCATCTGGCTATTAACAGCATATATCAAATGCTCTCTCCAGCTTTAGGAGAGTGTAAAGTTGTTGACTGCCAGTAACTGAATAACAAGAGAATATGATGAAGTAAAGATGAACATACCTTTCCTTGCCTTATATAATCTTCCTCTAAGTATTCACTAGCATCTGACAGAAAGATGATACTGGTGCCATGTACTTTTAATATCTTCTTTTGGTGAAGCCTTGTAGCTTTCAACATGAAATTTAAGTTTTGAATTTCATCTGAAAAAGCTCAAAATAGTTAGGGTTTCATTATTTGAGAAACTGTGCATATCCATAGCAAGGGTGTGCACATACTGCTAGTGGGTCATGGTGCAAGGTTTCTTCTCCTCCAGTACAACTTCATGAAGAGGTGAAAGGTATTTGGAGCTGAGGCGTGTCTAGTTTGCTGTGTATAAACACATAGGCTAGTCCTTTGCTATTCTGTGGCAGCTGCGGTAGAGCACAGGGAATTCTGTGTATGCCTTCAAATACTCACCCTGACCCTGCACAGCCCTCTGCTGCTTCTCTTTCTTGTACATATTAGTCTTATATATTTTTCAGAAAAATACTACCCTTCAACAGAATTGCTGTTTGATATCAGCTGGTTTTTTTTTTTTTTTAATTAATCCATTTCTGGTTGCAAGCAAAACATCTGAAAATCTGATGACTAGATGTCCGTAAAGGCACGCTAATTAAAAAGTAGGCCACTCACATTAGGCATGTGAGAATCTAGGAGATTCTTCTCTTAGACAGACAAGAGTGTTTCAGACTCCTGCTCTTCAAAATATTGAAAAATATACTTTGTTAGAGTTTTGCCACAAATGAATATTTGACTCATGACCAGGCTAAAATGTGGGAGTAAAAAATTTGCCTATGTGAGATTTCAAGGGTATTTTCTTCAGAATAATACAAGCAACCATTTATGAACAAAAGGGAACCTGGTGTGGAAAAAAACATTGCTGCAGACTTTTGGTAAATGTTATTAATAAATAAATGAGTTACGTTGATCCAAGCAGTGCTGGAAGTTATCACTTAAATGTTTTGTGATACTGTCACTAAGAAAGAAAGGTACCGGCATACAACCAGATTACCTGACAGAGCTTCGTGTGGGGAAGGTGTTCTCTTCATCCCTAGGTGCCTGCTCCACAACCAGTGTGAGCTGTCTGGGAAGAGAATGAGTCCGGCCATGGGGGACTTCACCATGTATTTTTCTTGGGCATGGTAAGAAAACCTGTATGCCTTCCCACTTTCTTTCAAGTATGGGATCCCTCTGCTACAGTTCAGCCCTTCTTCCATCCCTTGTCCCTCTCCTGGGAGTCCTGGATATGACACTTGGCAGGGGCTGGCTGAGATGGGGAAAGCAGAAGGATGGCCTGCTTCCCCATGCCAGTCTGGGTATGAGGATTTCATGTGGATTAAAGCCTACCAGCCTTGAAGAGGGCAGAGGTGAAGCAGAGTGGATGGGCCAGACCTGTGCAGCAGAAAGTGCCACGTGTGGTTAGAATTGAGGTTGTGATAGTATCAGCCTCCAGTGACACTATGGACATTTGAAACTGTGGGTCTGCTGCAAGGTTATTTTATGTCCTGCCCCTGAAACCTTGTCTTGTGCTATACTGAAGCTGTGTTAAGAGTGCAAGATAATGGCATTCCTCATCAGAATGCAGGGTGTGCTTCTCCAAGCAGACTTATGAATATGTAAAAATTTCACAAAATAATTAAAAATCACTAACTCATACTTTTAATCATCTCATGCACATTTTAAAATTTAGAATTGTGATTTTAGTAGCCTAAATTTGTTTGTTCACAGCACTTGAACCCTTAATCTCCTTAAGAGATTTAAATCCTCAACACTACATAGCTTTAAGGTGACCTGCAAAAGTAAAATAGAGGATCCTGGTAACATAACGTTCATCAAATGCTCTCCTAGGCTGCCTTG
Source organism: Rhinoptilus africanus (assembly GCA_013400135.1). Classification (NCBI taxonomy): domain Eukaryota; kingdom Metazoa; phylum Chordata; class Aves; order Charadriiformes; family Glareolidae; genus Rhinoptilus; species Rhinoptilus africanus. Next base: position 175,044 of record VXBO01013008.1, on the reverse strand, counting down.
CTCACATTTTCCTGGCTGTTCAGAGCATTAAGCATGTACTTATAAAGTTGTTGACATTTGAGTTCTTTCTTTCGACCTTTAATGATACAGAAATAAGGGCCTGATCTGGCTTATATGCAGCTTCTTGTACTGATTTCTTTGGCTGTTAATTTCCTGCCTTCCTACAGAAAGCAACACATCATTCTGGTCACCACTATGTAACTGTCATCGCTCTGTGCACAGGGCCAGACTCGCTACCGATTTTAAGATCAAGATCAGTTATAGGATAGATACTCAGAGGAGCTTAGGAAGTGAAGTGAAGCTTGAGAAAGAGGAATAAGCCAAAGAAAGATACTCCTTTGTTACTCTTATACAGACAAGCATTCCTTCATAGGCAAATAGCTGAGGTTTTCTGTAAAACCGTTTTCTCTACAGGATATTACTGTTAAGCACTCTTTCATCTTAAAAGTCATACAGAGTTTTGCCTGTGATTAATATTTTTTTTAAATATTTGTTTTTCAAGGATTACAGCATTAGCAGAGGCCAGTACTAGAATCAGTCTGCTTGTGATGTTTTGGACATAGGATATGTGTCCCCCAATTCCAGCTGCAGATGCAGTGATTCCTCACACCCCCAAACACTACAGATTCCAGTGAATTCTGCAAAACATAGGCATATTTTTAGTACTGAAAGCTTCCCTTATTTATTTGGCAGGACTGAGAAAAATAAAAGCATGCACATTTTGTAAGCACTATTCTGTTAACAATTGCCAAGAAAAACCTCCTTCCTTCACCTTCCATATTTTATCTGTCCATCAATTTATGCTGTTTACAGGATATCCGTTCCTACAATATCTCAGTACTGTATGAGTTTTACTTGTTGGAAACATCCAGAATTATTGATCATTTTTCAAAAATGTTATTCTGTATCTTTTAGGAAAGTTTGCACAAAATCCATTGATGCCAGGATCCTTTTGTGACTTTTAGATGCGTGCTTCTACTTGATGTTCTGGAGAGAGAGAAATATCTGTGCGAGTCTGCAATAGAGTCCTACAAAAGCAATCTCACCAGAGCACTTAGTGAATAGTCTATTTATGCCAACACAATGCTGTGCTGAAGGAGAGCCTCGGGACAGCAGTATGTTCGCTCCCTTTTTGACCCATCCCCCTGTCATGCTATATTTATGCTTAACATACGTCTTCCCAAACCAGCATAAATACAAAGGGCCAAAGAATGTTAGTCAGGATTTTCATCCCAACCTTTTCCACCAAAACCTCCTGCTTGGTTCAGCTGAAACAACTTGAATCTATGACAGTTTTTCCAGACTATTCATCAAAAGAAGTGCCCCCAAAACCAAATGTGGGGGTTTTTTGCTACTCAAGACAGCCTTTCATAGATAAATGTTCTTTTCTTACTTTAAATTCAAAAACTAGGATTTGGAGGCCCCTGACTTGTTCTGTTTTCTTATTTTCTTTTTTTTCAATTGGTTTGGATCAAACAGGACAAATTTGTGTACTATGTTTTGCAACCTCCAGTAAAAATACTGTTCCACATAACTTTCCCTGTGCAAGGAGACTGGATAGGGGCAAGCTCAGGGTGATGTTCCTGGGGGACAGGTTGTATGTAGTCAGCATCTTTGCTGTTCAGGTGCTTGATTAAAGCCTCCTCACAGTTTGTAGAAAAGCCTATTTCAGAGCAATATATTTCATATAGACAAGATCTGCACGTCCCAGCTGTCATGTATGAAAAGGGACCACCGATTAGTCATTTTAATTTTCTACCTGGTATATTTTATAGATTAAATATCTTGAGTATATTATGGGAACCTTAAAATACCTTGTAAATTTGGAATAGTACTTGAGAAGTTACATTGCCATTGGCTTTGTGATAAAATACTGATTTCATCTACAGGAGACAGTGTTATTAAAATAAATGTTACAGCACTGGAAGGAGCAATCGCATGTTTCATTTACTGTAATTTCTTACAACGGAGAAACATATTTGAGCATAAAATACTTTTATTCAATGAACAAGAACAGATTGTTATTTTGAAATTAATTGTGCTTGGAGTTTATGAAAACAGCTTAATACATGACTTCTTTTATACTCCACTTTTATTTCTTAAAGGCTGAACAAGCTGCCTAAAGCTTCTCCTCCTTGAGAATCAATTTTTTATGTGGAATTGCCATGCCAGTAATAATTCCTTAGTTCCTCTTCCTGTTCCAGACCTCAGTGATTTTATCTATAAAAAGGTAATAGTAGCTGGAAAAAAAGCCTGGCAGCTTATTTTCTCTCCTTCCTCTCTGCCCCAATTAAAAAAAAATTGCTCTGAAATAAAAAGGTCACCAGCTTTCTTTCTACTTCCTTCTAGCTTATGACCCATTGCAATTAATGAAAAGTTGTTCTCGTTGACCCATGCTATACTTAAGCATCTTAGAGAGAGGCATTTGTTTCAGAACTCAGGAGTGTTTCTGATTAAGTCCTGGTTTGGGTTTTTTTTTTTAACAGAAAGTTTGCAAAGTCCTGTTACTCTGAGCACAACAGTCAAGTAACAGGCAGTTTCTTTGCTCACACTGTCAAGTTCTTTTGTGCTGAGCCAAAATGATTTTCCTGCTTTGTTTTTGGCTTTCCAGTGATTTTTAGCCCAGCTTCTCCTCTGCTATCCCCACTTGTCTCACAGAAAGACATTTCAGTGAGACTCCTTTTTTTTCAAGGGTTTTTTTTGAGAGGTGGTGTGAATCTCCTTCTCATTTGAAGGCTCCATTGCTTCTTAGTGATTTCCAAAAAGGGGGTTAGTTGCTTCATACATTTCTCAGTTGTTGAGAATGGCTATTAAATCTCAGTTAATGAGAGACAGATGGATACAGTCTATCAAGAAGTATTTGATTTTAAATCTGTATCTGACCTTGTTCCTACATTACCTTGAGTTTTGTATCAAACCTACTTTAAAGCAAATACAGGTCTAAGCATCACTCCTTTGTTGTTTTTTCTTCTCTCCACTGATAATCGAAGGAGGACAATCACACACCCAAAAAGGATAATATATAGTATCATATAGGAATGGTACACCTTTAGTTTTTTCTAGCCGTTTTTGTTTCAGTTCTGACACCATGGTTAGCCAACATAATATCAGCACTTCTAAAGCGTTTTTTTTTTCTACAGGTTTTGTTAACATTACATTTACTTCCAAAGCCCCCTCAGAAGTCCTTAAATATTTTATTATACCCACTATATTAATAGCACAAATAGAGCATATCAGTGAAATTACTTAAACTGTAGAAAGGCTTTCTGAGCTGGGATGAGATTGCATGTGTTCTTCAGGCCTGTGTCTGTCCTGAGTCATTGGATACTAGACCTCCCTAAGTTTCAGGACTCATCCTCTGGAAAAAATGAGAGTAAATACACAGCCTTCTGCTGATATTTTAGATCTAGATACCCATAGATGATTACAAAATTATAGAATAATTTAGCCTGGAAGGGACTTTATATTTTGAATTCAAATGACCTTGTTAACAGTATTTCTCTTAGATGATTATGTAGAACAGGAGAATAAATATGAAAGATTTTTTATCTCGAAGCCCTGTTCCTAAACTGGAAGTAAACTGAAACCATGTGACCTAAGTCTGATTCAAGTGCTTTTAACTGAAATACGCTTGAGATTTTGGGCTAGGATTTAAAAAGGTACCAATTATTTTTGTGCACTTAGCCTTAGGCAGTCTAGGAAGATTTGACTTTTCAAAGGGGTATATTCTCAGTGCTTCCTGAAAAATCTCTTGAAAGGGTCTTAAGCTTGAGGAATCAAAATCACAAGTCTCTGATGAAAAATTTTGGTTTGTGTTCTGTATCTTGTCTTTATTATTTTGTCTAGCTATACATCTAGGCCCCCTCTGTACTAAACTGTCCGTTAAATTGACTGACCAGTTAAATTTTACAAAAAAAAGGCAGGGATCATTGTTCCTGGTAGGGGCCAGTTAATTGTCATGTTTGATGAATTCCTGTGGTATTTTTTAGTTCTTCTGAAAGACAGGATCTTCTAACACAGTGAAGAGCACATCACTAAAAGACACTTCTGCTATAACTGCATTTGATTTTGTAACTTCAGCTAGTATGTTGTGGTAATAAATAGCCATTTTTATGTAAGTGAATGAAAGATTAGAGTCACAATCACTGAAAGGAGCTATTCCTTTTCTTTCCTGCTTTCTTGTGCATTCATTAAATACATTTCTTTATTTCACAGTTTCAATGTGTGGAACTAATGTATCTTTCCTTAATACATTTACTTAATAGATTTAATAGTCTGTATTTATTCAGAGCCTTTCCTTCAAGGATTTTGAAGTACTTTACAATTAATTATTTTATATATTTGTGACGTGAAGCTGGTTAATAGCAATACAAATACCCTGGGGAGAACTACAGAAAGTAAAGCCTCGACCCTGTCATTACCTCAGATAATGCCGCCAAGCACCATTGTTCAAAATAACAAATTACGTCTCAGCAAGTTACACAACTGAAATAAAAGCATAACGTTTTTAAATACTATTGCTTACATTCTGTTCAGGTTTTCAGACTTTTCTCATAGGTAAAAAGACTCACTTTTTTTTATATGTCAGTTCAGATATAGTTACGGGACTCAAGCTTAAAAATGTTACAATACCTGAGACAAGCTGCAACGCGCTTCTGGTTTAATGCAGGGATATTGAGGCAGCACAGCCAAGAATTTCTGCACCTTAAGTCCATTTTTTTCCTAGTGCCCGTGGATAGGAAGACTCATAATTTGTACGTAAATAATGGTGAAGATCGCATCAGTGTTAGAACCAGGGCACACTGCCACTTCTTCCTGACGCTCAGCAGTACTGTTAAGGTGGCTGCTAAGCATCAATGGATGTTTTCCATAGACAATCATTCACTGGAAGAGGTTGATTCAGCTGCCTCTGAAAATTCACGGAAATGCACCTATTTTGACAAAAACATCCCCTGAGAAATAGTTTAAGCAAGATGGGAAATCCTGGTTAGAATGACAAAGAAAGAGAGTGAGCGATTAGCACTGCGAGTGCCCATGGCACAGAACAGCTGGCTGAGATGTGGAAAATCCATTTGAATACAAGTCATTCGCATATTGGCTAATGGTGAGCTGATTTTACCAGCCTTTTCTATTGAAGCAGATCCACATTATATAATTGGACTGGGGGGAGTGAACAAGAGAAAGGCTTATGCTATCATCCGATATTTAAGCCCTTGCCTTTGATGTGGGAAACTCAGGTTCAAAACCTTGCCTTAATAAATATTTAAAGATTTATGCAAAGCGAAGAAGCTCCAACAGAGAAGAATAAGAGAGAGGCACCAAGCAAAAGCCTAGAATAGCTCCTCTCTCGGTGGATAAAGCCCATCACTGAAAAGGGGGGAAAATAGTGGAGCAGAAAGTCAAAGCAAAAAGTGCCCTACCCAGAGGGCAGAAACACTCTTTTCTGTTCCCTCCCCTCAGTCCCTAAGAGAAATGTGAACGGTCTCGGGTTTGTCCTGATACAGAAAGAAGGAGGCTTCTGAAATCCTGAAAGTCCTCCAGGGAGAGGAAAACCTTTTCCCCCATGCTCTCATTAGAAAAAAGTTCTTTATTTACAAATGCTATCAAGGATAGGCATATAAGGCAGGATCTTGGAGATAAACAGGATAGCCAGGCTGTCAACTAAGGAAGGGAATTAGAATACAGCATGAAGAACCAACAATGCTTAATAAAAGCTATTCCTTTTAAAAAGAGCAACTTTCTCTTCTTGGAGACCTCTTCATTAGCGTATCTGAAAAAAGTACTTAACCAGTTTGATTATTGTTAACTCCTTTTAATAGACAAATGAAAAAATGCAGAGAAGTTAACTCCTAGCCCCAGATTATTCTAGGAGTTCCAGACATGCATCTTATGCTCAGATACCTACAGGTCATTTCAGAATATGAAGTATTTTGTACAAATATTTTCCAACTGAATGTAGCAGGAAGATGGTGAGAATTTAATTATGTGTAACAAGTTGACATCTTTCTGCGAATTTCATAGTTTATTTCAGCTCATACTTGCATAGTGCAATACTGAAATGAAATTATGACTTCAAAATGAGTCCATTTTCTAGTCTGAGATCTGTTTCAGTGATTTGAATCTCCATTAAGGGCCATGCCAGCTCTTTATACACTACTGGAATTAAGCCTAACGCTGCTCTGTGGGCAGTCAGAAAGCAAAGTGTATGACAAATATTGAAGAAATTTCTATCCTATATGACGTTAGCTTGTCTGGAATACAGGTTTCTCTAAGCCTTGAGTACTCTCAGGCCCATTCAAATAAAAGGTTATTTACCTATTTCTCTTTATATTTCCTGAGAGATTCTACCCTGGATTTCATTTTTCCACTTGTGAGTCCCCACTGACTACTCACCTTAATATCTTGACTTTTAACTGACTGACTGCTAAGCAACAATATTTTTCCTACATCCAAAGGCGGTCTCCCTGGGACAGTTTATATAGCTCTGGAATAATTGATCAAACTGGTAGGTGTGGGCTAGCTTACAGGGAGATCAACATCTACTACTGACTTACAGAACTCCTCCCAGTGATACTGCAGAAACCTGAAAGACAGTGAAGCTAATTGCTGACATGCTGGTGCTCATCTAGTGGAAGGGAATGCTTTTGTGTGCTGTACACCTTGCATGCTGGTTTCCTTGCTAGCAAGAAGTATGTCTTTTGAGTGCTCCACAGCACTCTCCTGGGAACCAATGTTTCTGTACACAGCAGAGATATCACAAAGCAGAAATATTTCTGTGTATGCAAGTGAAAGGTAGAGAAGAGTCTATGCTGACTGCACAGCTTCTGCAGTTAGCGTGCTATGTTGGGTGATTCAGATTTAGACACAGGTCTAAAGCACAAACTTCTTGTTATCTCTGCATAGGATAGGGTCAGCTTTTGGGAGGTCATGGTAGTTGTGTACAAGATGAGTTCCTGATACACTGCTTGCTTCATTTGTAAAACATCAATATAGTATTTCTACAATTTTATCAGTACTTTTTAAGCAATGTTGTCACATCAGTAATGTTAACAAAAATGTCATAGCTTGATTTTTTTATCATTATATCTGCTCTTCATTTAATCACAATGCATAGCAGCATTTAATGCACTATAGCATCTACTTTACTCCTGACCAGCTGTTTTAAAGATAGAGCTCTCACACTATTATTCATGCAGATTGTCTTTTCTCAGGTGTTCCTTCTGAGGGCCCCATCCAAAGGCCATTGAAGGTCAATGGGACATTCTCAGCTGGTGTAAATGATACAGCTCCATTTACTTCAGCTAATGTTGACAGTTTGCATCAGATGATACCTCCTAATCTTTGCCTCAGAGGGAATTGTTTTTCCTATATATGACTAGTATTAGATTGCATACTTTATATTCATAGAGTACGTCACTAAGTAGGTTAGACTCCTCTGTGCTGCCCACTTGTCTCAGGAATAATGTTGTTTCATTTCATAATGACATAATGGTGCCACCTGCAGTCCAGAGCCTTATACAAGTGGTTTCAGATAATGTAGCTCACAATAATAAAAGCATTGAACACAGTGACGGGAAGGATAACAGTAATCAGTCATTTGTAGAAGTCACTGCATTTTAAGAAAAGATACTTTATTTCTGTTACTGTAATAAAAGCTAAAATTTCTCACTGTTTTTCTTGAAAATGAAGTCAAAGAAACCAAAATCTTTGCACTAGTGACTCAGTCAGAGGCATCTGATAAAGCTCAGTAACATGATTCTCTGTAGCTCTTTATGATACCAAGTGTGCTGGAACCTGCTAAAACACTTTATTGCAAATGTCAGTTTCTGTGCAGACATCACAAATAAGGAAAACTTATACATTGCAAACTGTGTTTGAACCAAAGAGATTTTTTTCTTATTATTAGCAGGGTAAAATCAGAATGACTAACTGATTAATGTTTTTCTTTTGTGTCTTTCTCATCTGTCCAGTGGGGTTTTCTCTTCTACTTTTTTTATAAAAAAAAGTATCCTGGTGCCAAAGGATGCCCAACGACTGAGTATTCTGCTATGAATTCTTTATTTTTACTTTCAATATGTGAATTTTGACACGCTTTTCAGTGCTGTTTCTTCCATCTCCTTTTCACAGTTGTTAAAGATACAGTACATATGTGCTTTGCATAAATGTATGAAAATATATCTCTAAAAAGTGGCAATTCATACAGAGCCAATGTGCAAACATATCACATGGTTTGGGAAACTGGGAGAAGGAATATGATGAAATAGAGAAGATATTAAAAAATCCTGTTAGTTCCAGATGCAGTTGTTTAATAGGATGAACTTGGATTTTTTTTCAATTACTTTTCTTTGTGGGTAGTCTTCAGAGAATATCTGCTGACCAGTTAGAGCAATTACCTTACTCTGCCTGAATATTCTTCTGTTTAGGGTTTCTTTTTTACTGAAATGTGATTGTTGTTAAATAGCTGGCCTATTGATACATGCACGTGTTTTCCTTAAGTGTCCTTACTTCCTTTAATTATAGTGAGATAAATCATCCACATTAGGAGGAAATAGGGGGTATAATTACATTGAACTAAATGTTTGATTCTCCTTCTTCTTCCATTGGTAATTATTTTAATGATAGCTTCGTAGTTCACCTAGTAGAATAATGAAAGAATGTCCACACCTACATCATTTTCCTGAACGCAAAGGAAATTGCACATTAATCTGACAAAATGTTTACATTAGGGAATGAATTATCAGCTCGGTTTTAACCAGGCCTCTTCTTATTCACCTCCAGTTATTTGTGGCATAATTTTGGTCATTTATGCAATCAAGTACCTGATTGCATAGTCAGAGAACGTACCTGGATATCTGAGCACTGCTACTTCCTACCATTTATTTAGAGAACAGACACAGACCTTCACCTTTTGAAAGTCGGGGGCTTAGAGTACTAGCTGCACTCTTGACTGAAGTTCTCATTTTTCCAAAATGCTGCATTTCTTTGCGTTCTCAAATCACCTGAGCCCTCTGGTAAACCCAGTGGTAATGGGCATTGCTGCTTTTCTCCAAAACTGTTTGCTAATTTTATGAACTGTAAGATACTCCAGCATGATAATCATGCTATTTTTCTCCCATTCTGCTTTGCAGTATTCTTCGCTCTGGGGTGTGTTAATGGGTGGTTTTGACTTGAAAGCAGGCATACTGAAATGTATGGGGTTTATTTTTACAGAAAGTTCATAGGCAATCAGCCATTTTCTTTCCTTTAATCTCATCGCTCTTTTGTACCCCGTGAACTGATTTGAAGTGCAGAGAACGGAGCAGAAAATGGGCAGATATGTACAAATGATTTCGTTTTATTCTTCTGCGCCATGGAATTGTAAGTATTTTAAGTTGCTCTTCACATCTTAGTCATCTTCAGTAACAAAAAGGGGCTAGACCTAGATTTTCTTCAAGTGATGAGAGATGATGAGGGAACAATAAGGAGTGAAGGTCTTAGCTCTTAGCTGCTCTCAACACAGTAATTGCAAAGTCTTGCACGTGAGCAAGGCTTCCTCTGCGGCTGTTAGGCAGCCATCTCTGGGGGTGAACTGCAGCAGCCCCTCAAGAGGACGCAGAAACCCTCTGCGACGGTTCAGGGCAGGAAGCAGCAAATCACACTGTTCCAGTCAGAACTGCAGGGGTTGTTGAGATGGTAGAAATTTAATTGCTTGTGCTGGAATCAGGCCAGTAAACAGGGTCAGCTCTCTTGTCCTTTCAAGAAGTATTTTGGTGCATCTCAGATGCAGCAGCACTTGGAGTTGCAGCAGAAATTTTTTGCAGCAAGCTTCAATGCCATCCTCTAACTGGAGGGTGGTCCCTGTACTGAAAAAATCTCTGTAACCCTGTTACCTAAGGTTTCACTCAAATTATGTCAGTGCCAGCCACAGTCTTGGTCAGAGTATTTCCACAGTCCAGCTTGGAGTATTTGTCTTCACTAGTATCTTTTGCCAAAATCTTGGCTCTTTGGGGTGGAGGTAAGGTGTAGGTGTATCTCTGCCACCTCATTCATATGCCACTGATGATAGCCATGTGTCAGTTTCTTTGTTTGGCATTAATTTGCTTATTTTGAAGGAGGAAAGGTGGCTGGATACAGGATTTTTTTCAAAACTGCTAAGTATCTGTTAGAAATGTGATAGTTCAATGGAAACAGAAAATCCCAAAGATAAATTTGACACTAAACAACATTACCTTTTATTGTCACTGAAAAACATGCCAAGAAACAGAATTTGAATGGATATTTCCTTCCTGAAAAGCTTAAGTTGGGCTTCTGACAACTGATTCTGGGCACTTTGGGCTCTTAATTTTACTGCGTTGTGAATATGTCAGAATTTTGTTGAGGTTGTTTAGTACCAAACTTCAAACCTTCACTTATTCACAACGAATTGCTCACAAGTGAGAAAGAGGATAAGCACGGAACCTGTTCAAAATAAATGTGTCATTTCACAGAAATCATCATCTATTTGTAGATGGTTCAGAAGATGGAGGGAAACAAAATTAATCAAATCAATTACTATTTGCACATGCTTTGCTTTGCATATTTGGAAAAAAAAGTCACAATAGTGATTTAAGGCAGCACCTTTCTAGAGCATTCTGTGTGCAGCAGAATATTTATCTCTTAGAAATACCATTACATTTACAGAAAGCTGTCAGATTCCTTCTCTTGGTTCCAGTATATATAGATGAATTACCTATGAGTCAATGTTTGCACAACATCATGTTTCCTTGCTCAAGAAGCAGGGAAGGATTTGTATAAACCAAGATTAATGTATTATTTTAATTGTTGTTTTGGACTTTCTATATATAATTCAATATATGTAATACTGTATATGATACTATATATACTATGTTTTAAATTTTTATTCTATATTCTTTACATTAATATAGAATTATAATATGGTACATTATCATATATATGTATATTCCACAGTCTCTGATCTTCTCTGTAGGGGAAGAATCTGGCCTCACTAGATGCTATAGCAAAGCACTCAATTACCTCATTAGGCTTAGGCTTTCATCTGGTTTCCAGATCATTTCGACCATGTGGAAACCTCAGTGGTTCTTTTTTCCTCAGCATGTTTTCTGCCACAGTTTTTCTCTCTCTCTTTCTTTACAAAATGTCCTTTCAGAAAAGGCTGCTGTTTCCAGCCCATCCATGTATGCTCAGACCTTCAGTTTTGCGAGTCATTTAGGTTAACTGGTGGTGCTGGGCACCTTGGGTTTCCAGTCTGTTCCTTCCTGATTTTCAAGAGATGTTGGAAACAGGCCTGATTGGCAAACACAGGAACTCCCTATTCACATGCCAGTTTTCCCAGTGAGCTCACTCGCAAGTTTACACATCACCATACAGCATGTTTGCTTATAGAAAGTGTCACTTCCATTTATATGGAAAGAAATAAACCCAGAAAATATAGAGCGGTTAGTGAGAGCTCATAATTATGGAGAACATTTATTCAAGACTTGAATGGATACAAGGGGAAAGCAAATAGGAAAGGAAGTCTGTATAGATTTAGGCAGGCAGTTAATGTAATCTGTTAAAGTCTTATTTTCTACCCAGTACAAGAACTAAACCCAGAAACTAAGTTACTGTACGTGCACAAAAACCCAAAGATCTGAGCAGTTACATAAAAATTATGGTATATGTCAACAGTGTTACTGTTGAACAGGTTTAGCTTGTTCGTAAGCTTCCAAGAAACAGGAAAATATCTGCTATTTAGCTGATAGGTAATCTTTTTTTAAAGGTCCAGACACCATGTCATGATCCTAATTGAACTCTTACTGGAACTCTTGGATGATACATTGCTGCGGGAGCTTGTGGCAGAGCAAGGTTTTAGATTCTTCTTGGAGATACTTTCAGCACCAATGCAGGAGACAAATTCTAAATACTAAATACAACACAAGAGATTAAATAAGACTGTGACCAGAAAACTAACTTAAAAGCAGTGCTGGAAAAGGCTGGAGGTTTTATTTTTAAGTACATAATCTGTGCACTAATCAAGGAATATATGGAGGTTTCACCTCAAGCAACACTGTGTCTGTGTGAAGGCACTAACTGAAGTTCAGAACAACAAAAAACCCAGATGTGAGACCATTTACACCCAGTGATGACTTCTATAACAAGTGCAAAATATTCAGCTGAAGTTTCAGAAGGATAGATTTAAAAAATCTAATATGTGAATATGAGATAAGGAACTGTGACCTTTAGCCTTCAATTAAGCTTAGGTTTTACCTTAACCTCATACAGTACTTTAGCCATTTCAGTTATAATGGTTTATGATCTATGTCTCTACTTAATCTAGAAATCTAAACATTTCATCTCTTCATTTTCCATAGGAAACATGGTTTGGAATATTGTTTTAATGAACATTTAGAATTCCTTCACATTTCTTAATTGATTTCTTGTTCGCTTTATACTGAAATCTTTACATGTTTGAAACCTCTGCCAGTTTTATAAATTACCCTTAATTGGGAAGATCCACCTCCACTGATGTTTATGCTGTGGTATCATCCACTGAATAGAATGACCGGTTCAGGGCCATTGAACCCAATGCTGTTTGCCAGATCATTCATTTGGAATGATATCCAAAAGGCGTGTGATTAACTCCCCCACTGATTGACAATAGGAAGAACAGTGTAATCAGTCACTTTGTATAAACACTCATCATTATTACAAGTGGTGTTTGGGGATAAGTTCATGCTGCTCTGGTGGGGAAGAGCATTTTGTACTCTTTCTGCCGAGTCTCATCGTCTTCCTTTCCTGCTCAAGGTACAAGGCAATGGTTGATTTTTATCTGCTGACTTTCAGAGTGCAAGATAAAGCTAACTTGAGCTTTTTTTAGGAACTGAGAGTAGACAGTGGGAACTGGATAGAGTCTTGTTTTGTCTGAGAGCTTTTTGATGCGCACCCATGAATGATGACAAATTTCAGTGCTGTGCCTGCAGCTTCTCCAATAGGTGCATCACAGAAGCCTGCTGATGAGCAATGACTTTTTTTGGTACGCAGAGAATTGTTTGTTCATTAGATGAGCACAAATCTCCGATACATGTTGGTAACAAGAGGAGGCACTACTAGGTCAGTACTTTATCACTTCTCACAAAAGTTTTGGAAGACAGATACTTTTGCACAGGGAGAGAACAGACTGCGAACTAAAAGGAAGGATACACATGGAGAAAACTACCTGAGATACATTAGTAATCTTGATGATGAAGCACCAAAGGAGCATTAGGGCAGTGTTTGCAGAAGGTTTTGCTGTTGTTATGTTTTGCTATTGATTTTGTGTTTATCATATCATATGTGAAGAAACATTCACATTATGTTATGGACTATTAGGCCAAAGACATAGGCTCAAAAATGGAATCTCATGGATTCAGATGGAAAGTCACCATTTTTCTTTGCTTTAAAAATGCTCCAGCCTGCTCACTCATTTGTTGGACAACTAGGTCTTCAGGAACACAAGCAGAATACTGAAAAATTATCTAATTTCTGTGTTGTGTATTAAGTTGCTAAGGGTGATTTGGATGAGGAAATACAAAAAAAGAAATGTTGTATTTCATATGTTGTTCTTTGCCCTTAATATAAAGGAAGTGTAGTTTCTAATAAATTTATAGGCATGCATTTGGGCCAGTGCACAAATGAAATTGTGCATTCACATCCATGGTGAACCTGATTAGTAACTGCACAGTTAATTGTATATATACTGAGGATTTTGTTGCATAAACCTAACTGTGACTGCAAAGTGGAAGCTTAACCTACAGAGTCATTGCAAATACACTTAAAAGTTGTCCCTCAAATGATGTAACTTATTATAGCATATTTCTCTCTTTCAGAGGAATATCTCTGGGGTTCATTTGTCAGCACTGAACAGGGTGAAATATCTATGTCTGAGGCTCCTAGGCACCCTTGTAATACAAATAAGGGTAATCAACTAGCTACGGTTTTAGGTAATTGGTTTTGAAATGACCCTGATGGTTCTTACACGCTGTGAGCTGTCAAGAAGAGGCAACATCCAACTGTGAGACTTCTCGTCATTGCTCAGCCACTGCCAATGTGCTCAAATCTCCAGTGGTGGTGTAGAGAGACTGACTTGGTGATGATGGTTCTGTAAACGGTCCCTGTTTTCATTTGTCAAAAAGTGAAATAGGCTCAGGATGGTGTCATATCACAACCATCAATAAAATATGACTCATTCACTCTGATTTTGAATCAGAAGACCTGCCACATTTTATAGAAAAATAAGAATTCTCCTTCTGTCTCAGGAAGATAATTTTAAAACCACACTTCCTGTGCGTTTAGAATCATCATCGTAGAATCATAGAATACCAAGTTGGAAGGGACCTCAAGGATCATCTGGTCCAACCTTTCTTGGCAAAGGCACAGTGTAGAAAAGATGTCCCAGCACCCTGTCCAGCTCAATCTTAATAGTGTCCAACTTTGGAGAAAGCAGGATTATTTTTCTTTGTGTTTTGACTGTGTCTTGCATGCCATAGTTACTGCAGTGTGTAGAAGGGAATCACCATTAACCAAGAGGAAGCTATCAATGATAGCTTCATTGGTCTCCTTCAATAGGCCAAGGATCTGAATCCATTTCAACCCTGTCAACTTTTAACATATCAGTTACCATCATCTATGTAGAGGAGGCACAAAGGTATTGACAAAATCCTGGCAGTTGTTGAAGTTAATGAAGTCACTCCATTCAAATTGAGCAGAAGAGAAAATGCAGTTGTCAAAAGGAATGAGGCTTTGTAGTCAAGAAGAAAACTTTGAAAGTTGTTTTTAGGTTGGCTTCACAGGCTGCTCATAGCCTAATAGTGTTGGGTTGAGCTCTTTTTCCCCCATTAGTCCATTTTTTTTAAGTAGTTTAGTTTGAGGAATTGAGGTAATCTTTCTGAGAAGAAAAAGTTCAAATATTTTATCTACAGTGCTCTGAAGAAAGCTTTACTTGAGACAGTGAGAGGCTCACAAGAAACATTAGTTCGTTTCAGCTGGTTCACTCTATACTCAGTGGAGCCCAACTTCAGAGGAAATCTGAAATGAGCCATAAAAAGTTTATTTTAAATTTTTGGAGAAGCACAGATACTGAAAAGAGAAAACTGTGGTGATCAGCTTGGATGAAAAATAACACAAAGTGAAGAACTTCACATACAGCAGAAAAGACCAAATCCCCGTACAGTTATTCTCCAGCATGTAACCCAGGGTTGTGATGTGTCTAATGTAGAATTTGGCCTTAGAACATCATGACTACAGAAACAGGATAACTTGAAGTGTTTTAACTTTTGTACTGAACGTTTTGCATAGCTTTTCTCATAACCAGGTGGGGAGAATGGGTAGGTAGTAGATAACGGCCTTCCTATAAAAAAATTCTTCTTTGAAGTATTCCAAGTGGGGTACATATGCTTCAGGGAGGTACAGTAGGAGGTTCACTTTCTTATCAAGTAATAATAACCCTGATGAGAGACAGATTGTTCCAGAAAATTCACTTTGATGATCAAGTAAAAATTTTTCTGAAATTTTTTTTTCACCTTCTCTGTTAGGCTTTTCTGAGTCTTTTTTTTTTCTTCTTTTCTTTTAAATGTTGTCACTGCTCCTAGAGAATGAACCCAAGAAGAGTTTCTGTTGTAGCCTTTTGCCACCTCATCCTTCTGTAGCTCAGAGTAAAGCAGGTCACTGACATTTGCCTCAAGACTTTGTTTCTTTGAGAGACATTAAATGTCATATATACTGTTACCTAAAAATTATTGTGGTCTTATTTTAGTTTAGAGTTGAATGGTAAGAATTTTATAACTGACTGGGCTGTAATTTATTGCACTCAAATCCATTCTCCTTCTTGCCTAACCACAAGATACCTTGTTTCACAGAAATGCAAGGAAAAGCCACCCAAGACAGATTCTGTTCAGAATTTAAATCACTGTTCTTCAGTACTGTTGCCCTAAAACCTAGATAGGGACTGCAGACATTTAATGGACAAAGATAATTCTTTTCCTTGAAAGGTATCCCTTCTACTCTTTATTGAGTCTCAGGCGATAGACATTGAAATAACAACACTCAGAGAAATCTCATTTTTAATGCAATATATGAACTAGGATCTCACCTGCATCAGAGCCAGGTCAGACAAGGGAGCCTCCTATTCAAAAGACTACTCAAGGTGCTCGAAGCTGCTGCTTTTGTGACTGTTTTGCTCTTCTGCTAGCACAGAGCAGCTGGAGAATGGACCAAGGATTTGGTCTTCTCTCCCACCCAAGCCAGTATCTTATGTTAGTTAAGTGTTTTAAGTTAAGTAAGCTCTTAAGTTGTCAGGAGGGATGTCCAGTACCTCTCCAGCTAGGTGGCAAGGTAGTACCAGCACAAGCCATACCAACATTTCATAATTGGACTTTGGACTTGGAGCATACACAGAGATGGAGAAACTCAGGCTGGCAAGGCAGAGAATTTTCTAGGTTTTGCTGTCTTTGTGCATGCTATAATCTGCAGTGTCTGGCCAGCTGAGGGAAACTTAAATGGATTATTTTCAAGAAGTACATTTCCATGGTCTGACTGTCAGCTGCCTGCAGATAGGATTTAGTCATGAGACTTACTGCCAGTCTTTTAAAAACTAACCTTCGGGGCATGTTTTGGGCTGGTTCATAAATTGCAAGGCTAAGTTACAAGTGTCTCCATTAGCCCTGCACAAAGGTGCTGTATATAATAGTTCTCTCATCACGACAACCTAATGGGGACAAATCACTTGAAGCATTTCCCCAAAGGTATACAGCAAAAATACCCTCAATACCTACAGACACCCCCACACAAACACTTACTTACAGTAGTCAGTCTTTTCTCTTACTTAGTTCTCCTTGTGGTTAAAGCTAGATAGGATGGTGAGCATGGGAAGAATTATTTTTTGACAGTTGTACAAGGATTTGGCCCGGTGAAAACATGGTCTGACTCTCACATTGAGAGCTGGAACACTATTTTCTTGTCTCGTCAGATTACAGAAATGAAACTTAAAAAAATAATGTTTGAGTTTGAATCATATGGACTGGATCTGAGGTAGAAATTCTTTTTTTTTTGCTGTTGAATTATCAAACAGGAAAACTGCCTCACTCCATGGGAGACACTGGATAGAGAAATTGGTTTATTTCTAATCTAGGCATCATCACATCACAGAACATCAGTATTGGCTGGAGCTGGAGGATGGTCCACATTATGTTTTTGTGAAATATAATTAAAATTAGAAATTGTGCAAGTCTGGTTTTTTGCTCATGCAGAGGTAGCAAGATTAATCTAGCTGACATCTTCTGGGAAACATTAGGAAATTCAGCCAAAGAAGCCTGTGCTTTTATAGCTCCAGTTTCTTGCATGCTGCTCAGAAGTTCCCTTTGTAGTGAGAGTATTGTCAAAATCTACACTTGGTGAAAAAGCTGAACAGAAATAAAACCAGGGAAATTTTCCATCTGCGTCCACCTGAGATTTTTAAAATGGACCTTTTTTCCTCCTTTTTCCTGTGAAAAGTTCAAATACAGCCTGGAAGGAAATCTTTCATTTTGCTATATTTACAAGAAAAGCTGAAGGGATGAAGGTGTGGATATCTAGAAGTAATCATCTGATGTTCTCTTAACTGAGTCTTCTGGTTAGCTCTATGAGGCATAGTGCCTTTCCTTGAGAGGGTCTGAAGCAATGTTCCCTCTTCCTGCAGTCAGCAGATTGTTTTGAGGAGGGAGGAAGGACCATGTAGGGGTAGAAGGTGTTCATCACTCCAGTCAGTGCTATTGCATCACCCTGCAGCGTTAGATTTTTTTATTCCCTGTGTCTGAGCTTGTAACCAGTATGTAGGAGACTGAATTCTTTCGCCAGTTACCTGAACACTGATTTGCCAGTCTTTAAAATTAAGCATATGGGAAGCCTTCTTAAATTAATGAGACTTTTAATGGAGTGTGGGTATACTGTTGATCATCTGCTTAAGCAACTTGTAAGAGTACAGACCCAAAGAACACATTAAGGTTTGCCTAAAGATAAAGGATGATTTATGAAGGATTTGATTTGAAAAGAACATAGGGACCCCAACTTTCAAGTATTTCATTGTGAAATAATCCTTTGATTATCACCTATGGTATTTACCTGATTCTGGATTATTTGCAAGGGTCCTTCCCTGCTTATTTTATCTGTCTGAATGGCTTTTTATAAGAACTTCTAGACCCCAGTATTTGTATGTTTCAGAATTGCTTTTCATATACAGCTGAAATGCCAAATCATTACTGTCTACAACGTTTTTTTCAGAGAGTAACAATTAATTCCTATGGCCAGATGTGAAACTCTGCCTAAAAAAATAAATCATAATGGATGTACTTGCAGGAACCCCCTTTCTCCCTTAGCTCTAATTGTGCAAATGGCACTGAGATAATACTGTAATTGTTTGTCTTTTCCGTGAAGCCAATATGAAGATTAAAGTACCATCTGGCTTTCTGAAAGCTGAAGTTAGCAAACCTCTAGCTTGAAAGAAACAAGCAGTTGGATCCTTGTTGGGTGGACATTTTAAATGTAATTTAACTTTGTGCATCTCCAGTTAAAATTCTAACCACAAATCATCACTCAGAGCTTTTCCCTCTTCATAAGAGCTAAAACCCTAACAGAAATTTTTCAAAGTACCTTTTCCTGGAGGTCTCTGATAGCCTTGGGTCTTTTCTTGTGTTTATGCTCTAATAGAGTTTTAAGACAGAACCTGACAAATAAATCTGTTTGGAAAATTTCATAATAAGGGTTGGGTTTTTTCTTTGTGAAATAGACATTTTTTGAAAAATATTTTCTGAAAAATTGCCAGGATTACTAAAACTATACTTTTTGCACATTTGTATCAATTGTGCTATGATATTTTGTCAAATCTTTTTACTTGGTGCTACTTTTAGGATCTTAAATAGTTTTCACAGAATTACAGAAAAAAAAAAATCTTTTAATTCATGCTTCATTTGTGAAATCCACTTTTTCATTAAATATTTAGAAAGTAATTTCAATAAAAATTAACTAATTTAAGTTAACAAGAAATTTCACAGAAAAAGAAAATTAAGCTGTTTTAAGCTCTATGAAACAAAAATGGTTTCAGGGTTTTTTTGTAAATTAATTTTTTTTCTTGGATTTTTTCTGTTACCAGCTCATCTAAAAATTGCAGTTCATAATAACCATAGAGTGATTATTACTGAAGATTTTATCATAAAGATTTCACCAGGGCTGTTAGTGATGAAAATATTGTGCCTCATTTTGTACCAGTCAATATTGCCACTGTCAGAACTAGAAACCTACTCTCATTTGATTACTGTTGTATAAAATTTAACATATAAACAAACACACACAGGGACTCTGTTCTCCTTTCCCTCTACTCCCTCTACCCTCTGCACTCCCGCCCCACAATGTCAAAGCTGCTAAAAAGGATCTCCGAGTCTTAGAGAAAAATATTTCCACTTTTTGATCTGGAAATCTTCCTTTTGTCTGGATCTCTGCATTAAAAAAATAAGCAAAATTGCAGGTGATAAGGTGGAAAAGTAACAGAGGGCTCAAGAACCAGGGTCTTTGCCCAACCAGTGAACTGTTTCAACTGATTAACATCTGTAGCAATAAGAGATATGCTTGTACTCTTTCCCTCTGGGAAGTCCTTTGTAGCTCTACTGCACGTCCTCTACGTGGATCAGAGAAATTCCTCTTGCATCGAACCAAATCTCTTCCTGGGGCTGAGTGGAACAGTGCTGAAAGTTCAAAAGCAAGCTAGAGTCACTATTTTTTAAAAACAAAGGAACCTAAATGATAACATGGGTGGTGGTATACAGCCTGGAGGAGTCCTGGATATGAATTTAGTGAAATCACCATCTGCGTTGCTTCTGCAAAGGCAATTAAGGTGCCTGGGCACTTACTAGCATAATAAATTCATGTAACTTGCTTAGATATGCAGATCAAATACCTTCTTTCCTATGCTTCAAGTCATTACACCTCACATGGACAAACATTTGTGTGAAAGAGGCCGTTTATTAACTTATGGCTGTGGTGGGAGGATGTTAGATGATGAACACCAATTATGGCAGACTTTGTGAGAGACCCCGCTTGTAGCGAGTTAAGTTGTTTTTAGATAGTCTTTCTCTTGAAGGATTTTTTGTCCTTTGGCTCTCACTCAAAGAATTTAAACATTTTACTTGTATCTCAAGCTTTCTATAGAGTCTTTCCCCCTACCTACCTTCAAAGTTTACAAACCACTGGTTTGGTGGTCCAAGGAAAAGGCATTGGCCATGGCATGCACATACCAACTTCGACTGAATTA
The DNA here is from genome assembly GCA_013400135.1 of Rhinoptilus africanus. Taxonomy (NCBI): domain Eukaryota; kingdom Metazoa; phylum Chordata; class Aves; order Charadriiformes; family Glareolidae; genus Rhinoptilus; species Rhinoptilus africanus. The sequence continues at coordinate 154,751 of VXBO01013008.1, read as the reverse complement.
TTCCATCTGGTTAGAAAGTGTAGCTAGTAGACATGAAAGGCTGTTTCAATAAAATGCTTTTTCTGGAAATATTTAGCACTCAAGATCCAGTCAACATCCAGTGATTTCAGTTCCCTTCTGGGTGAACTCAAAGTGCCCCTTTGGACCAAGCAAACTTCAAATGTCTTGAGGACTCTCTGAGGAGCAAACCTCGCTTTTCCTCTTATGTTGTCTGACTGCTTGTGCTGGGTTAGAAGCACTGAGCCTAGTTCAGATGAACTGACTGTTCAGCTGAAAAATACACTGTTGTTAAGCCTGATACCCTAATATTTCTGCCCTACCACCCCCAGTTATCTGTCTTTCCTGCCTTTCTCAGCAGGGGGCTCCTCTACTACTGCCACTGACCCAGTCCATCACCCCCCCACCCATGCATAGACCAAGAAGCCTATGGCCATCCGGAGGGATTCAAAGTTACCCTCAAGCCATCTGATAGCCATATGTCAGCACACTTCTCATGTGACAGTGCAGATGGCTTTGAGGCATTTCAGCTTTAAAAACAGCAAGAGAAAGAGACGTTTGGTAGCAGGACATTTTCAATAAAGGCCTCCTGATTCTATCAGCGAGCTTTAGCTAAGGGAGACCGTGAAGCTGAGTTTAGGATTTTTTTCTTTAAAGTTGTGAGGCCCTTGTTGTCTTTGGGCCAGTTTTAGGATTTATATTTAGCAAACCATGTAGTTATTGCTATGTGCTTCAGTCTTGGCTAGCTGAATTTTATTTATCAATGTCTGTACAATAAAATTCTCACAGCTCAAACTCATTGAGATGTTAATGTTTATGCATGAATTTAGGAGTGACTACCAGTGGGGTTTGGTTTGAATAGTCACTATTGAGCAACACTGTAAAACAGACAAGATAGGGGCACAAAACACTGATATGTATAAATTCAAAGCTGTTTTAGAAAATGATCACTGTAACTGATGTCTCACCCTTATTGACTGTAAAAATGAGAATGGTAACATTTGCCCATGGCAACTAGTGTCTTGAATATTCATTTATATTTGTAAAGCACTTCAACTGCATAAGTTACTCTTAATTCAGGACACCATTTGACCACGAACGTGCAAATACACATAATCCTGTATTTTTACAGCTAGCAAAAAGATGGAGTCAAGGAAACCTTTCTTTCTAAAATACATGAACTTGCTTTCATCAGCCAACAGCAAGCTGTGTTGAGATTCCACTTGTCATTTCATTTTTATCTGGACAAGAATACATTTTGAATATGTCTTGTGATTTCCTTCTAGATAAAACACTCCACCCAATGCATATAATAATTTCTCCTGTAGTATTTTTCAGTAAAACCTGTTTTCTATGTGAAGAAAAATGGGCTCTTCTGTTCTTTCCCCTTTGCCTTCCCAGTGCATAGTTTGGGACTGGGATTCCAATGGAAAGCATGACTTCATCGGAGAATTTAGCTCCACTTTCAAGGAAATGCGGGGAGCTATGGAAGGAAGACAGGTAAGTGGAAACCACTCAAGCAATCTCAGTATGTAAGCTTTGTAAAGCAGTGTTCCTCAGACAATCCTGTAATAAAGTAAGTGAGGTCACCTCATCATCTCCTGGGAGTTTAGTTGTTGTGTTGATCTCTCCTGTAGGTTTTACTGTTATCTGGACACAGTAGTCTGCAAACACAAAAAGCAGCCTTTCCTGTACTTTGTGCTGCGTTCATTGCTGCCAGCTCTAACTTGAACCCATCATGATGAAACTAATCAGTTTCCTAAATATCTCATGAATTACCATCCTAAGGGAAAATTAAATTGTTAGCTTATTAATAATTTCACTTCTTTATGGCAGCCTGATCTTTTCAAATTGAAGTTTATGGTAGTTATTGGATATGATAAATGATTTGGCATATCTAATTCTAGAAATTGTCATTTCCTATTATTACTTACTCCTGAAGGTGTTAGTTTTGTTAAATTCTCTGATGGGTAGTTAAAAAGGTTGGTTTTCTAATCTGATGATAATTTGTATTCGCTGTTTCATGGTCATCTCAAAACAAACTAGAAATGCCTATTAAGCTTTATTTGGACTTTACATTCAGGTTCTGTTTATAATGTCTTAAAGAAAGCTAACAGAGTCAAAAGTCTTTAATAAATGGTAAGCAGGTAGGTTATTCCGTAGGTCAAGAAGTTTTTATGATTCTTCTGGATCTTCTATTGACATTCTTTGAGCAACCTAGAGTTTAGCAAATGTTGCTTATGTATGTAAAATACTGTTGATACATATCAGTCATCTATTAGCCCATTATAAATAACTTCTGAACAAAACCTGAATGTAAGCAAGCCCCTGTTTTGTTCTCTCAGAGTCAAATTAAGTCAGAGGATCAGGACCCACTTACAACAGGCTGAATTTTTGCAGCTTTTACAGCACTTACTTGAATTCGTACCTGCCAAAGCTTAAACCAAACGGAATTTGAGTGGAAAGAAAACCTACCTAAAGAGGGAAACAGATCCCAGAGTGAATAACATTAACAAAGCCAGTGATGAAACAACACTTCAATTTTGTATACAAATACCTGTGGCTGGAAAAGGGACTGTGTGAGAGTGGTAAAGGGTGTGTATTTCCAAAGTAAATGTCTTCAAGATAGCATCACAGTCCTTCCCAAACAGACAGCTTGTTGGCCAAGACAAGATTGCAGTCCAGAGTACCAGGAATGGCTGTGAAGGGTAACTATATATTCTTTATTTTGGTGGAGAAAGAGTGTTGTCTTTGCATCCTCAGCTAGCAAAAAGGATGGTTACTCTTTCAGAGGCATAAGAATTTAGTACAGCTATTTGTCAATTCTTGTTCTAAATTGATGCTGCAGTATCAGAGTGCCATCCAGGAGTGTTTTAATGTTGCACAATGCTTGAAGTGCCTGAAACTTTGTCTTGCCAAAGGCTTGCCATTTGCGATTCGGCAGGCTGTCTTTCACCTGTAACATTGCAATCTACTCTTCATTGCATAAGTGCAGCTTTTCTCCTCCGCATGCCTGAGCCGTTGTGGTGTTATTTCTTCCTTGTTGCTCTCTTTCTGTTTTTATTGTTACTCATTCTGTGGGCATGCACCTGCATAACCCAATGCTGCTGTTATAGGTGGCTCTCATGCTATGCAGTTGCCATCAGTGAGAATCAATTCTTCTCTCCCCTGCTCTTTTCTAATCCTTGAATCCTTGCTTTGTACTCTAGAATAGAGGAAAACAAGATTTAGTGGATATGATAGTAGGTAATAGTCGTTTAAGTGGCTAATATATATTGCCCAAAAAATATACATGCACATGCTAGATGGCTCTTGCACCTGATGAAAGCAGGCTTCAATCAGCACTACTAGAATGATATGCAATAACAAGCAGTAGGGAGTTTGATCAGATCCTGGTGAAAACGGTATAGTTATTACAGAAAAAGTATTGCGGGGGATCACATGCTGTACAGGAGAGGTCATTTGTGTGGGAGACCGTGGCACTTGTCACTTGGCTGGAGCCAGACAGCAATTTCCCTTTCTCCTTCTCTCTCCCTCTGTCCCTCCCTCCCTCATCCTATCTCCTTTTTGTCTATTCTCCAAAAATACCTATTTCTGCTAAAGGCAATATATGCCAGTAGCTGTGGACCCCATAAATGCATCATAGCTTATCTCAACATCCATTGTGCAACACTGAGTAATGTCATTAGCATTTATCAATTTTTTCATTAGTTTTATTCTCCCCCCTAAAATAGCATGTGCTATGGAGTGTTTACTATAAATAAAGATGGTTTAGTAAACCTTGAGGGAATGGCAGAGGAGGAGGAAGGTGGTTTGCCTTCAAGTGGATGTATTGCTAGGTATTTCTAATAAAGAATACCATATCAGAGAAATATAATTATATGTGGGCAAGGAGATTAGTAGGTTAGACATAGTCCTTCCTTCCTAGAAGAGAATTTTCATGGCCTCAAATGTTCTGTTTCCTATGCAGTACTCCTTTTAGTCAGAGGAATAAAACTGACAGCTACATCCTTCAGCCCATAGCATCACAACAGGGATTTGTGATAAGGACCAAAACCTGGAATTTACTCTCAGATGCTGTGGAAGCCAGTGTAAAGAGCAGAACTCAGGTCTGACATCCCTGTTGGAGTCGCTAAGGAGGCAGAGTAAAATTTTTTATTCTGGTTATATTTTCTTTTGTGCAGTAGACTTTAGGGCCAGCTACAGTACATTGCTATAGTTCTGTCGAAAGATAATGAAAAGATAGTCAAAACATCTTAGTGATTGTCAACCAGGGTTTTTCACTCTCCAAGGTGTGAGAAATAAGTTTCGGCCCGAATAAAATAGGCTCAGGCAGAATCCTCTGTGAAGCACATTTTTATTCACGTTCCTGCAAGAGTGGGTGACCTAGCAAGTAGGCACAATTTTGGTTCTTGAAACACACCTTTTTATTTCCTAATCCCAGCTGAATTTTTCCCTCCCCTGTTTCCCATTGGTTGGGAACTCCAGGGTTCACTGTCTGTCCAGAGTGCCTAAAATTCTTTCCAGATGTCTCACCTCTGTTTACTTCTCTTTATGCTACACTTAAGAGATTATCTGCCTAGTTTATTTCTTTCCTTTTTGGTAAAATTGCTCAATGTCATTAGCCCCGGTTAAATGTTTGACTACCCTTCTAGACACTAATCCAGTATGAATCAGTTTGTCCTTTTGTCTGTGTGATAAGAGATGTTCTACAAGCCTTTGCTGGAGCTTCTTTGTCTTAGTCATTCCCTTATCATGTCACTTCTGATGGAAATGGCTTTTCACCTCTGCAAAAGCAATACCTGCCTTTCTTACAAAGGCCACTGGAGAGAATAGAAGGGAAGATTTATCATTGACAGGCGATCTAGAAACTCTCCTTCCGTAGCAGCTGCAAATCTGTACAGTGTTAAAGGAGGTTACACCAGTAGCACAGCTGTCCCTCTCTGCCCATCAGCAACATCTGTATTAGCTGGTATCAGCTCCACAAGTTGACATAAAAGGTTAAGCAATAAATGTGGGAGTAACATAGTAGTTTGTGCTGGTGAGCAGGAAGAACTGTGTCTTCTGTGAACTGATAGTACTTCATCAGCTCAGCTCATCTCTGGAGGAGTTGACAAAGGTCTTGAAGTTGCCTTTTAATTGTACGTAGTTTATTCTCTAGAAAGCAGAGAGTATTCTGACCCATTCTTCAACTTCCCCTCAGGCAAAATAAAAGTATCTTGTAGCCAATCTATCAACTGCTGTAGAATGACTTGAGATGATCAGAATGGATATGTGTCGCTTACTTACTTACAGGAGGTGATGGTGCTTCTAAGACTGTTTCAGTTCCATTCGTGAGCTGGGTATTGATTATCCCAAGTTTTGAGTGTCAGCCTCTGACGAGATGAGCTTACAGCTGGCATGCCTCCACTGTGAGATTTCTTGGGAATTAGCGTTTGAGAACAGGCATCATTTAGATAAATGTTGTGAATCTATCACTGGCAGCTTGCTAGTGGCTGAACCAGTAGTACGTGAAAGAAAAGATTCCTTCTCTGAATGACTGATCACCTGTTTTGATCAGGAGTGGTGTGAGTAGTTTAGGAATTTCTTTCCTAAATGTGGCAGGTCCTAGGTGAGATTCACAAGTCTGGAATTATGTCTCCTCAGAGTGACAGTTGCTTCTCAGTGACTGAAAAGACTGAATTCAGGGAAGGCTGGTTGGTCATTAGTTGGTGGTACAGGTGAAATTAATTCCTGCTGTTTAAGAAGACTTCCTGATCATGAACAACCTTTTCAGTGAAGCAGGATAATAGCTTGGTGTCTATTTCTGTTCCGTAACTACCTCATTGTCATAGACTGTTATGTTCCATCACCTAGCCTGTTTTCATACTGGTCACCAATAAAAAATGGCACAAAGACATCCTGTTGTTCAAATGCACATCTGAAGCAGGCATTTCTAAATCTTCTGTTTAACATTTTACACCATTCCAGAATTCATCCTTTACTCCTTCACCATAATCTCGTCACAAGAAAACACAGTAAGAACAAGTCCATCCGTACTTGTGACAGTTATTTTTTTATTAAATACCAGTAAATACTTAGAGTTTATGGTATGCTTAGGCTTTGTTCCAAATAGATGTATAATATATATTTTTAATACTTGTTTATAGTGGCAGTTTTGTAAGGTGTTCTAATACTGATCTACCAAACATTTTAAAACAAGATAGGAAAAGCATGATAAAAATTTAAGGACTATTAAAGCTTTATCGTAGTTGAAAGGAAAAGTCATACACTAACAAGAAAAAAGTCACAATTTTTTCAAATGAAGGCAACAAAACCAGAGGGATTTGGGGGAAAAAAATTCATAGAAACAAAACCCACCTGGATCCTGATGCAGCACAGGAGTTACGTAAGGGAAAATCTGTTCCTGTATTACATAAAAATGGACACGTGTGTATACACACACACACAAAAGGAAAGAGGAGGAAAAAAACTTGCTGTACTTACTACCTTCACTGACATTCCTGCAAGTTTGGGGTGTTATTAGTGGGGCAGGGAGGGCTGCTAAGGTGCACAAGGTTGCTGGGGTCTTAAAATAGTGTAAACTTCTTCCAGAAACCAATTACATGAACATAATGTTTATCAGGCTTAAATAATGTGAGTTGGGTTCCCCTGTTTATCCAGATATCTGACTATGATCCTAACTCAGGGCCTTCGCATCAGGCTGCTCTTCAGATAACGGAGCATAGATGAGACTTTTAAGACTTTGGTAATGGGACAAGGAGTTTATTAACACCAATAGTGTCTACCCTGTCTGGTTTTATCAGGAGACAGGCAAGTTCATCCTGGTCTGTCTGCAGCATCAGCAGCTGCTGTTGGCCACAGAGAGGGCAACAGATGCCTCCGAGGAGGGTGCAGCCGTGTCAGGCACCTGCCATATCCGATTAGGCAACCAGTGGTGTGACCTCAGGAGCGCGGGTGAGGTGGGGGGCTTGGCTGAGGAGACCAGAAATGCTTTGATTTTCACTTTGTTCCCCAGGCCTCTTGCCTGAAGGGATAGCAGGAATAAACTAGGCTTTCAGGAGTTGCAGATTGCTTAAAAGTGACTTGCTTTTCTTGAGGCATCAGGAAGAGATAATGCAGGATATAAAGCTGCCTGCTATCGATTGGGTTTTTTCACCTTGTCCATTAGATTGTGACGCCTCCTTTGTCGTTTACAAACTATGCAATTTGTTGCAGCAGCTGTACATGAAGGAACAAGAGAGAAACAAAAGAATTGCAGGGGAGGCAAGAGAACATGCTAATGAAAACCCAAGCTTTGCCATAGCTCTCTAGCCCTTTCCTCACAGGACTACCCAATGTGTGTGAGCACAGTGTCCCACAGAAAGCAACTGCTCTGTATCATGATTTCTCTTGCCTTAGGGTACGTGAAACTCTCCTGAACCCTTCATTTCTTTCTCTGAAAAGCTTGTGCTATTGGTAACCACATACTGTCCAAATTTTGATTTTACAATGGTTGTCTGCATTCAGTCATCTCCGCTTGCTTTTGCTGGTATGTGGCATGGGTGGTTGCACCATTTGTTCTCTCATGAAGATTTGGTGAGAGAAGGGGTAAGGATGTTTGGGAAGGCAACATCTCCCACTGAGGGGTCTGTGTCTGCTTATTTGAGCAATGAGAGGATTAGGACCTTACAAGTGTCAGCATTAGTTTGTCAACTTTCACTGAAGAATAACTGGATGGAGTTTGGTTTACATTCAGAAATTCTTCACGTGGTGGTTTAAATTTCAGGGTATGACAGAAACACCAAAGCAGTATAGTCTGAGGGTTCACTACCAACATTTGCAACAGTACTTATATTAACAGGAGATAAAACCAAGCTGCTTTCTGTTTCAGATTCACTCTGGTGTTTGGCAGGGAAAAAGCTCACACAGCCCAGAGCTGCCAGGCATTTGGAGGAAATGCTAAGTGACTTTCAGAATGATGAATCCAAACTTCACAATGTTTACTGTTAGTGTCAGATTGCAAACTCTTGCATTAGTTTCCTCTCAACTGAAAAGTTAATTTAAGAGACAAAAATGAATCGATAAAAAGCAATGACAGATACCAAATCAATACTGGGAATGTAGGAACAGACTGAAAATTGAGCTTGGCCTCACAAAGCAAGCAAAATATTTGAAATTTTTTCTCATAAAAATAAACCCAACTCTGTTCCCTTTAGAAGAGCTGGAGATATTACAAGGCCTGTATAGGGAATTTCCTTCAAATTATGCTTGTCACATCTTCAGCTCAAGCTGTGGCAATTGCTGAGGTCAGAACTGGATCTTGGTGGATAAGTGAAGACTGAGTTTCATGTAAAACAGTCATTGATTTTTTTAAACCTACCTATGAATTAGGAAATGACTTCTCCCTCCTCTCCTATTCCCTTCACTTCTTTATACTATCACATCAACAGATTTAATATGTGCAAAATTGTTCTTTCTTTCTGTTTTCCTACTTTCTAGGAATACGCTAGTCTGTTCTTTCCTTTGCGTTATTATCTACGTTAGCCAGCAATGTGTTAGTGACTTGCACATGGAATATTTTAATGAGCTTTAGATAGTGGCTGAGAATTGTTATCCATACATCTCAAAATGCATTGCAAAGGTAGGTGAACGTTCCTAGTTGTATTTTACAGTTAGCACAGAGAAGCTGAGAGGCTTGCCACAGGTGCGAGTTTTTCTCCCCTGAATTAGTGTTTTATGCTGCTTTGGTCCTTATATTGTGTAAACTTCTTCCAGAAACCAATTACATGAACATAATGTTTATCAGGCTTAAATAATCCTTCTCCCGAGGAGAGGAATTATGTACATAGTGTAAGGGTTCCTGTAGGTCAGGCCTTGTTTCAACATGCACATTGAAAAGTGTTCATGTTGGAGGATGATAAAATTAAGGAAGTGCACCTTGGATGTTCAGGGGAAAGTAATGAGGTCACTCCACTGTAGTTCATCGTCAAAGGGAGGAACACAAATCCTGACTCCTATTTTTTCTCTCTGTTTGATATGTTACAGCTTCTTTATAAAATACAGACAGCACAATTTCTCTGTAGGAATGCTTCCAGTAAGTTTGGACACAACTGTATGCTAAACCATTTTGCTGGACAGCAATGTATCAAGAAGTGAGTGGGCTGTGCTGTTGCCTCACTGCCGGATTGCTTTCCCAAATACGAGCTTATTGCACTCTGGCGTTGTGTCACAGAGCACTCTCTTTACTTGGAGAGAAGGGCTTTTATTTCTTAAACCTGACAGCTTCTCTTGAGTAGAGAAAAAAATGTGTATGGAGGATTTTCCCTGAACATGTGGGCCTGTGTCTGCCTGTCTTCTCAGTTGGAAAATTCATTTCACAAGACAAATAATTGAGCTGTAGGCTAACTGGGAGAGCAAGCAGATGTGCTTCCTGCAGTTGGAACATTTTTTTGCCTTTTCCCTTTCTTCACGCTGTCACCTGTCTCCAGTAACACAGTGATGAAAACACTCCTCCTCCCCTGTGCGGAAAAGGTCTCATACTGCTCCAAAGCCATATGTTTTGCCTTCCCTTTTTTTGACGTTTGACAAAAACTCTAAGATTGAAATACTTCAGAGACATCCAAATAACTGCTCTTAGGCAGTGTTTTGAAGCTTGATGAAATTGCTGGGGCTGTTCATAAGGTAAAACCAGTTTTACGTGCTCAAATGCTTTGCTCAGACAGATCCTATATGAACGTCTTCACTATAGACAAAGTATTGCAACACTTACAAAGGCCTTCACTATAGGCAAAATATTGTAACACCTCAGAATTATGTGTTTCATTTCAAAATGTCATATTAGGGATTTTTAGAGTATAGGTCACCCTTGTTCCTTTTGGAGATACATTCTTTATGTTACCCAACATCAAATGTTTTCTCCCAGCACTTGAAAGTACCTCCCTGAAAGAAAACAGTTTTTAGTTGTATTTAATAACACATTACAGAATGAAATCTGGATTTACAAATACCAATAGATACTTCCACATACAAATGTTCATTTTACTCCTGCAGTAAGATGCATGAATAATATTGCAGGGTCAGGGTCTGAAAGCTTGGCCTTATCAGTCTGCCTGAAACTAGAGGAGGGCAGAACATTTGACATGGAAATCAGTAAGACTCTGGGAGACGTTATGATGGGAACAAGACAACATATTTCAGTAACAAGGTAAAATTTACTGTTCATAAACCTGGTCAGAACATTTTCAGAAAAGGGTTTTAATAGATTCTTAGAGATAATTTTCAAATATATCAGTATTTATCTAACTACATCTTTGTACATTTTTTAGTGATTTTCTTAACTTTTTATTTTACTATTGACCTTAAAGGAGAAGCTATTGCTTTTTTTCAAGACAGAGTGAGATGATCTCTGATCCAAATTTCTCCAGTCCTGAGTTTAATACAAAACACCAGGGTTACTGCGTAGGCAGTTTTGTACTTAATACATCAGGTTGCTCCCTCCAGTATTTTTTCATTTGTATTTAGTTCCCTCTTTTTTTCTCCTCTTAAATAATCTCAAAAATCCTCAGTCCTGCTTATGTAACACCTGAACCTATTAGACTGGAAGACAACACAGGTATCTGGATATCTCTTTTAGTGCTGTGTCCACATGTACATGTTTGAAGACAAGATGTTTGCCCTGAGCCTTTTTCTACTAAGATCATTCTCTGTATAGTTAATGGTTTTCATTTTTTCTTCTGTGCACGCCATTATTTGATGGGATTTAGTCAACTGTGGAAATCAGACAGTGACATTTTTGTTAATTATTCAATTTGTACATAAATTTTCCTTCGAGTGGTGACTGCTGTTTTTCACAGGTACAATGGGAATGCATTAACCCCAAGTACAAAGCAAAGAAGAAGAATTACAAGAACTCAGGCATCGTCATCCTTAACCAGTGCAAGGTAAATACGTATTTTGCTTTTTGGCTGTTTCTTTACAAGGCTCTCAGTGGTATATTTTAATGGTGTTTGGAAACATAGACAACAAAGTGGAACTGCCTGTAGAGTAGCAACGGAAACCGATCCACTGCAAAAATTAAAGGCAGGGACTTGAATCCCAACAGTAAGCTGACTGTCTCCAGCTCTCCTCTTTCATTTCTCATGCCCTATCGCTGCTGTTGTGCAATGGAGCAGGCAGTACTAACCTTTTACACCTACAGGCTTTACCAATTGGCCTTTTGTGTGTTTCTCTTCTAATTCTTCCATCATTTCTACAAAATTGCTCTTTTTCATCATAAGCCAACAGCAAAATTTCCACTGACTTCCCACCGAGAAGAAGCAGAGCTTGGTTATACTTTTGATGCAAATTTCCTTTCTATAATTTTAGAATTTTGGTATTTTCTCTGTTTACATTTTTCTTTCTGTCTCAAACTACATTTAATGCTTTCATCCTTTACCTTATTTTCAGTTGGTCCCTTTGCTCCTTCCAATTTACTTTTTTCAGGCAGTTCTTTGATGTTTTAGCAGTACACAGCTAATTTAAATATCTTGCTTTCTTGTCTGCAGATCCACAAGATGCATTCTTTCTTAGATTATATCATGGGAGGCTGCCAAATACAGTTTACAGTAAGTGTCTTACTTCTCTAACTTGTTTTAATGAAAGGGAATCCCCTTAGATACTGATTCATTACTTTCACAGAGAAATTATTCTTTCATGCCATTCCTCAGTAAATTATTAAAGGTCTTCTTGCAGAATGTATTAAGCCTAGTAAATAAAACTACGCTAATGCAGTAAGACTCTTCTTGCACATACTGATGCTTTTATGTTTTGCAGCAATGACAATCACATTGCAAAAAGTAAAGACAACTTCATGGGGGGCTGAGAAGCTAAACTGGTGAAGTCCCACCAATTCCATCTGAGCTACACTCAGTCCCAAAAGCTGGAGAACTTTAATAGCCCCTGTGACAGTGATGACTGGCCTTTGGCTTTTGAGCCTCAGTTTGTTTACAAGAATTTTAAATAAATTCCCTTGCTGGGATTGTGTCCCTGGGGGGAAATTCATCTTACCTGACTTTAGCCTCTTAAATGTTAGATGTCCTGTTCATCAACCCTATGGGCCAGTCTTCCTTTCCAGAATGAGTGGTTCATTAAAGCAAGTTATTTCTCCTCTGATGGTGCCATA
>VXBO01013008.1:88179-133467 GCA_013400135.1 Rhinoptilus africanus | reverse complement strand
TGCAGTCCTGTAGGAATAGGCCAATCTGATAATGGTATGGGAAATGGAAGAGCTGTTCACCTGCACAAAAGACTTAATACTTTATCTATATAGTGGAATTGTTTCAGGCTATAACAGCATTTGTCATAAGAGAGAAGATAAAGTTTGTATGTGATATAATCAATGGCTAAGCAACAGAAGCAATGGATCATAAAGGAAGGAGAAACATTCATTAGTTTTAAGGAACTAGGCTTTAAAATGTAGTTAGAAATGCTNTGAAAAAATCAGTTGATCACTACCAAATGTGCATATATTCCCTCTAGGTGTTTTAAACAATGAGTTAGCAAAATATACATAGCTCTCTACACACTATGGCTGGCTTAGGACTTCTAACCTTCATCAACTCTGAACAATGGTTTTGGCTGCTCTTTTGTTTTGGAACCTGGTGGAGACCCCTTCAAGAGAATGTTATTTTTAAAGGACAGATGGCAGGTGACTCTGTGGTTAACACTTACCCATGCAGTAAAAAAAAATTATTTCTCTTTTGTGCTATTTTATAGCTTCCCTCTCTGCAGAGCAAAGCCATAAGTCACAATAACAACAGTGTACACAGTTTATTAAAACAGCTGGTCCTTTGATCTTAGTGATTTTTTTACCATGCTGGAACACAACCAACTAGCCATGAGCGTAACTCATCTTTCATTCTGCAGTGATCGCTGTCTCTAGCAAAGGAAAAAGGGCTGGAATGGGACTGTAAATAGCTAGTTTGTAAAGATGAATGCTGTTACATGCATACAATGTTAAAGGCTGAAATACTTCCTAAATGAACTTACATTATTACAGGTTTTGATGGTGATATTGTGAGTGAAGCCCATGTCAGGACTTCCAAATCTTCTCCTCAGTTTGAAATCTGATTTCTGCAGTTAGTAGGTTTCCTTTCTCTTCTGATTATTAAGAATCTCATTATATTACATTAAATATTTATCTTTGCATTAAAACCTCTATTCTGATTCAGCAGGATACTAGAGCTTATTATCTAATCCCATTAGATTCAGTCTGTCTCAAGCAAACACTGAAGTATTATGCAAAATATAGATGGCACTAAAATGGAGTTATGAGTTTTACTGAATATGAACTTTATCGTTAATCAGTCGGCCCACACACAAATATTCAGTGCCTCCCATATACCTGGATGATCTTTATGATTAATTTTTACATATAGTTTTATAGTTGTGCATACATTCACAGTTTTTCGCTGCATTAATAAAAAGTGCTTACAAACATGTGAGAATCAGCTTTTGTGTAGTCAAATCAATACTCATAACTTGAAAAAGATGAAGGGTGGATGTATTTTGTTAAATACTTTTAAGCACTTGTTGCATTGCATATTTGTTGAACTTCCCACTCTTGATGGGCCATCCCTGTTCTGATCTATGCACTCAACTCACGATTCTGTGTGTTTGACCACATTGTTTTGTAAAATGATGTCATAAAGTTGGTCTTCACTTAATTTGTTTTCAAAATCTATTTCAAAAAGTAGTTCTTAATTATTTTAAATCTCTATCTGTTTATTCCCTCTTAAAGATACTGTAGATTTTTTTCAAGAGCCCTTGAAACACATGGAAGATAAATTCTGTTTCCTTATACTGATGTCCTTTTTAATTTAGGCAAATAGCCTCCTTAACTCTAAATACTCAAGTAGCTTCTTAAAACTGACATTTACACTGAGATGATATGCTAACAAATAGCTTGTATAAAACACACTTTTCTAGCAACCTCCCCAAAGGCCACTAATGAGCAGGGAGTACATTATTCCTGCAAGGTCCAGAAATTATTTATGTCTAGAGCTCTGTAATATACTTAACAGAGAAAACTGTGCCACATTCCACAAAAGATAAGTCCTGAAGTCAGTCTGAGTTTCAGCATTAGCTTCTGCAATCAATGAATTGCAGCAGTAGCTGACTAGATGCAAAAATTCCTCTTTATGATTTCTTCTTCAGTATCTTAGTGCGCATTCACTCTGGTTGAAAACCATATATAAAACCTTCCTTCCCTCATGCAATAAAGCTCACTTGAAAATTAAGAAGGGAAAAAATTAAATGAGAAAATAAAAAGACCAGGGCTCCCAGTCCCTCCCTTTCAGTGTAGATCTAAGAAAGGAAAAAACTTGAGAACAGTCAAACTAAGTCATATGAAAGGTCCACCTGTCCCAGAAGCACATTTTCTGAGGTACCCAGCAGAGGGCTGTTAGGGAGGAGAAAGAGGACAAGGTATGTATAATGCAGTACATGTTATGGAAGTCATATATAAATCAATGTGATTGGTCATAAATACAAAGATCAGTAGTTACTTAAATGATGTGATTTGGATTGAGGCTTTAAGTGGAAAAGAGATCCCAGATTTTACACCCTGAAGTCTGCTTTATTAATCAGAGCCTCATTCACAAGAATTTCTTAATGGGTCATTCATCCTGAAGCTATGTCTGAGTTTGTGGGTGAAGACTCAGAGAATTACCTTGGCTGGAGGGATCTGAGCTAAATACCTTGAGGTAATTTTGCCAGACACAAGGAAAAAAAGCAGTAACTTGCTTTGGTTGAGATAGTAGTATAATGGTAGTTTGTTACAACTGAGGTGAAAGAAACATGCCTAGAATAACTGGCACTATATGCGACATTAAATATTTCATGAAATCTCTACGTAGAACTATAGATGTTAAAATTTAATCTACCCATGCAGGTCAATAAATAAAAATATGCTTAATTATTAAGCATCTCTCTTTATCACTTTAATAACAGAAAAAAACATTTCTGGAGGCTGTTAAGCAAAAAAGCTGATTTGCATATCAAACAAGTTTAAAAACCATGAAGGAAAAGACATTAATCTTTTTATTTAGTGCTTTAAGAGGACCAAATTTGCATAGACATACAACAGAAGAAAAATAGAAAAACAGTAACCTGTACAGAAAAACTTGTAGCTTATGTTTATCAATAAGCTCAGGTGTGGGTAAACATATTCTGAAGTGTTTGGGTAACCTAGGACTAGATCTGCACAGGGAAAAAGGAATTGCTAATAATCATCAAACTGGATTGAAAATCCTTGTATTTAAGTGTTGAGGACCTAGGCTGGCACAATTACATAATATATACCTACACATGTTTAGTATTTGCCTTTGCAGAACCCGTATTTGTAGACTGCTGCCACACAGCGGTTTCTACAATCATCACTCTTTGTCCTAAGAATCAGTATAGGAGAATGAGTTTAGTACAAAAAGTGTGCTGGGAAGGTGACTTCATAATAGTTTCTTTTGCGTGTGTACGTACATACATACATACATATATACTTGTGTGTGTGTTTATATATATAAGTATATATCTGCAGGCCCTCTATCTGGGCAGATACTGTCAAGTCTTACAGCTCTGCCTTTTCCTTTACCAAGTTTTCATCTTTGCGTTCTTTTTGCGCTGCCTCTTCTTCCAGGAACTCAGTTCCTCTGTCAGTAGGGCAGCCACAAGCAGTATCTTCCAAGTTTCTTAGCAAAACAGCTGCTTCCTCCATGTGCTTTTCAGAGATCTCTGCTGCATTCTGTTGGCTGGTAGATACATCAAAATCTGAACCTTCTGCAGGGCTTTCCTATGCAGTCTTTACCATTTTTCAATTCAGCTTGAAATCTCCTCTGAGGAAGAGCTTTGTTCTGTGTAGCAGTTGACACTTCTCTGGGACTATGCAGACTGGTACTGCTGGGATTTCTCTGTCAGCACTTCTTTCTGAAGAGAATGACTTGAAGTATAAAACCCTACAAGCTTTATTTGAAATTGTGTATCACTTACTGCTGTAAAGACTGGACATCTGTGTAAATAAATAAGTATTAATAAACAAATAGGCATAAATAAATAGGCATAAATAAATTTATCTTGCCATTTCACTAATGCCATCTGATACTGATCTGGTACATCTTTAGTCAGTGCAACCATTTCCACAATTTCAGAAGTGTGAATTTCCTCCTTGCATTGTTAAGGTTATAATTATTCTAGTCATCCGCTCCATTATAGTAGCATATAGCTGAGAAGCAAATTATTCCCATTTGGAAACCTATCTGTCCATAAATGAACACCATGTTCTAAATCTTCTCATGCAAGTTTCCTCCTTTAGAGAAAGTAGACACCTTTTGCCTTAGTCAACCTTAATCGGATGTTTGTGGGTCAAACTGCTCTCAGTTAAAGCTAGGCAATTCTTGTGAATTAGGTTCCACGTGCTATCTTACAATCCCCTCCGAATTGTTATGAAATTAACCTTAATCAGAGATTCCAAATCAGCAGATGAACAGAGGGTAGTAGCCCATTTCCTCCTGCATATGAAGTGATGCCTAGCTGAATGTTTAATCATCAGTATATTTCACTTACAATTTTGCTCTACTTGTTTTGTTAGCGTTCTTCATTTTGACTTAATGTCATTTTGATTTTGGTAAGATTACATCAACAGCTCATTTGGTCACATTAAATCACAATATAATCTCTATAATGGTTTTATCCTGCTCATCCTAGAAAGCTCATTTTTATCTTGAGAGCATTTGATGAGAAATTCCTCTCCCAGCACCTCCCTGTATACATATGCCAACACAGTCCTGTATTCCCCTCTTTACAGCACACCCCTTATAGATTGATATTTTCTGACAGAAAATTGTTGCAGAGGAAGGTCTCCGACAAACTCTTTCCACTGTAATGTATATAAAAAAGGACAACATTATGTGCATACGTAGCAAAGCTTTTGTTTTGTGGTTGCTTAGTGCAGTGCACCCCAGAACTTGTATTTGAAGAAGGCTGGGCCCCACCACTGTTCGGTTTGGGGTTCTTCACGATCTGCATGTTATGTGATGGAATTCAGCCTGCTACCTGCAGGCTTCAAGTCACGGCAAGCCATCTTCAAGTCATGTCAAGTCTTAAACATCTGAGATTACAGTCTGTGTGAGAATGACCTTTTCAGTGACGGTACAGTTTTCCATATATGATCCCACAGATATGCTAATTCACCACAGAGTTCAGGTTTCAGAAGGTACAAGCACACATATGCAACCCCTTGAAAGACATAGGACTGCCTGGAAACTGCCTGGATTTAACAAGTTAAATATAACTTGCTGTAGCCTCTTGCAGCATCCCCTTCCCTAGTTTATTCCCAGTTATAAAGTGCCATTTCTTTTGCAAGGTACATTTTACTGAATTGGGTCATTCATGTAGGTATAAATCAGGTCATTGCAATTTATTTGTCATCTTGCAGGGAAGCTTGACATTTTGTCTCACCTTCCTGAGTATGCCATTTTATTGGGCTATCCTTCTAGCAAGTGATATATCTCACTGCCATTTCATTTTGCTTAACCTACTCCTCCCCCAAGCTCTGATGCCTTTTTTTATTTCTGTGGGTATTTACCTTTTGCGTCTAGGGATTTATGAGTTCACTTGATATTTTTACCCTGCAGAGCTTCTTTTGCAATTCTTTTAATGTTAAGAAAGGGAAGTTTAAATCCATTGTACCTGGATTCAGCTTTGTTAGTTATTTCACGAGTTGATGCCTTTCGGTGGTTAGCTTTGGGGAATTTGTATTCCCCTGCTTCATTAATTATTTCCCTCGCAGGTGAGACAGGCATTCCCTCATATTCTTGAAACCCAATTACATGACAATATCTATTTCTCAGTATTCAGCAGATTCCAGCTCCCCTAAGGTGACTAAGAGCTGTAATTAAAGATAGCGAACGAATTTTAATGTCAGGTTTTTGCACATGATTGTGTAGCATTTCCGTCTGCGACAGACCAAACAATGTAGCTGTTGCAGTGATTTACCATTGATTTGAGTGCTCGCAGCTCTCTTTTGTAACAGAGATGTATGATAATCAGTTTATTCCTGCTGCGCCATTAAAAATCACTGTGCATTATGGACTAGATGCCAAGCCTTGTTAGGTACAGTGTGGATTTGATTAAACACGCAGTAACCTGGCCAAAACCGGAGATGTGGTTGTATCGAACCAGGCACAACTGCACAGTGAATATGTGGTGACAGCGTAGCTGTCCCCCAGAGAAGAACACAAATTCAGGGGAGAAAACACTGCTGCTGCTGAACTCTTGTGGTCTTTCTGACTCTGGCTGGGGCAGGCTGAGAAGTGGACCACAGCCCAGCCCATCCTGGAGGGATGTGCAAGACTGTAAGGGGTGGATGAGCTCTGGTACCTTCCACTTAAATGGTTTTGTTAAGCCCTATTCGATCATACAGATCATGTCCTTTATTTACCTAGCTGTGCTTGCAAAGCAGGGACTGAAAATGTTTAAATATTTCAAATGATTTCTGTATTTTCTTTGGAACTGCTGCTAATTCCTGTAAGCTGTTATGATTCAGAATTTACTGGCATCAAGCCCTTCTCAGATAAGTACTAAATAATACACTCAGGAACATGATTCATTCATATGCTTTAGAAAAGAAACACTTAATTCAGCTCATATTCTTCCAGTTCACTCTCTGAACATGAAAGATTACAATTTTAATTGAGTTTAGAGATTACTTTATTTTGTTTGTGACAATTGTTGTTTTCTCCTTTTCCTTTCCCCTTTTCTCTCTCTCTTTTCCGTCTTCCTCTCCCCTTGCCCCCACTCCTTCCTTCCCCCCCCACCTCCCCCAACCATTTTCAATTACACATGTAACAGGCACTCCCATTTTATTTTTCCAATTTGAAACAGAGGAAAAAATATCTGATTTTATCTTGGGGAAAGTATGTAGAGCAGATTCACAGTTTATTCTTTTAAGACTGGAATTGAAAATGAAAGGCACAGTAATTGATTTTGTTACATCCAGCATAGTGCTTTAAAAATAACTCCCTGGTAATTCTGATTCCACCCAAAAACAAAATTACAAGTGACAGATGAATATCCAGGGATTCTACTCAGGTATATTCCTTGCAAGAATTTCAAAGAGCTGTAAATTTAAGATATTTGGTCATTTGAAACCAAAAATGGGTCCTTAGTGTTTCTTTCCCCCCTGGCCCCCCTCTCCATGTTTCTTTCTTTTCCCTCCATTCGCTGCATCATTAGTGCTACTATGTTGTTCCGTCATAAAGGGAGCAGGTTTTCATGCTGGGGCTCTCCAAGGTCAGTTCAGTAGCATCCATACTAATTGCTGCATTGACTTCAGAAGTTTAAAGGCATGCATATCTATAGCTCCATACCAAAGGGCTTTCATAAGCACCAGTAAAATGAGTCCCAAACAACCTGTGTAAGTGGCTAGCTAGAAGTTCATCTCTGAGAATGAATAAATGGCATATAGAATGAATTAGGCCTTCCCCACACACACACCACATTTACTCCATACAATTATGAACTTAGATTCTCAATTTAGATATTAAAAAGCAACTAATTCTCAGAGAACATAGTCCTGGAAGCTCTTGTTTTCCTTTCCAAATACAGGTATTGCCATGTTGGTGAATATCTAGCTCTGTCTCCAGCATTGTCTATACCAGCAGCTTCAGAGGAAGCTGCAAAATACTTCCTAATGTCTCAGTAATTATTTTCACCTAGTGGAAGAGTTTTATCTGAATTCTCCTCCTAGGAGTACAATCCTTCTCAGAATAAAGCTGAACTCCAGGTTTCAATGGTACTACATGTCAGAGGGCATCAGTGGCTAATGAGACAAGATTTTAAAATGTTCTTTATTTTGTCTCTTTATCTTTATTTTAAACATATTTCTTACCTCCAGTAACACTAGGCTTTCTAGTGAAACAGAAAAAGGTATCATTATCTGTATCATTTAGCAATTTACAAAACCTTACTATTTCCTCTATTCATCTCTTCTCCTGCCTGTGCAGTACAGCTCACTGAAAGGACTCTCCTCTCTGCCCCTATTAACGTATTGATTTGTCATTGCGCTTCCTCTGTTTCCACTAGATAGCTTGAAGGATGGGTGACTAAAACCGAGCAACGTTCCAAAAGGATAATACGGGATATTTTGAGAATTTATTTTCTAATGTGTGTTATCTTGTAGCTGAGGGACTTTTCTCTACCTGGTTGTATACCTGTTAAGAAGACTGCAGTATCAGAGTCCTGACAATTCCACTGAACCTGAACCCTCTCCCTGATTTTACCTTTAGGGTAGNTCTCTACCTGGTTGTATACCTGTTTAGAAGACTGCAGTATCGGAGTCCTGACAATTCCTTTCTGTGTGCATTAATTTACATTTGCCAATATGAACACTGAACCTGAACCCTCTCCCTCATTTTACCTTTAGGGTATAACCTAGATCTGCTCAGTCTTGGGTATCTGTCAGTAATATATGCCTCTTTGACTGGAAAAAGTACCAGAAGCAGCATATACATTTATGCTTGCATGACCACTCATGGCCCTCACATAACCAGGTATAAAAGTCAAAGTCTGACGCTTTTGCTTTCTTGATCTTATTTTGATCTTATACCAATTTTCAAGGGAAATTATGTTTTTGATCTTACACCAAGTTTCAATTTTCAATATGCAAACCAAAGGACACTATAAAATGTGAAGTAGCCATGATAGAGTAATTTTGTAATAAGGGTACCAAGCCACGATCCTCTTTTTCTTACTTGATTTTGTAAAATTCAGGTTTTATAGAACCAGCTTGTTTTTCCACTTCTGCGTTTCTCTCCTGTCCCTTTAGCAATCTGTCTCCAGCAGGACAGTGCAGGCAGTTTCCTTGCCTGTGCCAAGGACTCTCTGGCTAGGTTTAAACAAAACAAGTCAAAATCCTGATGTGGCCTGAGGCCAAGGACCTGACACTGCCCATCTCCTTATATCTCAGCTTTCCTCCTCCCAGCACAAACTGGTGATACCAGAACTGCCATTTGGGAGCAGTCTCGAACACAGCTGTCCCCAGCACCGTCCCTGGGATGTCTCTGGGCGCTGCTGGTTGGCAGGAGCCAGCACTGTGCCAGGGAGGGTGCGAACAGACCACGTCTATAGTCATGTCTCAGTGCTTCAGCCAGGGTCCTGGGCCTGTTTGCTGGTATAAATGAAGCCCAAATGACTGAGTAAGCAACACAAAGGAAGAGAAAGCTGGTTCTCACTTTTTTGGTGTGTGTGTGGGTTTAAATTACAAAGGGAGAAAAGTCATTAGAGCAGATCTCTTTCCTACTGAAATGCCAGGTTAGGAAATAGGGCTGGAGTCTCTGATGCATGCAATTCACCCTTGAGGCAGGAGGAAACCTTGTTTTCATTTTCTGACTGTAGTTTCAGTCCCTGGATGGCCTAACCCTTGGCATTAGCTTCCAGAAGCTGAGAAGCTGCTCTGCTTTCTGCTGCAAGCTGCCGTCATAGCCCTGGGTCTGGTAGAGCAGCTCTGTCACACCTCTATACCATAAGGGCTTGTCCTGGAAGCGAGAGAATCCTTGGCTGCCCTTCTGGGTCGCTTTTTCCCTGCTGTGTCTCAGTAGTGCAGGATAAGCAGAACGAGGGCAGCAGGCTCAGCTGCTGGGTTTTTTCTCATATAACAAAGTGAGAGGTGGATGGGAAGACTAGACAGGGTTACTTTGTAGAATATCACTAAGCTGTTAAACTCCATACTTACTAAAGAGCGAGACCGTTATATTAGCTAATCACCTTGTTTTGTGTGACAGGAGGAGAAGTATTGCATACATTAAAATTTTATTTTATGCTGAAAGCTGTCAGCCACAAATTTTGAAGTGTGGTCAGGAAATAACATGATTATCTTTTTTATGCAAGGGATGTCACGAGCGATAATCAGAAGGTTCCCTTTTTACCTTAAAAATCAAGCTCTGGGAGCACATGAAAGTTAATTCCTTGGTCCCAGCAGCTTGTATTTACCAAAATTCTAGAGGTATGTACGTAAATTCTAGAAAATGAGGAGCTCCCTAAGGAGAGCACGAAGCTACTCTGAGTGAGGCAAGAGAAAGTATTAAGCACAGGAGCAGACCCCCAGATACCCTTCCTCGCTAGTGTTCATGCACTTCCCTCTAAAAAGCAGCATGTGGAAGCCCACCTTGAGGGTGTACGTGATCAAGCTTTATCCTTTCACTAGGCAATGGTAGCAATAACTAGCACTTGCTCAAAAAGGAGATGCAGACCTAAAGGCAGGTGTCCTGACTGTGGTAGTAAGGTATTCTGAGTGCAGAATAACAGTGAGGGCTGGGCCACACTGTGACTGGGAATGTGGGAGTCTCGCCACCAGAAGGAGAATCCAGGCTGCTGGAGGTATCACTTAGTGCTGTCCCTGAATTTCTGCAGAGCAGAAGATGGAGCTGCAGATACGAGAGTGCCTACACTTGTTTACACTCAAGAAACATTGCAGTACAAATGCAGGCACTGTATGGGTTTAGGTGTCTACCAGGTTGGGTAACTGCTGCCAACATCAGATTTTGGGATTGCTTTATTGAACATAGACACGTTTTACCTAAGTAAAATTCGGTTTTAGTTTTTGTTTCCTCTTGCCCAAAATCAATTAACTTGCAGCTCCACAGGGTTTGATTTTCCAATCCAACCATGCTTATTCACTGATGTAAAACAAGACTTTTTCTCCCCTCAGATTCTTTTCTAATAGCTTCTTATTTCTTGCCCTCTAAGTATGCGCCTGAATTCTCTGCATCTATTTATAAGGGCTTCCCCGCTTCCAGGAGTGTTTAATCAAAGAGAAGACTATCAGCAGGTGGTTAGCATCAAATGTCAGCAGCTACTTAGTTTCTGACACCTCTTGGAAAAAATCTTTCATTACCATGCAAATGATGTTAGTCTTCCTTTCCAAGATCCATTGTCACACGGTGTAACATATGGTACGCAGAACTGTGCTCCCAAGATTTATGCAGCAACTACATTTCGTAGCAGAACAACAATTGTGAGAGCTAAACCAATGAGCTGACAAATATTCCTCTATCTCATGGTGGCAACTCTGACTTCGGGGCGGGGGGATGACAATGACTTATTTTTGCTTTCTTTTAAACCTTACCATTTTTCATTAGCTTGTATCAGAAATACCATGGTGCCTTTCACAGCCTATGCCAAGCAGAACAGCCCAGCAGCTTTAAAGAGGTGCCATTATCTTTCTTGACTATGTCCCGGCAGCAAATTATTCACTTGATACTTGGAGTAGCAATGTCTTGAACTACACAAAGAAAATTGAAGCTGCTGGTCTCTCTTGGGAATTTTTGGAAGTGCCAATAATGGTATTAAGAACTCAGCTTTTCCAAGGGCCCTGAAAGCAGAATGGACAAACCTATGAGGGGTTTGATTCATCAGAGCACTGGAGTACCGTTCAGTGACTTAAGCAGGGCTTCAGGATGTGTTCCGAGTTAAGCATATGTTTGGGTGAATTGTTAACCTCAAGTGTGTGATCAAGTGCTTTGCTGACTCAGGGACAAGACATTCCTTACAGCTTGTTGTTTTCCACTTTGCCATCTGGGAAGAGGCAGCTTGACAGCATGTAGGCTGTGTGAGACATTACTGCGTTTCTGAAAGGGTATTAACAGCCTTGAAGTTTCCAGGTCCTCTGAATAAGGAATTTTTATCTCTACAGATCTAACTGGGGTAGAACAACCTCACTAAAATGTCTGAAAGCAAACTGACCATGCCACAACATTTGCTAGGCTATCAGTCAACCTATTCCATATTAAAATAATCTTATGTTTTAGTAGAACTACCAAAGATGCAGTTGGAAAGCTTTACAGAACCGGCAGGTTTGGGGGTGTGAAATTGCCCCTGTTGGATATTTTAGGAAGTCCCTTTTGCACCTTGACAACTGTAAGAATCCAAATCTGTAAACACTTTTAATTACAGAGTCATCTCTTCACTATACCCATTTCTGAGCTGGGGGAGCACATCTGTATTTATATGACATGAATGTTGTTCCCAGGTTGTTAAGGCAACTCGCCCTCATGCTGCAGCCAGGTAGTGCAAAAGAGTGGGTAATACACACCTGTAATTGCATTGTGGGAGAAGTACAAGATATCTTGATTTCTCGGTATTCTCCAAATGATTTTAACTTTGCAAAAATACTAGGGGTTCACCTGAAAAATCTCCCATATCAGTCCCCCATCTGGTCAGCACACACCCCTCCTTCTCTAATCTGGTACCCTTCTAGTCAGCCATGTAACACTCTTGACCTAAAAGCCATTTCTGGACTGTTGTGTTGCTTTGCATTTTTGATGAACGCTTACAGAATAAATGTTTATTGTAGCAAAATGCATTTCTCTGTGGGAACTCTTTTTATTTTTTTTTTTCCAGTGACAAAATGTTCCCAGCCTTTGGATTTGGAGCAAGGATACCCCCAGAATACAAAGTAGGTGTATAATGACATTTTCTAGTTTCCTTGTTTTATGAGGCACAAAATAAGAGAGAAATGGTTTGGTGCGGGGCACGGAGTAGGGGTAGCATCTCTTAATGCTTGTTTTCATTCATCTGGCTTTCTCACCTAGTGATACCTCACTGAAACCAGAAATCAAGGGTAGACTTAACACAGTTGTGTTGCACCCAAAATATTTCACAGTATTGGCAAAGCTTTGTTAATGAATGCTAGTCCAGTAAGAGAACTGATAGTATGAACAACACTTGCCAAGCATATTTTGAAGCTTTGCAAGCTCTGGTTTCACAGAAGACATTTCTGGAAGATGTGGTTCAGTGAGCAACCTAGTATCTATGCTTTATGATGAAGAGATTGAACAGCCTGGAAAAGAGGCGTCTGAGGGGGGACCTAATCAACACTTATAAATACTTGAAGGGTGGGTGTCAGGAGGATGGGGCCAGGCTCTTTTCGGTAGGGCCCAGTGACAGGACAAGAGGTAACGGGCACAAACTTGAGTATAGGAAGTTCCACCTAAACATGAGGAGGAACTTCTTTACCTTGAGGGTGGCAGAGCACTGGAACAGGCTGCCCAGGGAGGTGGTGGAGTCTCCGTCTCTGGAGACATTCAAAACCCGCCTGGATGGGGTCCTGTGCAACCTGCTCTAAGGTGGCCCTGCTCTGCAGGGGGGTTGGACTAGATGATCTACTAAGGTCCCTTCCAACCCTATGATTCTGTGATTCTGTGATCTTCCTGACAAAAAAGACTTCAGAAGAGTTTTGCTCTGTGGCAGATTTTGGTGTCACGGTGGACATCTTCAATACCAGGAAGTGAAATATAGCAGCATGTATCCATCCTAGAGAGAAGCAGTATTTATAAATAAACCAAAAAGCAAGTGATCCACAGCGGTGGTACAATTGTGAGTGTACATATGCAGTCTGGTGCGGCTGGAGAGAAGACAGTGGAGTAAAAGAAGGAGCATCCAACAGAGAAAAGCCTAAGAAGAAATAGGCAAAAGTTCAAATCCTGTGTTGCACATGCATGGAGGTAGTGTGGGCAAAAACTAGTTGAGGAGTCTGCAACTCAGATACTATCTGGGAAAGAAGAACATTTGACTTCTGATCTTGTAGGCTTCTTCCAGTATCCCCATGTCCCCTGCTCTGGGCTGTGTCTCTCAGCTGTGGCTGCAGCAAGGAGGTGAACACTGGCCAGGTGAGAATAGCTCTGTGCAGAGAGGGATCATGTGTCAACTCGGCGTATGAAAGCATGAATCAGCAGATGAAAAAAAAGCTACCAGTGTGTTCCTCATGGCTTGTAGGTTTAATACCTGCATAAGAATAACAGTAGCGTTGAACAGCAAATGTGAAACATGTCTTGCAAACGGGTGTCTAAGATAAGTCCTAGCAACACTGCCTTCTAAACTAAAAAGCACTGTTGTAAAAAACTGGACTGTGCCCAGCAAGGTCTTTTGCAGAGGTCTGTTCCTGAAAAGTAAAACCAGTGTTAATGCTTTTCCAAAATCAGAGACAGCTTCCAGAACTTTGGTACAGATTTTAATGTGGTAAATGCACGCAGAACATCTGTGTCTGTTGTGTGTCTGTTCCAACTGCAGCAGCTGACAACCATCTCTGCTGTATCAGGGGGAGTGTTTTGGAGAATTAACATATGGAGCAGCCTCTACCACCAAACACATGAGTGAAACACAGTAGGTACTCCTCAAATGTCCATCCCTTTGCCACCAATATGGGTGTCTCTACCGGTGGCTGTATAGCAGTGTTGACTGGATGAGCCAGACTATACATCACAACCAGATTGCTCTTTCAAGCCCAGTACTAGCCAACATTGACAATGCCATGTACTATTGTGGTTGTCCTAAACAAAGGTACCAGCCTGGTGGTGTGCCAAGGGCTGGTTATTCCATCATCTGCAAAGAGACCATCATTGCATTGGGGAAAACTTGCAGTTCCTTCAGCTGGAGAGAGCCATACTTATCTCAGGACTGCTTGAAGGAAGATACTACCGTGCTGGCTGAAGTATTTTCACTGGTTTGCTGGTGATGGCAGTAGAACAAAATTCACAGCACAAGACCTCTTCTTTCTCAGCCAAAATAATCAGCTGGTGGCATTGATGCCTCAGGTCACGTGAGTGTATTGGCAACACACCAGTTTTATTAGGCCCAAGCAACAAACATCCTCTTGACCTGATTGTGAGAGCAAATTTCGTGTGTCAGCTGAAAAACACATGTCTTGCCAGAAAGTGATTTCAGGGGGACTTTGTAACCAGATATTCCTACAATCACCAACACCAGTTGATATTCTGCTTTGGCAGAACTGGTGTTTGGATAATTTCCTGACAAGTACTCTTAAGAAAGTCAGAGACTTGCATTGAGCTTAGTAGCCTATGCATGGATAAAGTGTCTTGCCCAATAGCATGAGCTGCCCTGAAGAGTCCATATGTTACTGACTTCAAAGCAAGAAAATGGATGAATCAGACCTTCAGATTTTGAGAAGTTTAGGAAAAGTAAGGGTAAACTTAAGAAGACAGGGGTACTTCCTTGTGGATTACATATATATGAGTAAACAAAACAAGTCCCAAAGTAAACAGAGATGCAAGTGAGGGCCAGAAAAGCATCTTTAATCTCCACTATGGAAAATTGTGACAGAAAATGACAGAGACAAAATTACATATCATCTTAGCAATGTAATGAAACTTTGAAGAAGAGAAGAACAATGTTGCAGGGGGAGTAGTCCTTCTGTGCAACAGATGGGGACAAATAATTAGCCTGGTGTCTGTCATGGGCACATCCAGCTGGAACTGGATTAGGAATTAACTGTCATCTGTGCTATTATTCAGTCCCTCCCTGTGATACTCTGTGCAGTCCATTCAAGTATCTGTTTTCTTAAAATAATCTGTATCAACACTTTGAAGTCCCTGCTTGGCTTTGGCTGCACTTCTAAATTGAAATATACACCATTTAAGAGAGTGAAGAGTCAGCCTCATCATGATGCTGATAAATCAAGGCCAATAAATCTGAAAATCATTCAGTAATTTAGTCTACACTGGTATCATAAAGTCAATTTAAAGCCAACAATGATTACTGTTTGATGTGGAACATGGCCAAGATGCATAGGAAACAGCAAAAGAACTGATAATAATTTAAAGTAACAAAGACTGTAGACAAAAGTGCTCCCAACTTGTCTCCCCTAAGTTCTTATCTTCTGCTGTAAAAATATGGTAACACTATAGACACCACTGCAGATCTCATGCTATTCAAATGTTCTTTTGATGCTTTCGGTGAAAGGCAGTACAAGTCATACGTATCTTTTGTTTTATTAAAGAATAGCAGTGTCATACCTGTCATAATTCACATCTTCAAATTTAGGTTGAATCATTATGAGAACTTCTAAGTTCTGGCCCCATCACATAGATAAAACAGCTCTTAATTTTAATTTAGAGTGCCTGCTTTCAAGTCTTCAGTCATAATAAGATGATCTAACTTACTCATAGCATGTTGGTCTCTGCACACCAGCAGCTCCCCTTTTATTTCTTCCAGTAGACAACAATTTGCTAGAGCTCTGGAAGAAATGACTCCCACTGCCAAGAGTTTCTACTAATCATGAGAACCTCCACAAAGCTAAAATAGCATAGCATCCTTAAAAGTCTTAATGAAAGCTGAGCAAGGTATGCATGGCAATAACACAGTGAGCGAAGGCCCCAGGCAAGCAGTCTGATAAAAACAGTAGGCAAAGTAAGTGGATCCAGTGGATTCAGGTCTAATTTACGTCATGCTCTGTCACAAGCTGTACAAAAATGAGGCCTGTAACTCAATATTCAGTATGAAACAATGGTAACAAGTATCCATTGCTATTTAGGACCAGCTGGAGGCTGCTGCTTTCGGTCTGGCCAGAAGCTTTAGATGTTTTTGCCCAGGTTTCCTTGGTGCGCTAGACCACATGAGAGAAAGGTGTCCATTTGTGGTGTTACATCAAACCAGTGCCTTGGTTTCACATTGACTTGAGCTCCTGCCAGTAGCCTGGGATGGGTGTTGGAGGGCAGTATTCACCTCTCTGTTTAGTGAGATTCCAGTGTCCTCACATCCTTCTACATTCTACAAGAAAAGCAGTGCTTGTTATGCTATTTCCCCATGGAAAAATACACACCCCATTTTACATTAGCACTTCAGAACAATGGCAGTACCCACCTCTGCAGGCTCTTCATGAATGTCTTGAGGGTGAACCCCTTTAAAAACATGTTTTTATATATGCTTTCTACAGAATTTCCATTTCAAGAGCATACCACTATTTTATGCTGTCTTTATTTTCCCTCATTTCAGCTCCAAATGAAATACTTTAGCTGTTAGCAGGAAAACAACAGTTTCTTAGTGGCATAAGGAATCTGTGGGAGTGAAGGAAGCAAGACATGCCATATATATAGTTCCTTATCAGTCTAGAGATCTTTCATCCAATATTCGGCAATATGACCTTTTTTCCCCATGCCCTGACAAGTACATCACCCTGCTCCTTGATCTAAGTAAACCTCTGAGGGCAATATTCCCCACCTGAGTTTCTAACACATGAAACTTGCAGAACATTGCTAGTTATTCCACAACAGTGTCTCCAACCCATCACTTTTTTTTTTTTTGTAACGAGAAGTATCTGAAAAGTCTGATGTAAAGTGAAGAGGTGGCAGATAATATGGACTCAGACACTGCTGCAAAAGGTCACGGTGAAGAGGAGGAAAGAAAGTTGAACCGCACACACTAATTTCTTAGCAGGCAGAACTCAAAGGAGCTGAAGAACCCCAGAGCAGCACAAAACTTGCTGTTAAAATGAAAAGAAAGTTAGAATTGTGTCAGCCCCGTGACAAATGTATTGTCAATAATGAAGTGTTCTTTCCTAAAGAATTGCAGGCTGACACCTGAATAGGTTTGAGACAACTTGCAGTTTGTTTTAAGACAGTCCTGGTTAATTCTGCATTTTTAATGAAAGCTTCATTCACTGCTAATGCTGGAAAGAGTTGCTGGAGAGAACCTCACAGTAACGGCAGTCTTTCCGACCCTAGCCTGCAGTGTCTGGTTTGCTGGGCAGATAAGGGACCTGAAGAGTGCTGTGGTCTTTGTGAATCCTGCACTTTGCAGGAGCTTGAAAACAAAAATATGTGCAAACCTGACAAAAAGGAACCAACACAAGGATGTGTAACAGACCAAGGGAAAAAAACAGAATTTGTCACCTTACCCACACAGCCTGGATTTAGACATGGAAACTGGGCGGCATGCTCAAAAATCAAGTACAAAGGAAAATAAATGGCCAAGCTTTGCCAAGCAGAAACGTCTACAATGCGGTGTTAGCCAGAGACACAAGCTGTCCAGCTCCCAAACTATTTGATTAATGAGCATTCTGAAAATAATAGCTTTTGAGCGATGTTTTTTAAAAATGTTTTAGTCTTAAGCTTTTGCAAAATATGCAGGCATTCCATATTTAATTTTCAGACTGGCAGTGGCTTAATAGTGTTCAATTTATTCACAGATAAGTGCTCAACATTGTGCATTGTGGCATTTACGCTTGTATGCATCTATTGTTCATGGATTTTTGACAATCTTCATTTAAATTAGTAATAAAGCGTTTCTAAACATGGCTGAATTTGTCAGATTGTTTGTCAAGTAGTTCCAGTACCATCATCATGGAGGTTTCTGGAAAGCTGGAGCTATTTGGGACAGGGAGGTTAATTTAAATGAGTTCAACAATCTAGAGAGTGGGGAAAAAAAAGATTACTGATTTTCAGAATTGAGGCATTCATATTCAGCATTTGCAAAATGAATGAAAAACGTTGTTTCCGAGTCAAAGCAGCTTTTTATTTAAAAAAAAATTGAAGTTCAGTTAGAGTAAAAAGGGTTTAAAAAAATGCGGAGGCCAAAATAGAATAACATGTTTTGATGCAACTTAAATAAAATGCCCTTGCATAGTCCAAAAGCTTTCCACGAATTTGCTTATGACTTTATGGGATTCATTTTTTGTCAGATTCCAAGGTAGGGGTTTTGTTTGTGTCGTGAGGTTTCTATCAGGGTCCAGAAGACTTTTTTTTTTTTTTTAAGAAATCTTAAAAATTCTTATGAATTGGTAAATTACCCTTTCCTTTCAGCCTTAATTAGAAACCTATTTAGTAAGGGCCATGCTATGAGGGTGAATTTCATTCCATCCCAACACAAGGGAAATAAGTTAACTGCTGTCAAGGTGACTTTTATACTAAGCTGGTCATAAGCATGTGGAAGTATGGTTATGACTTCTGCAAGAGTCTCCTGGGCGCCATCACATTGATGGACAACTGCCTTTCTGTATGCACGTGCTCCTCACTGTGTAAGTACAGGCAATGGAGGCATTGTACAGTGGGGAAAAAGATTTTACTATCATCTGCCTCAGCAAAAATACTTTGACCATTTTTTTAGTTGATGTATCCTCAGAAATGCTGTTGCTGTAATCTACATCGCGATGTATGGTTCAGCTACTTATTTTGGTTGTTAAAAAACCTTGAAGAAATTACCTGAGAAATAACACATTCCTGGTGCAGGAAGTTCCTGGACAGCTGTGTTTTAACAATCCCACATCCATGATGGTATCTGCTAAATAATTTATCTGGAGTCCTGCAGAGGGAAAAGATTAATACATATCCAAGTGCAAGGAAATGTCCTTATTTAGAGGCTTTGAGTGGCATCAGGTAATGCCACGCTGATCATATGTAATCACCTCCGCAGTCCAGAATTTCTCTCTCCTTTCCCTTTATGGATTGATTTGATGGGTTGATGTTAAGAGAGAGGAGGAGGGCTGAGCAGAGAGTCAGCTACATATTCGAAACTTAATCCAGAGTCTGTGGCACAATCATGGTTCTGCCACCGCAAGGGAGAGAGCACAGAGGCAGGCTGAAGCACCGCCGGCTTTACTCGCCTGAGTGGAAAATGAGTTCTGAGCATTTGGAGAAACTCTGCTTTAAAAATACCTGCTGTTGGCTTGCCTCGGGTGATGATTTCCTGTTTGTGAACCATCACTGAGCTGCTCAAAGAACTTCTCTCCTTCACAGCGTACTTTAAGACAGTTTAAATTGTGATATGTTGTTCAGAGAGCATAGGAAACAACCCAATACTTCTGCATTCATTGTGTTTCCTGTCCTGCCTTCAGGATAAATTTTAACACTGTTCTTGGTGAATTAGGATGACAGTTTTTAAGAGCCATTGCTCAGATGGTATTAATTTTTGGATGATTGTGTACACTTACTAGATTTGGGCTTTCCTTATTGGCCTGAACTGTTGTCTACATCTTTCTTAAATAATAGGCTGGGTGCCATAGCTCTGAACCACATAAATTGTTTGCATAGTGTGATCCTGAAAGAGGTATAGCAACAAAAGCAGCCTGTGCTTGCATGTGAGATCAAAATACTGTATTCATAGCTCTGGAAAAGAATTAGGAGACTTCTTTTGCTATAATTTCAAATGCATTTGGAATAAAGAAATAAAATCAGTGAAGAGGCACAGTGTTAGAAGAATCAGCCTGTAATACATAAACATGCATCGCCATCCTTGTTGCTCTTGAGATGCAGTTAGCACAAAATACAAGAAGGCCTAAAGGAAGAAGAAAGGCTATTGAATAACAAAAAAAATCATGAGTGAGTGAAAACTCACATAACCGCTCTTGACAGATGCAATTACCTTTGGCCTGCAGCTGGTCATGAGACTGGCAGATACCAGCTGGGCAAAGTGTGCCAAGAGACGTACAGAGCAGCCAGACAGAAGGGCTCTGGAGCACTTCTGAAGCGTATCTGACAGCCCTGCTCTTCTGTGTTTGCTCAGAGAGGAACATACGTCGTGACTTTCTGCGTTATTTTCCATGGACGAGTAGGGCAGCCTGAATGGCCCATGTAGAGTCATTTGTAAGAGGCAATTGATGCTTGGTATAGATATAGCAAACTCCTGGCTGGGCTGAGCTGGCTGCAGGCTCTTCAGTGATTTTTTGCTTTAGACTTTTCCCATCATGGCAGAAGTCCTTTTTTTATTTAACCTCTTAATAAGTAACAGGAGGCATCACTACAGTGAGCAAGTCCAGCATACAACAGGGAAATTCAGTTTCTCTATGGGAAACTCTTTTTGGCAGTAATTAGCCAACTTATACCACTTCACCTTTACAGAAGCTTCTCTGTAATAACATATTTGATCTATGGGTCTATCAGTCATAGACCAATTTCTGTGCTGTGCTGTGAAGTCATCTAAACTAGCAAATACAACAGCAACATCCAAGAAATTAATCTGTCTGCAAATAATCCGAGTTCTATCGTACTGTGAGTAAACACATTGCTTTCCATATGACTAGGCCTGTTGGCACTTCTGAAGGACCTACAGAGATCTATAAAGTCTCAAAAGTGTGTAATTGAAGTTAGCTTCATATAAATGCCTTCATGAATCGGGAATGATATACTTAAATTCAACTTTAAATTATGCAAATCACACACTTAACTCTCAGCCATATACACTTCTTGCAAACCAAAAAAATACATAACTATATGTTGTGGATCGCAAAACAAAAGTTGGTCTTGATTCAAGACAATTGAAGACAAACGGGAGAATTAAGAGACTGAGCTTCAGACCTGAAAAGATTAAAAGGAATCAAGCCTCCTCAGTGATCAAAGAAAGGAGTAAAAAGGAAACTGGATCAAATTCAGGCCAAAACAAAACTTAAAACCAGAAAAGAGCATCTGAAGAAAGTTCCAATCTCCAAAGATTTGTGTTGTGGATGCAGATCTGTAAGTGACAGACAGATAGAGGAAGCCTGGGACCTGAGACGCATTGCCTTGCATTATTTGTGTGTATGGAAGTCTTCTATTATTTTTCTCAAGACACTAAAGATACAATACATTGGGTTTTGTAGGAAATCCACAACTTTTTATATTCAGAGTAATTTCTCTTAGCAAATACCTCTGTGGTATTTTATCACAGACAGATTGAGAGAGAGAGAGAGAGAGAGAGAGAGAGAAAGAGAATGGGATAGTCACTAAATTTGAGGAAATGAGAATCTTCAGGTTTTTTCTTATTAATTTTCCCCCAGCTTAATCTAATTTCTTAACCATCTTAGACTTGGACATTTCATACAATTTTATTTCACAATGGGTCTGCGTTACTGCCTTGATCTCACTGAAGAATAAATTATTTACCCAGAAATCCCATGGCCTTCAAATGAGGAATTGTTCACCCATGGGAATGGAGGATTCAGAAGAGGGCTGAGCTTGTGCTGTCAGTGCTGTATCACAACCTGCTCTCTCTCTCCTGCAATCCGAGATGCCGAGCTAGGAAGAGCTGGCATTTAAATCTCCTCAGCAATAGACCCCTCTTCTGTGCCTGGCATTGATAGCCCAGTCCTGACACCATATTTATGTGATTTTTTATGTACTTTGATGGTTTTTTCTTTGTGCTATTTTTTGTTGGTTTCATTGTTGTTATTGACAAGTTTGATACCAGTTTTGTTATTTTGTTCCTGCAGGGAGTTCCAGCTGGGACTGTATTTCACACTTAATGGCTGAAAGCTTGAAAGATCTCTGGTTTAACACAGAAAGAATGTAAAGTGTGTTTAACCGCAAGTCCTCTTGGACTAATTTTTCTGACTACAGCCTTCTCCTCTTCTTTCCATTTATCTGCAGGTCTCTCATGATTTTGCAATCAATTTCAATGAAGACAACCCAGAATGTGCAGGTAACACACTAGGACGTGCTGCTGCATTTCTGCTGTGTGCAAAATGTGCTTGTATTTTTTATTGTATCCCCTGAGTATTGTTTAAAGCGTTTTTTAAAGAAGGCAGCTGGGAGTTTCAAAACCTGACAGACTCTAAGCCACCAGGCTTAGCTTTGGAAGCCTTAGAAAGTGCCACATATTAATTTGCTGAAAAACAGGTCCCTTTGAAAGCACACCATGCTGGACATTCAGCACTTGAACTTCTCCAGATCACTAGCATTTCTGAAAACTAAAGCCTTGGTTTCTAGATTTATTCTAGATCTTCAGCTACAGCAACATCATAGGTTGTGCAGCGGGACATGCAGAAGCAGGATGTGCACTTCTGTGATTAAAGACTCCCTCTGTGAAGAGCCAGTTCTTTGGCCAGACCTACAGCATCAGTAGCCTGCTGCAATTCAGCCCAGCGATGTCCAACACCAAAGGGTCAGGGCAGCAGCCGAGGACTACTGAAGTAGAAGGAAGCATACTTTCATGACAGCAAATGCAGCAGGAGGCTGTTTTAGCACAGTGTAAGATGTTGGTGTGTTCCAGCAACAATCACTAATCCTCGGTAGCCAGAGGCCAGAGTCAAGTAGCAGATCTTGGTGCATGTCTTGTATTTGTAAGTGAGGTCTGCAGTGACTGATGCTGTCTTTCTAGAATCTCCTGCCACAAATCACACATTTCATAAAAGGTGAAAATAACGGGACAACAATCTCTAAACAGTCAACAAGTAATCCCAGACTAACACTTATTTGAGAGTCTTGGTCAGATAATCATTGATGTCTAAAATCCACAGGTTGTTATTCTTCCTTATCCTTCTGCTACTTTCCAACCACTGAAACTGGTGTTTCAGAACGCTCTTCCTGTTTTCTTCCATTTTCTGGCTGCTCCATTCAGCCCTTCTCAGGCTTATCAGTGGCTTGCTTTCAGGTGTAGTCAGTGGAATATGTTCAGGATGAGAATTAAGATGCCAAGAAACGAAGTGAGGAAAAGAGAGGACAAGCAAGGCAAAGGAAAGAAACATTAAAAGAATTCAGACCTCTGGTTTCGGTTCAGTGGGCATTCCTGCTTTGTTGTTGCGCTTGGATTGTTGGACTGCCCCAGCCTCTGCAGGTCATATGCTTGAAATGTAATTGGGCATAAGTCCTACAGCTGCTTGATGTGCTCACACAGCTTTTTACATCGCTTCTGTGGAGTTAAAAGAAGGTGAAATTAGATGTATGCATCTAGATGTGCCTGTAAGCTTGTGAGCCAGTTTAAAGCGAGATTTTAGTCACACTGAGAGTCGGGGGCTGAGGTGGGGAAGGAAAACAGACCTCAGAATTTTGTCTGGACCATCATATTTTAAAATTTAGTTAGCTTGCCTGCATCTGAACACAGACACGTTGGCATCTACACAGGGCATGATCTGTTTAAAACATCACAGTTAACAATGGTCAGCATTAGGTGACAACATATTATGCATGTAATATTCAAGTGTAGCTTTGTTTCCCAATCTAAATGCAGTCTAAATTTCTGACCTTCTGTGTACATCAGAAAAAAAACAGCCCTAGATGTCTATGCAAAGTACACATATTTTATTCCCCCTCTGCTGCCTCTTTTGAGTTCAAGGCTAATTCTTGTATCACACTGACATTGTTACAGAATGATTTGTATTGATTGGTACTTGAAAAGGCTGTCTCATCTATATAGTGCCAGCAGCAGGTCAGAGCGTGGACAGACAAACCCTCTGCAAGAGATTACTATCCATACCATGCTACGTATACAAAATAAAATGTAGCAATGGTAATGTGAGGAGGTTAAAAAAAATGGAAGGAGCTTTGTGTTGGCTTAGGTCACTGAATATTTGTTATGTATTTAAACTTTATTTGGTTCTTTGCATAAGACTCAGTTATCTGATAAGCTAAGCCATCACCTAAAAGGAGTTTTAGGGCTAAGAAGACAGTAAAAGATGGTTGCATGAAAGAAGGCCAAGGAAGAAATTTTGCAGCACTCGCACATGCACAGGTATAAAAAGAACTTCTTTGTCCTAAATGATACTATTTAAAATAATATCCATCTGGATGACAGCAATAAAAGGAGACAGAACAGAAAATGTGTATTTTAATCATCTGCTGCAGCTTGCTCATCAGCTGCCTGTCATGGATGCTTGAGTATTTCCTACCGCCAATTGTTCTGTGATGTTTCCTAGATGCTCTCACTGTATTAGGTGACACAGAGAGAAGTAACACCAGCATATCATGTGGAGAGAGGATGCAAGAGTGAGAGGGAGATAAAGTGCTTAGTGCCCGCACTATTTTTCCTCATAATGTTTAGCACACTTGCCAGAAAACAAAGGAAAATTGCAGAAGAGTATCTTGCTTTAAACCAAAGAAACAGAGGTTGCATCCAATGTAAAAAGTATGTGTGTACTTTGCTTTTGGAGAATTAATTCCCTTTCTTTGTGGAAGTAGTGAGCTTTCACTAGCACGAAGTGTGCTAGTGAAGCATCATGCTACATTGAATAAGGACTGTGAATTGATACAAAGATCACTGGAATTCATAAAATACAGATATTCTAACCTTTTCCTCCCTGTTACCATTTCCATTCTTGAAATTTTTAATATTTATAGCCTTGTATGTAGTATATTTATAGTATATTATATTTATAGTCTTAGACATATTATTTAGTCTTTATTGTCTGAGGAAGAAGGTGGCAACTTCTAATCTGAATGAATGCTTCCACACGTGCATGCATTTTACATGCATCTAACACCCATATTTATATGCATACACTGTACTTCATCAGAGCTATTGAAAGTGGATCCAATTAAAAATGTTAAGAGTTGAATTGTGAAGAAAAATGCACACTGGCTCTCATTATAATAAAAGGGTCCAACAAAATTAAGCTACAAAGTAAGCCACTCACATATCCTGTTGGATTGGAATATATAAGGACAGTAGATATTTCTAAAAGATATTCATCTGAGAAAGAGAACAAGAAATTATGCTTCTAGAACATGTTTCTTTCTAAGATGAAGGCAACTTTCTGACATGAACCAAACTAAATCTGTGTGGAATGCAGGTAGTAAGGTTTATCTCATATTATTTCAATGCATAAGAAAAAAACTACAGTGTGTCTTGTCATCATCTTAGGAAAGATTTATGAGGCCTTCATGCAAGATCAGTAAGTATATGTAATGAAATCCTTAGCAGGTTTAAAATTGGGAGTTAACAAAAGGTCAGTTTTGCAATATGTAATTTAGTCACTGAAATTACCAAGGGAAATTTTGTAACATTACTCTACATTTTAGCCAATCATTGCTATAACTGGAGCATGTTCTTTTGTCTCTGGGCTCTGCAATGGAAAATTATGTTTGCAACTATCTATTGCAGAGAAGACTGCATTCTCCACCATTTTTTCATAGGAGGTTCAGGTGTACTGTTGTAAAGTAATTACAACTCCCTGTCATTTGTTAGCAACGGGTCTGCACCCATATGTCCTGTAAACATGGCTGAGTAAAACCTTATGAGTTAGTCTTGGTGCAAACTGAAACTGGCTTAGGATCTTACTGAAGTCATTTCATTCTTCAGCATCCTTTACAAAGCTCTTCAGTCTGTCATTTTAGACCTCTAATCCTTTAGGTCTGGTAAGCTGGGAGCTCTGAATGCAGAGGCTAACGTGCATCACTTCAAGAAATCCTTCTTCTCAGTGACTGAAAATACCAATTTCCATTTTGTGATCTGTCAAGTGTGTCAGCAGAAGTCTGTTCTCCCTGGTCTGGCTCTATATCCTGAAATGAAAAAGCCCAAAATAGCTAGTTCTCCATCAAAACTTCTTGACTGAAGCCCATTTTTCTGTAGACTGCAAAGCATCCTGCTGTTTCTTCCAAGATTTCACAGCTTTCAGTCATAGTCTAATTCAACCTGTGAGCAATTATGCAAATTCACCCTGAAAAATTATTCTCTCAACACAGGGGAGTGAGGTCTTTGAAAAGATGTTGAATTCCTTGACAGCTCTAGGTTGTAAGTACAAAGGGCAAATTCGTTGGTAACTACCATGATA
Source organism: Rhinoptilus africanus (assembly GCA_013400135.1). Classification (NCBI taxonomy): domain Eukaryota; kingdom Metazoa; phylum Chordata; class Aves; order Charadriiformes; family Glareolidae; genus Rhinoptilus; species Rhinoptilus africanus. The sequence continues at coordinate 107,406 of VXBO01013008.1, read as the reverse complement.
AACAGAAGTAAATATTTATCTGACAAAGAAGTGAGAGACAAGTGTTGAAGTGTTTTAATTTGTGTCTACCCTTTTAGCATGAATCTTAGCTGTTGATCAGGAAGTGATCAATTACACCTTGAACTGAGAAGGATGGAAGCTATTGCATTGCGAGCTGATACCTGGAAAACAGACATTAAAAACTGCTGGGAAGGAGAAGCATGGTATAATGAATTATATATTACAAACTAGATTCAAGGCCACTAGAGACAGCTTCTCAGAAATTATCTGAAGTTGTTAGTCCTTGCTGATCATGTGATATTTTGTATTTATTCATTAAAACCCTGACTTTTCTTTACATTTGAAACAAGCATGATAGCAGTGATGGGCTCCACATTTATTTGCTTTTTCTGTGGCTTTTCATGCCAGGAATACAAGGTGTTGTGGAGGCTTACCAGAGCTGCCTGCCCAAGCTGCAGCTCTATGGGCCAACAAACATTGCTCCCATCATCCAGAAGGTGGCAAAATCAGCATCCGAGGAAACCAATACCAAGGAGGCCTCGGTAAGGGCGTAATGCTGTGTTTGGCTTTTTTTTTGTCTTATCATGGATCTCTTCTAGGCCATCAAAACAAGGCCTTTACATATATGTGAATCATGCCTTCACAATTTTTACTAACTGTCTTCACGTAAGGCAGCTTGAGTTTGTGTCAGCTGGAGCAGTGTATCTAGTCTTTATAGCTTTGATAGTCACAACTTTAAATTCCTCCCCCACTGTTTCCTGCTTTTAGAGCTGCTTTACCGTGACACACAGAGTTCTTCACTGTGGAAACATAAATGGCACCACTAAGGTTACAAAAATTCAGGGGCCAAGCCCTAAAGTGTTAATCATATAAGATGAGTTCAAATGTTTCCCTACACAGACTACTCAATTTTAAGTCTCTAGCAGAGGCTGTACTAAAACTTTTTTGTTCAACCAGGGGATTTTTCCAACCATTCCTTTGAAAACTGTAGTGATACAGTTTTCAATTTGCTGTTACTGACATGGAGTATCATGTCCCTTTTAGAAATTGGGAGACAAGTCTCTTAGCCTGCATCTGATACAAGACCCATGACGGATTTCTTGGGCTAAAAGACTTTAACGTCGATCGTGTTTTAAATGTATGCCTTTGAAATGCATTAGGCTTATTTTTCTCCTGCCTTCCAGACAGAATGGTGGAAAGGAAGAATGAAAAACTTGAAGTGAATATGTGAGCGAGTAGATCTGAAACATTTGCAAGAGTAGTGCTGTGGGAGTAAACAACGTAAGAGAGAACTTGTATACTGCAGCAAGAAAAGTGCCATATAGGAACAAAACAGAGCTGTACATTGGCCTGCATCTCATCACCAGGCCTAGAGCTTTCTCTAAGCTTTCTTCATGTGCTGAGCCTTTTTTTAAGTCCCAGTAAGGCAGCAGTTCCCAAACATTACTGTTCATGAGCCTGGGCTTGTGACTGTCAGGCCACTGCTGTTTCCAGGATCTTGATAGTGTTTAGGGTCCCAGTCCTAACATGCAGAATTGCTATGTTTGAATTTCCATACCCACCTAACCCTGAGGTGGCTCATTCTGTTCCCAGTGCTGCCTCTGAACTAGTATGTCATATTGAATAAGTTGCTTCATTCCTCTAAACCTGAGCTTCCCCTCTTTCTGTTTGAAAAACAATTTAATTTATAGGAGTAGTCTTCAAGATGAAGTTTTCTCCCTGCATGTTTTGTTTTATTCATGGCAGGACGTGGCGAACAGAAGACTCTGAGTTTACGTAGCTGCAAATACATAAAATTTAATGATTAGTTTGTTGGTATTGCTCATGCAGAGTGACCAAATTCTACGTTCTGTTCATTTCTCCTATTAATGCACATTTTTTTAAATGACTCCAGCTGCCTAACAATTCATAGAGGATCACAAGGGTCACTCTTCCCCATTACCGAGTGAAGATATGTTGCAGCCCATGATCCCAGTTCAGTGGGCTTTGGAGTTTTCGGGAAGAAATGACAAGAGCGCAAAATTGCTTGCTCTCCTTTAGAGAATGAGAAAACCTCTCTTCAGGGCTCTGTATGAAGTGTTTGAAGATGGATATATTCCTCCCTGCCCATGCCCTTGCTCGCCTCAGGGACCCCATTACTCTGCAGAATGCAGCGGACCCGCCATGGTGTGGTGCTTCTCCCGCAGGCAGCAGTGGGTCACCCTCCAGTTTGCAGACACTGCGCCCATCCCACTTGCCTGTTAGCAAAGCTCCTCTGCAAAGTGCTGTCATAACCTCCATGACAGCTCGGCTACAGGCTCGTAACGCTTCAATACCCCATTCCTCCCTGCCTCCCACTGGTTCCCAAAGGGAAAAAAAATGTAATCGGAAACTCTCAGCAGAAGTGGTTGTGCAGCAGATGGAAAATAGGTCTAGTGAGGATCTCAGGACTATTCCAGGCTTCACAGCAAAAGTCCTGACTCTCCCAGCCCTAGCAGATAGAAACGCCCTTTTCTACACTGTGCATCCCTCTTGCTCCCTCCAGCTCCTGGAAATTACCTGAACTACAGCTAAACTCCAGATGAGGAGAAATTAGCAGCTGAGGAAGTTTGGATGGGAAATGCACTCAGCCTTTGAGTCACTATAAAGGCTTTTTTCTATTTAAAAAAGTCTATGAGTGAGTTACCAGAAAAACTTTTATACTGGAAAATTGCAAGCAGCTTTGGAAGATTAACTAATGATACAATTTTTTGCTTCTTGTCCAACAATTTCAGCAATATTTCATCTTGCTGATTCTGACGGATGGCGTCATCACAGACATGGCTGACACCAGAGAGGCCATTGTCCATGCCTCTCATCTTCCCATGTCAGTCATCATCGTCGGGGTGGGGAATGCCGATTTCAGTGACATGCAGATGCTGGATGGCGATGATGGGATCCTGAGGTCTCCCAAGGGCGAGCCTGTGCTTCGAGACATTGTTCAGTTTGTGCCATTTAGGAACTTCAAACATGTAAGCTGATTTTTCCATCCATTCTACAGAAGGGTGAATGTATATCACATACAGTGAACGGTCCCTGGGGCTGGGTCTAACTTGGGATGGGCATGACGTTTTTAGTAAACCTGTGGCATTATTGTGTCAGAAATGGAGAAAAAAATGGATACAGAATGAACTGTGCTTCATTTGTGAGATGGTGAGGGTGGGAAGAGATGGGGCAGAACCCATGTGCTTCTTGTGGTGCCAGTCGTTACCTCCATTTTCACCCTGATTTTAGTTTGGTTGCCCTCCCTTACTTATTTTTCCCGGTGTCTCTTTTCCATTCTCTCTGCATCTGTTCTATTAGGACTACTGTATTCTGTTTTCCACCCCTTAATTTCCGCAGGCAGCTGAAATGGCGGTGGATTTCATAGAATCATAGAATTGTCAGGGTTGGAAGGGACATTAAAGATCATCTAGTTCTAACCCCCCTGCCATGGGCAGGGACACCTCCCACTAGACAAGCTTGCTCAGAGCCCTATCCAGCCTGGCCTTAAAAAATTCCAGGGATGAGGCTTCCACAACCTCCCTGGGCAACCTGTTCCAGTGTCTCCCCACCCTCATGGTGAAGAACTTCTTCCTAATGCCCATTCTGAAACAGGAAGCTGTTTCCTTATTGAAATTGAGGTTCCTACGTTCTCAAAGACAGGACTATCCACTCACAGCATCCTGGTTGCCTCCAAACCCTTTACCCAAATTCTGTACAAGAAAAAATACAAGGAAGTGCTATTACTAAGAGCCTCCCTGTGCCCTCAGCCAGCTGTTCCTGTTCCAGTGTGGTGTAGGAGACACTCTGTAAGAGAGGAAAGGAGAGACCCAGCATTAAATTGCCAAATTTGAAATAATCCCTTGGCCATGTACGTTACTGCTCAGTCACCTGCCCTACATTGCAGCATCTGCCCCAGGGACTTTTTCAGCAGCTGGGTAGACACAGAGTCCACCCACAGAAGGAGCTTTCCCACACACAGATGGGTTTTTCAGGGGCCTTTTCCTCTGTATGAAGGCGTGAAATGGTCATTTTGTTCCTATGCAATACCGATCACATCCCTTTCCCTCTGTTTTTCCCTATTTCTCTCCCTTCCTTCCCCTCACTCCTTCTGTTATATTTAAGTGGTTCTCCGGACTGTTTCTTTGCTCAACCGTGTCTAGGAAGGATATCCTCGATATTTGGTTTGAAATTTCTTTACTGCACAGCGTAACTGACTCATTTTCCTCGTGAGATTGCCCTTTCTGTTCTGCTCTCATACACTAGTGATCCTTAGATCTGAACTTGTCACACAGAAGTTTACAATTCTGGGTTGGTTTTGCTCTGCGTATGGGTTTGCAGTGCTTACATTTCTTTAGTTTTTCTAGGCTTTTTGGTACCACAGGAGACTTTTTTTCTTTTAGCTGCTTCCAAAATACCTTCATTTTATTTTCCTCAAGACTTATTCTTTTTTCTCTCTTCAAAATACAATTCTACCATATTTGTCTTAGATCTAGACACATTTCTTACTGTCGCAAACCCTACTGAGGCGTAAGAGAAACAGGCTTGTTCCTCTTTTCCCTCTACCTTTATGTAAAGAATGGATCCTCATACATGGTAAAACTCACCTTGTGTTATAAGCTTGGTGACACCATGCCAAATGGCTTCAGATTTGCCAGTGAACTGTAGATACATACATTTCTATGTTGACAGTGCCACTCAATCACCTGTTTGCTGGAATAAAGTATGAGCTAGACCTGTCATAGCCCACAGTTCTCCTTCATCAGATAACCACAAGTGCGTAGTGCTGCACTGTAGTCTATTGTAAAAGTGTCGAGAGGCAAGTTATTTATGGGCTGGTGCTAGACCTACTTTCAATTAGTTGAAAATATGTATCTGCAAGGAACTGGCACAGCCAGCTGCATTTGTTATTTTTAGTTTCATTTTGTGATTTTATAACAAAGTTGAAATCATCCTTGATTGAATAGATTAACACTGACAGTTGCAGTACTGGGCACTGAATATATTGTGCCTCTAGTGTTAACTTGTGAGCGATTCTATGTGTGATTTTAATTGCTAGCATTGGTCAAATGGCATGCATTTTTAGCTGGTTTTGATTAACTTCCCCAGTACTAGGAGAGGATAGCAATTTTTAAAATGTACTGCTCTTGTTAAATAGTGATATTTTTCTCCCCCTTTCTCTCAATAGCAGAGACAATATAGATACAGAGACAAATCATGTATTTGCTATATCAGAAAAGTCAATATATCTTATGCAACTTGATATTTAGTCTGTTTATTGCGATCTTTCAGCATTTCAACCAATGTCAGTGTAATAGATGAGTGCTCTTAACAATAGCCACTTCTGGTTTACATTCTTTATTGTCATATCCCAAATAATCTCTCTCTCTGAACAAAGTGACATTCCCAGATGTCTTGCTTACTTATCCAGAACACAAACAAAAGACCATGCCTTTTGCATCAACTAGTGAAATAATTTTTCATTGTAGAAATGAGTGCGATATTTTGATTCAAACTTTCTCTTTTCCCCACGGCAAAATATGGATTTAACATATTTTGGAGATTTTTGTTAGATCAGTTCTGATCACACACAAGAATTACCATAAATCAGCATATTACATTTAACAGCTTTAAGTAAAATATGTATTTAGGTTAAAATCATATCCCTTTTGTCAATCTACCTTGTGTTTAGTTTTGGTATTTATGATGTTCAACTACTAAATAGAAGAAGAAAAGTTAAAGGATTTTTTTAGAAAGACTACAAATCAAATTGTATAAGATTTATAAACTTCTCTGATAAATTGAGTATTTGTTTATGCCTAAATCTGTATTACCTCCACTACTGATGGAAGGGGGGAAGAAAATGTTATTTAGGTGCAATTATTTTTTGTTTTGCTGGAACAGTACACCAAAATTCATTTGGAATCAACTCAAACAATATTTTTTTTCATTACTTCAATTCTCAGGTCAGCCTGAAACTCAAAATCTTTTATCTATCCAAAGAAATCAAAAAGAATATATACCAAAGGTGCCCCTGTGAGAAAATTAAAAGGAGAGAGAAGGATGTTGTAAAAATAACCTATAGAGTGAATCTATATTTATTTTCTAAGTTTCACTTCAAAGAAGGTTCTGATCCTGCGTAGCACTCATACAGGCATTTAACATATTTCAATTACTTACAGTTATTCACACACCTAAAACCTCATACCCACTTCAGTGTTTTCCTGGCTCAAGACCCAGTGTAGACAGAAATATTTATTGTAGGGTTTTAATCTCCTGCACGAAGTGACGTATCAGGAGTAATTTAGTGAAGCATCTTACCTTTTTACTCTTATTTTAAAAAATAGCTTTGAAGCTATCAAAATAATAATAACAATTGTAGTGATTCTTGGCAAATCCTGTAGTTGCAGAGGCTTGATAAAATCAAGGTAACCATTACTGTTTAAAAAAATGTCCCATTGTATAGTGAGTGACATATGCAATCCATTATGGGGAACATAACAAAAGGAAAATATTTTCCCTGAACCCAAGTGAATTTCTTCTCTCTATAATTATCACCACTCCAGCAATGTGAGCGTCCTTCACCTGAAACCACAGAACAGCGATGCTCACAATCACTGAAATGTAGTCGAAGAAAATCGCCCATCTCAGTCCGTTCACAGTCATATTTTAAGAGCTGAAATTCTCTGCTTTTAGGATGCAAGATATATTTACTGCGCACAAATCTGATGCCACAGGTAGACTGTATTCCACTCTGCATTTTATTGAATCATAAAGGCTAACAACTGTGACTTAATAATACATATATCACAAATGAGTGTGGAAAGCACAGCTCTTAACTGCTGCAAGGAGCAATGTTTTACACTATGCATTGTAATTAAATATTAAGCATGGTGAAGCTATAGAACTGAATCAACAGTCATTTGTAATATAGACCAATTATCATCATAGGGGATTATTTTCCTGCTGCCGGCTGATCTGATTGTTGTGTATTAGCCATCAGTTGAGAACTATTCATTTGGAGGTGTTTATTGCTAGGATGCTCTTCAGGCATAGCAGATAAACACTGGAGAAAACATTACAGTAAAACATTAATTTACGTTCGGTGTTAAAAACCCAGCGAAGGTAACTCTTACACGGCACTGCTGGACTGGGGCTGGATTTTAGCTCAGAAGTTACAGGGTCTGATTCTTACTCATACAAATGCTGCTTTGCACCATCTGGTCTAGAAGTGAGAGTGCTTTACCACCACAGAAGTACACAAGGTGCAGGTGGCCTGGACCATCAGGTGGGAAGACACCCCTAAGCCTAGTTTTGGGATGCTCCTTACTAGAAAGAGCCCCAGGATCAACAGACATCACTGGCATGATGAAACTGTAACGCAACAGTTGTCCATGTTCAGACTGAAGCATAGAGTCAAGCCAGCTAAACCACGGCAACTCTGTGATGGGCCACAGGTAGCCTGTGAGCCCGTGGGCATGATAAATGTTTTAGCTTAAGCCTCAGTGAAGGGCTTTTTCCTTCAGATGGATGCTGGGCGAGGAGCTTGTAGCGCAGTTGACTCCTCAAGCGGCGGTGATTCAGCCGTGCATCTGAGCCTTGGCAGAGCCTGTTCTGAAGGGCTGACCCTTCAGTCAGGAGGAACGGAGGTGGCATCAGAAGAGAGAGAGAAGCAGCAACAGGAGGATGATGCAGAAAGATGAGCGTTGGCCCAGTTTTCAAGACATGGACTACACATGAGCCAGAGACGCTGGTGGAAAGCACTCCTTCCCAGCATTTTTAAAAATAGGGCTAGTGCTAGTGGTTGTGTGTGCAGTGGTGGTCCCGGGATTCATCCCTCAGTCCCTGGTTTTACCCTTTATGTAGAGTTGTATTTTTGGTAAGATGGCACAGAGGCAGGCCAAGGTACCTACAGCTTTGGCACACTGGGAAGGAGATTAAAAAAACAGTAATTGTCAGTAGCAACATAGAAATCACCCATTTGCCTGACTCCAAGGGGTATTTTCTGCCGATTTCAGTGAAAACAGGTTGAGGCAAGAACAGGGCAACTGTGGAAAACCATGAATTTCACTTTGAAGGATTAAAATAAATGGGTTCTGTTACTGTGTAACACCTGAGAACAGTTGCTGTGCTGTCACGCAAAGTTATGGGCTCTGCTTTGCCAGTTTGTTCATGCAGAAATGTTCCAGGCTTTTTTTGCCTGTACAAATATTTTCGGTATAAATCTCACAGTAGGGAAACGGCGGTTCATTTTATTTGTTACTAATCACATATGTGACTCAAAATGCCAAAATACAAAAAATAGTTTTGTTTCTAGTTTTGCTAGCAGTATCTTTGTATTTGCAGTATTGTAACATTTGATACTGGAATTTATACTCTGCACCCCTGGATTAGCCTGACTATTAATAGTTTACCATTTACATCCTATGTAAGCCTAATTTTAAGATTCTGGAAGGATAAGGATCTCACCACATGAAACAGAGTAGGGCAATAAACAGCCAATACAACTACTTTGTGACATGGTAGTTTTGAAACTGGCTGACAATATTACAGACAGTGAGGAAGGAGGTGTTCATTAGTGTGGGGGAAAATACTTGGTGTGCAGAAGAAATGTGACCCAGCCACCAGTTGAAGAATTCCCGTGCATCATCTGAGCGGCAATCTGTGAACCATGTGTGCTCTACCTGGAGATAAACATAGTAGTTTAAACTTTTCAAACTGACATTTGCATTTTTACTGCATTTTTGTGGTGGGCTCAGAGGGAACATGGTCAGTCAGGCTGGCTCCGGAGGGGTTGGAATCAGCTCTACCCAAAGACGTAGAAACAAGCAAGTCCAAAACACAGAGCAGGAAGGTGCTATGAAGTTGCATGGGAGCGCAGAAGCCCGTTTCTGTCACTGCTGAAGATGAGGGCTGAGGAAAATCCCTGCACCACGTGCAGGCAACAGTTGCCCACAAAACACACCCAGGCCCCCTGTTTAAAAAGAAGCATTGTCAGGGTGTGAGGCAGCAGCTGTGTGTTTTCAGTGGAGGGCATGGTTGCCCATTGCACTGAGGGGTAGCCCACCTGCCTGCTGGTGTAGGAATCCAGTGGCCATCTCTACATCCATCTCTACATTTCAGGGTCATCAGTTCTTAAGTCTGGTTGACGTCCACCATTTATATCCACCACTCTTCTTTGCAGGGAGAGTTTTAAAGCCTCCACAAAGCCTAAGATTGAAGCTTTCTCATGACTATGGTTTCATTCCAATGAAAACAAAAATATTTTTTATTGAATTAAAAATTTCCCCAGCCATTAGAACACCATGACAGATACCGAAGAGCAGAACGGTGATGAAGGCCTCCCTTTTACAGTGATGTCCATTCATGTTCAACTTGAAGCTCTGCAGAGTTCCTCACTGAGCACTGACGAATGAAGTTTTTACAGCCCTTTTCAGTGTGATATAGTGCTCTCCCAGAGTGCAGGGAAGTTCAGTTACCCTGAACTTGAAATAGACAAAATGGACCTGAAAAACATGCAGAGCACTTTTGGCTTTAGTGTACTTCCAGGCAGCTACACCTACAAGCCCAAACTGACTCACAAAATGAGCTTCCAGCAATAGCACCACTCACGTTGAGTCTTTTTTGCCTTCCATTTCTGTACCGTAATTCCTCCCTTGATCTCATGGCACCAATGCCTCTAAAAACCGCGTCACTTCTAGGATGGAGACAGGTTAACACTTGTGTTTTCTACCATTTCCTGCAGGCATCCCCAGCTGCTCTAGCAAAAAGCGTTTTGGCAGAAGTTCCAAACCAAGTCGTGGACTATTACAATGGCAAAGGGATAAAACCAAAATGTATGTCAGAGTACGAGTCTTCCAGGACACTAGCTCCATGAACCTGCCTGCACTCTTTTACAAAATTAAAAAAAAAGAAAAATGCTACTGTCTACAACTACTGTACTTAAAAATGAAACAAAACAAAAAAATAGCACGTTTTGGTGATTTTTAACTAACATAACCATTTTTTTTGCATGTGTAGCCTAAAGGCTTAAATCTGTTAAGCGGTTGTATTGTTGAAAACTTTTTATGAGAAAAAAACATCCAGAAAAAAAAAGTAAACTCTTTACATTACAGCATGTCGCCTTGAAATAAAGTTATCTGTATCTGTTTTTTATACAGGTTTGTTGAAATTTTGCTAAATTTCTTATCTTTACACTGTAAAGCATTTTGAAATATTTATTGAGAGTCGATAGCCAAAATGTCTTTGGTTTAATCTGCTATGAACTGAGAGATTTTTCAAAATGGCAGATGCATGAACTGTATTTTGCATGTTTAAAATAAAAACAACACAGTTTTGCAGCTGTTGTCTTTATTTCTCTCTCTGCCACGAGGCTGACAGCTTTCAACTTCTGTATTCCAAGAAAGCGGTAATAAAGGGGTTCAAGAGATACCTGGCCTGAACCACGGGCATTTCTAATGTAAGCAATCACACGGGCACCCAAACATGCCCACTCAGTCTGTGGCCTGAGTAGCAATTTTTCAAAAGCCTGACAGATCCAGCTGTTCCGAAGAGTTCAGACCGTAGCTGTAAACAGATGTGCTTTGGAGGGCATGATCAATCAGGGTTGCATGTCTTAAAGTATGCCTAATTAATCCAAACTATCTGGCTGGCTTTCAAATGGGTTGTATTTTAGCTACCCAAATTTATAATCTCTTATGTTTGGGAATTCTTATTTTGTTTCATTTGTATTTTTTAATTTCACACTCAGTATCCAACTTTGCGGTGAGATGTTTTCCAAAAGAAATTTTGCACGGCCTGATTTTATGATAACCAGTGATTCGTAACTTCATGCACACACAGATCGCTTGATCTTGTGGGATAGAAAAACTGAGTTTGTACCAAAAGAATATTCAAGCCACCTCTTTTTTTGAAAGAGGATACACAAGAACTTTGATCTTTCCATTGAAATATTTACATATATAAATGAAGAAATCAGATCATTGTTATTCTTAGTGTTTGAATCTTGGATTCTTCATTTGCTAAAAGACAACACTGAAAGATGTGACTTGTTGGAAGTTAGGGATAAAATTTGACCAAAAGTAATTTGTGTGGGATTGTCCAAAGGGCACAGCTTCAGATGAGTTGTGCTCCCACAGAATTGAAAACATTCTTGTTACTAGTTGCAGAAGAAGCTGTTTTGGGCCAGTGCTAAATATTTTAGAAAATCTCACCTGGGAGCAAGGGCTTTTGGGTTTAGAAATACATATTTTTAAATAAGTTTGCAGGTAATGTAGAACTCTAGCTCCCTGATTCTCCTTTAGAAGTAACTTCCACAGGATCAGCTTTGATTGATGATTTTGTACCATAAAACGAAGGCAATGGGAGAGCCAGGATGCATGGGGCTGTCTTCCCAGCACATTCAGTTCTGTTCCATCTGTATCCTGCAGCGCAATCGTTCACGCTTGCTAGTAAAGATTTCTTCAGCTGTTCGGACATTGAACAGCAGCCAGTGTTACTTGGTCATAGGTATAAATTATCTGAAGACGTCCCGACTGAAAGATCTCAAATCCACATTTCCATTTAATGGTTGACTGTTCATTTGAGAACTTACCCCAGCAGGCTGCACATCTCTCCCTGTGTGGATGTATTTCAGCTGGAAGCTACTGTGATTTTCCCTTATATCTCATACACCACTCTGCCAACGTATCTTAATTCTTTTCTAAAACATCTCTAGTTTCTTATTCCCATTTCTCCCCTTATTTCTTTCCTTCTCTATTCTCAGAAGGAGCATTTTCTAGATGTTAGAGCACATGACTGAAAAAAATCTATGACTCCATGTTCTTTGCTCCTCCAGTATTTTATTTCGTAATCTTGGGCAAGTTGTTTAACTTCTCTGCACTTCAAATTCCTCATCTGTAAAATGAAGGTCACTGCCATGTATTCATAAATATCTCACAGCGGTACTGGGGGACTTTTAATATTTGAAAAGTGATTTGAGATCCTCAGAGGCATGATGGTGCTCTCGCCACACAAAGAGTATTACTTTACCCTGGGGATGGATTTAGGGATGTAATGTACAGCTGAGGAGGGGTTAAGCCTTTTCTTTATTATTTGCCCGACTGAAGGAAAGTAAAAGAAAGCTTTCAGCAAGAAAAACGAGGAATCGGATAAATTGTTCTTCTGGTTCTTTGGATAAACTGATTTTTCAAGTGTTTATGGTTACATGGAATTGGGCAGTAACAGCTCTTCATTAGCAGAGGTGTTACAAGGTGCTTCTATAATGTATCAGTACATAAAATGCAGAGATCAACATGTGGTTGTTCAGTGGTTATTGTATGCCAAGCTACATAAATTATCAGTCATTTTCATGTATGTAGGTGGTCAATATAAGCATCTCAAGAGAATCACAGTTGCTGCAGATCTTTCTGTTTACTCCACACAATCCAGATTATAAATGTTCTCTACTTAAAACTAAATCATTATCAGTGGTAATATAGATCAGCAATTCTGTAGCAGCCCTTCGGATACTTGAAAAGTCACCTCCATGATACTGAAAAATCAATGGGAAATCTCCTTCAATCTATACAGATTCCAGCATGTAAAACAAACACATAATAGTGTGGTGAGGTAGTGTAGGAGAATTCACGAAATACAAAACTAGCCATATGGTAAAGGCTTTCTAATGAGGCTTTGAATGTTATTTTCATTACTCCAAGCTACTCAGTGCAGTAAGATATTATGGGCTTTGTGCAGGGTAATATCATTAAGCATATGAATATATCACTGAAATGGCTTTTTTTCTCTTGTTTTATCTACTAAGGGGTTTAGCGAGGCCATCTGCCTTTAGGCTGAAAAGCCATCAATTTCCCTCATAGATTTTTTTATGCAAATTCAAACTTATACTGCCTTTTGATGGATCATTTTGAATTCTGAAAACTCCTTTAAAATAAATTATATCTTGTCCTTTTGAGGTAATTGATGATCTAAAATGTCTTCTCTGCATACTGCAATCCTGCCTGCCTTTTTACTGTTTCTCAAATCCGATTCAAAACCCAAAAGCCCATGAATACTCAAAGGTATTAATGATCCCTATTAGCCCAAAATACATTAACATCTATAATTCTTGAGCCAGATACTGAGATGAGTTGTATTTTCAGTTGTGTAGGGGAAACTGAGTGTACAATAAATTTAAAAAAATAAAAAGTGATAATACTCTGCTAATTGCTTATTACTCTAAGGTAAAACCTTAGATGAGTTAAAGACAGCTGCCTCCTTCAGCTTAGCTCTCCAGCTGTACAAACAGGACACAGCTTACTCCCAGGAAGAACTCAACTGGTTATTCAGATTGACCTTTCTTACTTGGGATTACGGGTCTTGTAGTCAGCCCTGCTATGTAAATCTAAACTTATCTCCAACCATTCCAGAGCGAAAGAGGTACTAGACAGACTACCTTTACTCCTAAGTAGCATGGACATTTCAGGCACAAAGCATTGGTACATTTACAGTCACACTTTTTGGAATGGGAAGGATGAGCTGGAGGCCTCCTAGGATAAGGTTACATTTCTCAGGTTGTTTTTTTCCCTTTACTTACAGGAAGTGCCGTTTGCCACAGAGAAAATACAGCAGTGTGTGTATAAAAGCTATTGGTAGTTTTCTGGATCACAGTTTTGGGTGTGAACGCCAAAATTCTGCTCACTGTTACCTACTCTGAGGTGCCTCCAGCCTCTCTTGGATCTGGTTAGCTGGCCACAAGCCTCGAGTGCCACACACCCACACAGACATACTAGAGCGGGCAAGAAAACAGAGAGGCAGGGTAAAGAGGAGAAGCAATGACGGACTTCAGCTGGCCACACTGAACAGTCACATATATTTCAAAAAGATATTTCTGTGAAACCAAAAGGGAGCCATGGGTTCATACCCGTTCACTATCCCACCTAGTGCACTGTCAGCTGTGCTAGTGTCCCGCTTAGAAGAAAGGGTGAATTAACTCTGAATACAGACAACAGCCAGATCTCACTGAAGCCAGAGAGGCAGAGATACCAGCCCTGTGCTAGGCTGCCCAGAAATCCTCTGCCTGGCCCACCTACGTTAACTTTACCAGTAATGTCGCTGACTACAACATTAAATATAATACCTGCCACAAATGCTGCCCTCCCACCCTCACGTGGCCTACACACCCGCAAACAGCGCCTGAAGCTCCACACCCTGCAGCCATTTGATAANCTGTAAGGTCTCCCCGGAGCCTTCTCTTCTCCAGGCTGAACAACCCCAACTCTCTCAGCCTGTCCCCACAGGAGAGGTGCTCCAGCCCTCGGATCATCTTCATGGCCCTCCTCTGGACCGTTCCAACCGGTCCATGTCCTTCTTGTGCTGAGGGTTCCAGAGCTGGAAGCTTGGGCTTCTGCCTAAACTCGCCAGGTGCCTGCTCAATGCCCACATGGTGGGGAGGTTTTGAATCCATGTGAGGATCCTGCAACCCCGTGGGCCTAAGCGGTGTTTGCCAGCAATAAACTTCACCTGCCGCTGACAATTTCCCTTATTGACCCTTATTTTATAGGATGATGGAATCGTCTAGGTCGGAAAGCACCTTTAAGATCATTGAGCCCAACCATTAACCTAACGGTGCCAAAACCACCGCTAAACCATGTCCCTCTAAGCACTGTGTCTGCCTGTCCTTGAAATACCTCCAGGGATGGTGATTCCACCGCCTCCCTGGGCAGCCTGTTCTGATGTTTGACCACACTTTCGGTGAATTTTTTTTTCCTAATATTAATGCTAAACCTCCCCTGGTGCAACTTGAGGCCATTTCCTCTTGTCCTATCGCCTGTTATTCAGGAGACGAAACCCAAGGGCCGAATTTGTTGGGATTCTGCAAGCTTGTGGACAGAACCGCTGGCAGAGTGATGGCAGCGCTGGTGACCTCCAGGGGAATGGGTGCCCATGGCTGTTTCTGCACGTCCTCTCCCATCGCCCCCTCAGGTTAAAACTCTTCCCGCGCCCCCAGTGTCACAGAAGCCCCATGGTCCGCGGGCGCTGGAGCCCAGACCCGCGGGGCCTTCGGGCAGCCCCGGGGCACGGAGACGCCCAACCGGGGCCACCCAGGGCCCCGGTGAAACCCCAGGCGGTCCCGCGGGGCAGCCGCCTTCCCCTGGTGTAACCCGTCCCGCTGGGGCCAGCGGTGCGGGGCAGGGCGGACACACGACCCCGTGTTTGGCTTGGTTCGGGAGTTTTTACGTTAAACTGTTGAGGACCCTCTCTCCCGCCGCTGGGAGCGCGGGCCGGAACCTTCTTTCCGAGGCAGCACCGGGAGGTTTTCAGCGTCGGACCGGGCCGCGCCGGAAGCCGGCGGCGGTGGCGGCATGGCGGGCTGGGGGCTGCTGGGCCGGCTGGGGCGCCGGCTGTGGGCGGCCGCGCCGGGGAGGCCGCTGCAGGCGGCGGCGGCGGCGGCGGCGGCGGCGGCTTCCGGCGACAGGTAGCGGAAGGGCTGGGAGGGGAGTGGGCCGCTGCGGGGCCGCGCCGGGAAGAGCGAGGGCAGAGGGGGAGCCGGCCCTTGGCGCAGCCCCGGAGTGACGGACGCCTCGGCGGACCCTTCCCCTCCGGCCGCCCCTTCCCCTCGGCGGAGCCGCTGGTCTCCGCCGCTTGGCGAGGCCTCTGGGTGCAGCCTGTTGGCAGCGCCCGGAAGGTTTGCGTGTGCGGAGGTGGTGGGGCCCCGGTGTGCTGCTGGGGCACCGGGGCCTTAGTAATGGCCCCAGCCTCTGTGGGAGTTAGGGCAGGAGATGCCTGTTTGCAACCAAAGCACCGTCACTTCGTAGTGAATCGACTTGACTTGAAGTGTTTTGAGTCACCTTAGGCAGCTGTTATAATTAGCCACGTGCATTCGCTAACTGTATTGTTCAGTGCTCTGTTTCATTGTACTGGCAGAAGATTGAAGAGCATTCAGACTTTTCTTATCCCTCACAAAGTTTACATCACTACGGTGATCTGTTTAGCAGTGAATGTAAAATCAGAGCGTTGTTGGGGCTGGCGGGGAGCGCAGGAGCTTCCTAGTCTAACCTGCTCATAGCGTGGCCAGCTCTGAGGTCAGCCAAGTTCTTCAGGGATTTGCCTGTTTGGGTCTTGAGAGCTTCCAAGGACAGAGGCTGTACTGTGTGTCTGGGCCCCTGTTGCAGTCTGTGACTGTCCTCAGGCTGAATATTTTTTCCTTATGTCAAATAAGAACCCCTTTTTTTGGTTTATACCAGTTCTCTCATTCTCCTGGCACATGCCTCGGTAAACATGTCATGGCTCTGCCTGGTCAGGAGCCTTCTCATAGGTATTCAAAAACTGCTGTCAGGTCTCCCCTAAGCCCCCTCTTCTCCAGACTAAACAGGCCCACTTATCTCAATCTTTCTCTCAGGGCAAGTGCTCCAGCCCCTGTATTTTTGTGTGCCACTGCTGTACTCGCTCAACTGTAAACATCCCTGTTATTCTGGGAACTCAAAACTGAATTTAGTATTGCAGGTGTGGTCTGCTTGGGGTGTTGAAGAAAGGGCCGTAACTGTTTTTCTTGATCTTCTAACCGTGCTTCTGTTGATACAGCTCAGGCTGCTGTCGGCCTTAGTTGCTGCCAGGAGCCTACTGGCTGCTCTTTTACCTTTTTGCACCCCCAGGTCTCACAGGTCCTTTGCCTGGCTGGGGAGCAGCTCTGCTGAAGTCACAGCCTTTACCGTTGCAAGAGGTTTTTCTGTCCCAGGTGTGGGGATTTGCATCTGTCCTTCATGAATTTCATCAGGTTCCTTGTTGGCCTAACCCTCTGACTGGCAGAGGGACAACCTTGAGCATTATCAACTGCTCCCTTCGGTTGCAAACTTAAGAAGTGTGCATTCATGCCCTCTTACAGGTCACTGATAAAGATATTAAACAGAGCAAGTCCCTGAATAGAGTCTTTAGGAACTCTGCTTGTAACTGGCCTTCTGGTAGAGTGCAAACCATTAAGCATGACTCTGTCAGCCTGATGATCCAGCCATGTTTTTGCCCATCTAATAGCCCTGCCATCTGTGCCATAGCATGCCAGATTGGGTAGAAGGATGCCACAGGAAATTGTGTTCAAAGCATTGCTCAAGTTAAGCAATACCCACTGCTATCTCTTTGTTCACAGATCTACCTTTTTTTCTGGTAGAAGGAGTGGTTGGTTGATTTGTTGTTGCTTGCCCTCCTTTGGTGTATTTCAGAATACTTTAAAAGTTAGATGAGAGCATGACAAATATTTAGGTGCTGTTGGTCAGGGGTGGCCAGTTTTGGTGATGATTGAATAGATTGCTAGTATAATTTTGGTATTTATGACTATATAATGAAATAATATAATTATGTAGTAAGTATTACATTACGAACATATGTGTTACGTGACAATATTTGAACTGATAAGACACTTAAAACTTTTTCCCACCACTGGAAAGGGGGCAGCTGGGCTTTGTAGTCAGGCACGTTAACAGTGCAACGTGGTGGCATGAGCATCTTTCTGAAGAGAATGTCCAGTTCCTCAAGAAGATAACTGCGGAGGAATACAAAGCTCAGACAGCGAGCAAGCTGTGCCCTCTGAAGGATGAGCCGTGGCCACTAAATGAGTGGAAACCAGGTGAGGAGGTATCTCTTCTGAAGTACCAATTCAGGCTGGAATTATTGGTCTTGTGTTGTTGCATTCAGTTACATCAGAATTGTGTCTTGTAAGGTATTTTCCTTTTTGCTTTTACCTCAATCATTCAACACGTCTCCTAGTAAATAAGTGAATGTAATACATCAGTTCTCTAAAAAGCATTTAAACTATTACAAGTTGTTAAGAATGTTGTAAGAAATTAGGTTTTAGTCCTAATCAGCGCTTGGCCAGTCCCAACTTGACTGCACAATGAAAGGATAATAAACTATGAATTAATCAAAAAAGACTCCCAAGAATATAAAGTATATGAACTTGAAAATGTTCTTGTAAATATTGCTGTACTCTGCAGAAAAGCTGTAGTATATAATACACCCCACTTTATTCAGTGATTCATAGAATATCTCAAGTTGGGAGGGACCCGTAAGGATCATTGAGTCCAGGTCCCTGCTCTTCGCAGGACTTCCTAAACCTAAACCATATGACTAAGAGCATTGTCTAGACACTCCTTGAACTCTGGTAGGCTTGGTGCTGTGACCACTTCCCCATGGAGCCTGTTCAGTGACGGACCAACCTCTCAGTGAAGAACCTTTTCCTAATGTCTTACAGACTATAACACAACATAAAGGTTTCAAGTCTTCAAAAGAGTCACATAATTTGACAGGAAACAGCAGAGTCTGCAAATCCATAACAAGATCCTTGGGTATGACAGTGGAAACTGGAACAAAGAGCATTTTTCAAACATTAAAGCATTTATTCTTCATCTTAAGTGTTCTGTTTTTCACACCATGGGCTGTCAGAAGCCAGACTTCACAGGTTGCCTTTGCTGTACAGTTACAGTCACAAAAACGTGCAGAGGTCGGGGTGAGAGGAACCTGCTACAATAAACTTTTCAGTAGTTAGTTTAACTTTTGTGAAACTAACCATGCAAGTGAAACTAACTATGTGAGTGTTGTATTTTCTAAAAAAAAAAGTATGAAGTGTTGTTTGTTCTGAACTTAATGAGGAACTGTTTTGAAACACAACTGGAACAAACAGAACTTTACTGCAAATAGAATTAAAAACAGTGAACAGGTTATTCCCAGCCTACCTGCAGGGAGTCAGGGATGTTTTCTGTCCTTCCTCAACTCCTTAGGAAAGGTTTGAGTTAATGGGACTTTGCAAGTTAAGAGATGGGCTCTTCCAGATACTGACTGTGGGGTTGCATCCATGTTCTGTTTTGATTTACAGATTCCATCAGAGTTGGTGTTGTTGCAGTAAAACTGGGAATGATGCCAATATGGACCAAGTCAGGAGAAAAACATGCTGTCACACTCCTTAAGGTGAAATACATCATAATTAATTTCATCTCCTATAGCGTATTCAGATCATTAACCAGAAGTTTTAGGCAAAAGTGAAACTTACTGCTTGTACAGCATAGAAAATCCATAAAGAAAGACTTCTTTCAGCCTTGCATTGTGCCTGTTCTCTGTTTATATCCTAAACTTTCTAGCAGCAGTCTGCCTTCACCTCAGTTATTCAAGTGCTGTAGAACTATGTTTAGTATTACTTAGGTGAGGGGAGATGGGAGGCAACATAAAGCCGGGGTTAACTACCCCACTTCACTTTTTTTTTTT
>VXBO01013008.1:61504-88154 GCA_013400135.1 Rhinoptilus africanus | reverse complement strand
TTTTGCCACCTGCAGGCACTTTGGGATTAGTTTCACTTTGGTTACTGAGCCTTTCTAGCCTTGAAGCTGCTTCTTCGTATTCTCTGGCAGATGAAGCTGCTCTGCTTGAAGGCAAAAGATGGCTGTAAAAGTTTATTCAATTTCTAGCACATGTATGAAAATGCAGTTTGCGTTCTACTAATACTTTTTTTCTGAAATAAGCCTTTAATTAATTGGAAAAAGAATGTCTATGGTAAAAAGGTAACACGCTCCCATACTAGTAGGCTGAATCTCCTGTTATATAGATACAAATGAAAACAGAGGTGACTTTGTTTCAGTTGTTTTGATAATCTCTTATAATGGTCACAAGGCGTATACATCTGCTTATACTCAAATAAACACTATTGTTTTTTTCTTAAGGTGCAAGATTGCCATGTTTTAAGATACATTTCAAAGGAAGAGTCAGGTGGAAAAACATCTAAGCTACTTGTTGGAGGCAAAAATGCATCTCCTTTCTCTGTAAGTGAACCGCTTTGGGTGTTTTTGTTAGAATAGCTGTTCCTGTTTTGATTACAGTACAAACGTAGCGCAGGTGTACTTCTCTAAGAGATTAATTGACAGATGTGCATACTTTGGAGCTGATCTTTTGTCACATCCACCCTTGCTTATTTCCTAATGCTAGTGTCAATTCTTGGCTAAGAGAATAGCAAGAACAACTTCTTGAAAGTTTTACCTCTTGATTCTCCAGGAAAGCTGTGGATTTAGGAAGTTGCTTTGAAGTACAATGTCCCGTGCTGATGAAAGGGTCTGAAGGGCCGTTAGTAATGTAGAAACGTGTTTGTTTGCCATGTCTGTGGAGATGTGGTATGAGACCAGGACTGCAAGATACAGGCATTCGTGGCCTGTTGTAAACTTACCCCAGCTTCATCAGTTGTTTAGAAGACTTTGTTCTCCATCTTACTCTTTCATACTGTTTTATTAGCTTTAGTTGTAGTTTTTCCACAGGTCTGTTGAAATTGCTTAATTTGCATATAGTTTTACTGATGAATAAGACTTACATTTTCAGGAAGATAGCTTCATGATTATAGATCACCAACAGTGATATCAAAACCAGTCACTTATTTAGACATCCCAAATGCCT
This sequence comes from Rhinoptilus africanus, assembly GCA_013400135.1. NCBI lineage: Eukaryota > Metazoa > Chordata > Aves > Charadriiformes > Glareolidae > Rhinoptilus > Rhinoptilus africanus. The sequence continues at coordinate 87,034 of VXBO01013008.1, read as the reverse complement.
GATGTGGAATTCCCAACCACCTTCAATGGCTAAGGTTGTCTAGCAGAGCCGTCATTCCTTAGAAGGAAAATTGAATTATAGATCAAGGCAGGAACAAAGCTTTCTCTCAAAGGACTGCACTTGTTATGATCCTTTATTTCTATAAAATCACTTTTCACTTCTGCAGTGTCCTGACACTCATTAGGTTGATTTAGGCAAGTAAAAAAAAAAAAAGAGAGAGAGAGACTCGTGATTACTTAGTACATTATCTCAGTTGGCGATTGTGGCTTTTTGAGGACTTATATTTCCCTTTTTCGCACCGAAGATTGTCCTAGAGCCTCAAAATGAATCTGCGTACTACTTTTTGCTTTAGTAGAAGTGGAGGAAGGAGGATCTCTTTTCATTTGATAAATCTGTTGGCTTTTATAGCATATTCTACTGATTTTGAACAGGCTTATATTTTAAGGTATCTTTCTTTTGTTCAGTGGGTTTAGGCCACGTTTCACCATCACTGCTTATACTTTTCAGGTATCTATCCTATCACCTTAGTCCATTTTCACTTTCCAGGTGTGACATTTTTCCTGGAGAAATTACAGAGGTGTTTTTTCTTTCCTGTTACTTTAGTTTAAGACATGCAAGAATCATGTGAATAATAACTTTCAAGTTGAATTATGCACATTAGGCTCCTTACAATTGATCTTTTCATAAAGGTGATGTTAGCAGTGATTCAATATGTTGTCAGAGTAAAGATGTGCAGGAGGCATGGAGGAATACAGAAAACTTCTATTTAAACAGCTCTTGTGAATTAAGAATATTTCTTCAAAGGAGAACTACCTAAAAAGTCAACTCAAGGATTTTTTAGTAGTTTGACTAATGTTAATGATTCTCTTGGACGTAATTTTTTCCAAGTTAGCTCCTATTAATTTAGTTTCATGTAAACTCATTTTAATAAATAAATAGATTAAATATCCTTAGCCAAATCTGTGCTGAGGACCTGGCCTGAGACTGAGCCTTGTACTGTTATTGTTGTTGCTATCGTCATTCTATAAACTACATCATTGCTAACACTGTGGCACACAGATTCTGAACAATTTTACTCGATAAGGTACTAAGAAATGATATCTTTCTGTGGTTGAGCTGCAGGATTGAACCATTGTTCTCCTATGCTTATCAGTCTTGGTGTTCCTTTTCTCTCTGAAGTGTCTGAATGTGAGAATTAAAAGCAAGCTGAACGAGATACTGTATTGTATTAACATAAGCAGTTTATCTTCTGTTAATTCCTCACAGCTACTGATTTTTAATGAATTCAGTGTAATGATTCCCTCAGTAATTTTACTAACAAAGAGTTATGTGTATTTCTTTTGAGTGTCAAATCACTTTAAAGTGATAAGGGGTATTGCGTTTTTAACAAGATTTTTTTTTCCTTTTTAGTTTGATGTTTGTCAGTCTATTACAAGTGAACAGATTTTTCATTATTTTTTAATGCAAAAGTATTCTCAAAAGTACAATCTGTCAGTGTTGTAACAAGTTTTTCGTCAAAAAATATTTTTATACGCTTCCCTTAAGTGAAGGCATATAAATAATTTTCCTATAATACTGGAAGATATTGACAGTCTTTTAAAACTAAAAACATCTGAGAATTCACTCGCTGTTCTTTTCAGTATTACTTTTTAGGAAGGCTTTGTAAAGAGTGCAATGTTTTGTTTGTAGAAATACATCTCTCTGACTTGACTGCTTGAGGAAAATCTTGTTGTGGAAGTGGAACAGTGCAAGGCTGTAGTAGGACTCTTGAGATGTAAGCAGCTTTTACCCTTTGGCTTCATGATGTTTTTCTTCAATTGTGGTAGCTTTTTCCAGGCACCCATGCTGAGCCCGGAAGCTCCCCTTGCCTGTCATCTAAGTCAGCCGTTTTATGTAACAGTGGAAACAAGAGAATTGATATGCAGGCATTTAGTAGAAAGGGGGTTACTTCATTTTTAATTCTTACATATGGTACTACAATTTATTACGGTTGTCCTCCATTGATGTCCAAAGTCTTAGGGAAGATTTTGTAGTTAGCTGTTGGGTTTTTTTTTAAAAAAGAAAAAGGTATTGAAGTGTTTTGTACTCTGAACTCAAGTTAACAGATCACTCAAAAAAATTTTTTAAACTCTCAAAGGCTTTCTATACACACTTTCTCCTCAAATAAGGAGAGATTCATAAAGTTACATTTTATGTTTTGTGTCTAAGTCAGAGATCCTCATCATCTTGCTACCTCATTCTTCATGAAACTTCCTCTGTTCTCCTAACACTACTTAACAGATTTTAAAAAACAAAAGGAAGGGTGACATGCAGATTTTAAAAATAAACTAAGTAACAATTCTGAAGTTATTCACATTATTTTAAGGTAAAACACACAAAATTATTTTTGAGAGAGAGGGAGAACTGCACCGAACTTTTGAGAATTGAACCTCAGAGATGTGACTATCCAAGTGTGACAGTATTGTCAGATGCTTAAATTGCTTTCTGGGAGAATTCATTTGAAGAAAAATCAGCCGCATTGCTTTTTACCTGTGGCTGCAGCTTTCCTGCATCAGTTTCCATTGCTTGGTGTCATCCCAGCGGTCAGCTGTTCTGTGAGTTGTCTTGCTTAAAACAGCTGAGAACAATTTTAAGTACTTTTAACTTTGTCAGACTCCTCTAAAAAGAAGAGCCCTTCTTTAGCAAGTTGGCAGTGGTTTGACACTGCGTGTACTTGATATATATTCAAAATACATGAATCATAAACTTGTTTTAAATTTTTCCTTTTTTGTCCAGAGACTCTAGATTCTCCTATAAGGGAAGTTAAGCATTTCTAGAAGTTTCTGCAAGACTAAGATTTATTTCTATGGTTTTGTTACTTAAATAAATTATGTTTGTGGTGCTGTAGAACTAAGTCATTAGGAGCTTTGAAAAAGAGAAAATGCTTTTAAATTACTACAAAACTCTTTGAAAGTCATGAAAAAGCAGTAATATATTTTAAGTACTTCTAAATGATTTGTTTCCCTCTTCTGATCTTAAAAATCTTCATATATCTCTCGTTTATATGATGTAGCTGTTGGGTAACTAGTTGACAGAAAATAAGATGCAGACACAGGAGTTTTAAATTAATTTTATAGAGAGTTAAAACACTAGTCTCAGGATAAAAGTGTAGTATGGTATAACTGTTTCTCTGAGTGGTGTTGACAGTCTGTAATCACTTTCTATGTGAGGTTGATCCTTGGCTATTTTAAGATTACTTCTTCTTTATGGCTGCTCTTTGTTACAGAAATCAGAGTCTGCAATGGAAATTTTTAAAGAAGCTGGAGTACCACCGAAGCAGAAGGTTACGATGTTTAATGTAACAGATGATGCCATAATTAAACCAGGTAATCTTTTTGAGCTACTGAATATTATATGTGTAATCATTTAATGTCTGCCACTTCTTTTAGATCTAAACCAAGTTATGACATGTATTCCACTTTTGTTTTGTATGGAAATTTTGGAAATTCTTATTTTTTTGTCATCGAACACAAAAAGGCTAGAAAATGGGCTTTACTTTCAAGGTGATGAGAAGTAGGCTTTTTCCATTTCCTTCCTTAGTATGTTTCCATTGCTTAGAAATAAGTCTAATCCAAACAAGCTAATATGAACACTGAGTTAAAAAATAAGTGTGTCTAACTTCGACTCACTTGTTGGGAATATATATGAATGTTGCTGGAAGTTCTTCAATTATGATTGTGAGAGGGCCACCGAGACGTTTGCAGTAATGTTTCTCAGGAGCCTAAAATGGCATTTTGAGGTTTGTTTCTTCTTGATGCATTCAGAAATAGGATTGATGGCTGTCGTATATGGTGTTTTTTCTGGCAGCTTGCAAAGTAAAATGCATTAGAACATGTTGTAACAAATGTTCTCAGTCAATATTAGAAGTTTGGGGATTTAATGAGAAGTTTTATGTTTTAAGGTTTTATTAGGTAGTGTATTTAGGTTGCTTTTATTTTGTGCTTTTTGACTGTTACAGGTATTTTCCCAAGAGTTATGTAGGGTAAATTTTAATATATGGCATCTTTATTTGCCATTAGAGAAGGTTTTTGCAAGACCTTTTTAAGACGGTGTAGTAACTGATAAAAATCAAACCTAGCATGAAGAGGAAGTTGGACTGGCGAATGGAAGCAAAAGCCTGAGATAAAGCAAAATTGCAAGTTTTCAATAAAGTGATTTTGCACTTGGTGTACTTTGTACATAATGTCCTTCAAATACGTGATTTTGTACATATACATACTGCGTGCTGGTGACAGGCATCTTGCCCCAGGTGTGTATGGATCATATAAATACAACATGAAATAATATGAGGATTTTTATCCTTGAGAGTCAGGAGGTGTTTTCATCATTTCAGTTTGCATTCATACAGATTTGAAAATAACATGAAAATGGGTGTGGACATGAAGCAATTGAAATTTCATTTTTTTAACTGACATAACACAGGCTGGAAACTGTTAAAGATACAGCTGCATGGATCTTCCGATTACAGTTCAGTTATAATGAACTAAGTTATCAATACTGATTTTCTTTTAAAAGCTGCTAATAAAAGAATATTGCACTTGGATGAAAAAAATTGCTGAAGACAAAATAAATCTTTAATTAAAATTCAAACTTTGATGCTACAAGCACTTAGGTGAATGAGTAATTGCAGTCAGGTGGGTGATGTCACCGACCGATAGTAACACTACTTCTGCTAAAGGCTAGTATATAGTTAATTCCCCAGTGGATGAAGCTGTACTTCTATCACAGTCTTTAGTTTAGGAGCACTGTCTCTTAACAAAGAAGCAGCATTGCAAAACTTTTTTCTATTCTTAATCCCATTTTTTAAAGGAAGTGTTTGGGGCTTTGGTGGTGTTTGTTTGGTTTTTTTTAAAACTCTTCACCTTTTGAAGTGCTAGTGCTATAAGTGAGACATGTTCTGTTTTCTTGCCAAGTTTGTCTATTGTGAGTCTTAACTAATTAAGCATTTTGGACTTAGTCTCTTTCAGTGTCTGAAGTGCAACATATTTGAGTAAAGCCCCAACCCTTCCTCCCTACGCATCTGAAATTAGGCTAGGAACTGAGAAATGTGCTTAAGTCGTAACTAAAAAGCATCTATTTTAGTCAGTGAGATCCATAAAGAACAAAAAATAATACGTGAATAAAAAGAAAATTTTGTTTCCTTTCCTATGACTGCGGATGACCCTGGATGGTAATGACTGGAGAGCGGTTTGAGGATTTCAGCACTTAGTTGAACATGATCTCTCCTTTTCTTTTGAAGGTACTCCTTTGTATGCTGCTCACTTCCGCCCAGGGCAGTTCGTGGATGTTACTGCAAAAACGTAGGTTTCTAATGATTTAACGTGTACGGTTCATCTTTCAAATAGACTAGTACAGTATTTTTTTTCCCTCTGCTTTGGCTTGAACTCATGGCTCACAAAAGCTGAAATACAATTGCAAGGGTAGTGGTGGGAAATAGAAGTCCGCTTAGCTATTGGGTCAAAACTATATAATCTTTCTTTGCTGAGGTTTACTTTTGATTTTGAACACGGTAGGTAAACAAATAGTGCTATTAGAACTGTGGTTCTACCTGTGTTGCCTGTCGCACATAAATGATGAGCATGGAAGGGCTTGACAAACAGCTCGAGAAGGAGGTGCTCAAGCTTAGCACGGGCAGAGGTCTACAGTGCAGCATCTGTGGTGTGTAGAAGTGGGCAATAAATGCAGAAAGGCATCAATTCCCAGAAAGATAATTTTGATTTGGTGAAGACATGCGAAGATGCGAAGAGACATGTATCATGTGGACTGAAAGAAAAGCAAAAAGGTAGTGGATATATTTAGCAGGACAACAGAGCTGTCAAATCCTTTTTTTTTTTTTTTTTNNNNTTTTTTCTTTGATATTCCAGCTCATGTCCTTGCCAGGAACAGCTAATGTTCTTTAACGTGGAAGGAATGATTTCCTCTCAGACCACTGCGAATGCCAAATCAGAGCTCAAGTGGTAGAGGGTGTCAAAAGGAAAACTGGCATCTCGCAGCAAAGACTAGTCATACCTCTTCTGTTACCTCCATGATTTCCACTGCCCAAGAGAACTAAGAACTCTTATGTCCATATTTCAGAGAAGAGTATTTTTGTTATGTTGTGATACAATGATGATGTTTTCCATTTGATGGGGCTTTTTTTATGTAATAGAGGTAATACCCAACTGGCCTTGTTGAAATATCATCCCTTGTAATTGTCTCATGTATGTGTAATGTTTATAAATATCTACTATTCTTCACAGGGCTTTGTATATATGGGGAAACCGACCATATCAGTACAGCTGAGTAGCTAGTTCTAATATAGCTATGCCTGACTGCACCTAGGAGGGCACTTTATTCAGAACAAGAGGTCAAGAAGTTGACTGGAATTAGTATTTTTCTGTGTCAAGCTTCATATGTAATACTTAGATGTGGTGTACTGCTCATTTTGCTACTAAATTGCATTCAGTGAACAGCCTATGAGACAATAATTTGTTTACAAAGCAAAGCACATTGTCATTAGGAATACAGTCATGCCACATAGATTAAGTGTCACGCTTTGTTAGTGCAGAAAAGCTTTGTTTTTCTAGAAGTATTTCAAGAACTAGGAAAGTTTTTTGTCAGTGTAAGAGGCACTGGTAAGAGCCACAGAGTATTGATTTGTATCTTGCTATATGTATTTGAAAATACTAGCGAGCTAAAATAGCCTGGGTTCATGGCCATCCCATCTTTTAATTCAGTATTTCTAATCTATTTTCTCCAGATACTTGTATGATCCCATTCCAGGAATTAACTTTTTGTTCATACTGCTGACTTTGGTAGCATCTTATGTGTAATCCTACTATACAGGTGCCTAATATAAAAGGAAAAGAAAAAATTCTTAAGCTAAAGAGAAAGATCAGATATTTTTTTTAAGCGTGTCAGTATGATTATCTGATAATTCCAGTCTTTCTATATCTGTGTTTTCTAAGCTTTTTCTGTGACTTACTTTCTGATTTCTACTTTTAATGTTGCTTTCTTAATTTCTACTTTTCTGGAATGCCGCATTTATATTACATTAGCTCTTGGGCAAGAATTTAATTATTTGATTACATTTCAGTTTTTCTTAGGATCTTTTTCTTTATCCCGTGCAATTTCATGTTGCTTAGTCTCATACTTGGGTGGGGTTTATTTTTCTTTTTTTTTTCCAGAGTGCTTTATCCATCATTTTTAGTTACTGTACCTGTAAGTACAGATTTCACAATGTTACAAAAATATCCAAGAAATGCTTCAGTGAAGGGCAAAAAAAATTATCCTGAGAGTGATTAGAGCATTCAGCTATAGTATTCGGGCTGCACTGTGGGGGAAAAAGGAGAATGTGCTTCATGATGTACTTGTGTTCTGAACCCCCCCTCAAGAGGAGGCAGCTTCTCCCTGCTGAACAAAGAGGGAACCTGCGGAGGTTTGGTCCACAGGCTGAAATGAGCCTTTGTACACTAGTCTCTGAAGTCTCATTTTCAGAAGCGTTGTAGGCACTTGGAAGCTACTCAGCTGTAGGGACGTTTTGAAAGGGTACTTAAGAATATAATGCTGGGTTACAGTAGGGAGCACAGTTTGACTTCCTGTCCGTCCTCCCACAACTTCCATCTTCCTGATTCAATCCGTTGGGAACTTAAAAACCAATAATTCCTAAAAACTTAGCATCACTAGTAAAATTTTAGAAGTATTTTACATGAATATGTACTCTTCATTTTTAAGATTGTCAGTAATTTTATTTAATGTACAAAACACTGAAGTGTGCAATGTTTGATGATCATAGATGATTGTATAGATGATCATAGCAGTGCTGTTCTTAACAGCATGATTAATTATTCCTTTAAAAACAGAAAGAAAGCTAATGTCACCTCAATGAGGAGAGAATATAGTGGAATATAAAGGATATTTAAATTTTTTATCAACTCTTAACGATCCAGATGAGCAAGATATCCAGATATGGTTTGTTTTACCAAGACAAAATCAAAAGTATGCCCCTTAAAAATGAGTAAGCTTTTCTTAATTATTGTAGGTTGAACAAATTACTTGCACTATGGTTCAGAAAAGTCATGGCTATCATCTTGATTTTGTTAGCAAAAGGTAGGGTACTTTGCAAACGTTTTTCTTGAAGTCTTTTGAAATGTTTTGATTCATTTATACCTCTGAAGAAAAACACTTTCACAGAAATGAGAAGGTTCAGTTAAAGATGTGTGCAGTTTGTTTTTATTTGAAGTCTCGTAATTTGTTCAACACAGTACGAGTAGCTTTTAGAGCAGACAGTAGGCAGGGCGTCTGCATGCTGTCAATCTTTTTTAGTGCTTAATTTTTTCCTTAGTGCTTATTTTCAGCAATGTAAAAGCTCAATCCTTGAGTCTTATAGCTGTCTTTAATAATAAAACTATTCCTTGGTGTTTCAGAGGTATGTTTCAAGACTGTGTAAATCACAGACTCACAGAATGGCAGGGGTTGGAAGGGACCCCTGGAGATCATCTAGTCCAACGCCCCTGCTAGAGCAGGTTGGAAAGGAACGCATCCAGGCTGGTTTTGAGTATCTCCAGAGGATGAGACTCCACAGCCTCTGGGCAGCCTGTTCCAGTGCTCTGGCACTCACAAAGTAAAGGACGTTTTTCGTTATGTTGAGGTGCACCTGCCCACGGCAGGGGGGTTGGAACTAGATGATCTTTAAAGTCCCTTCCAACCCAAACCATTCTGTGATTCTGTGTGATTCTGTGAATTTCCTGTGTTCCAGTTTGTGCCCATTGCCCCTTGTCCTGTTGCCGGGCACCACTGAAAAGAGTCTGGTTCCAAAGTGCTTAGTGCCCTTTTTAGGACAGCACTGAACTTCAGAAATCCTATGGCCTGATGGTGTGGTTTAGCCCTAGTATGCTTTGGGCTAAAATACATAGCACCATCCAGAAATGCTTCTGTCACCCACTGCGTATCTGTGACCTTTTTAAGGTGTAGTAGAGGCTGATGCCCCAAGGGGAGCTGGTAGTCGCTCCCACAGAGTTCCCATCAACCTTCTGTCACTGGCGTCTGAGTTGTGTGAAGATCAGTGTGATAGATTTGTATTCTTCACTGGCTTAGTTTTCATCTGGATCAGATGCATGTCCCAGCTTGCTGATCAGCTGAGTGAGTTTCTAGTACTAGACTAAAACATGGGGATGAGGAGAGGTGGCACCATGCATTACAGTGGTATTCCAATGCTGTATGGAGACGGAGCTGTATTACACTTACTTTTTCTGCCACTTCATGACCTATTTCATGAACGTTTCAGAAAACCTTTCAGGAGCCTGGAACCTCAAAAATTTTGCCACTCCAAAGAAAATGCCAACAGTAGTTTTGTTTGAAATGTGTCAGAATTAAGTGGTGATTCTGATGTGTTTAGTGATTTATTTAAGCTTTGCTAGGTTAACAGTGTAATCTGAACCTGAAAGTATGCTCTACAGTTGTCTGGAATTATTTGATTAAATAGTTGGAATCCTTGTCCTTTACAGCATCTAAATAATTGTCTTTTAAATTAGCTGAGTTTGAAGAGTTAGCAGCAAACTAAATTGTTGCTTAATTAGAGTGCTTTATTGCAGTAGCTTTCTAAATGAAAGTTGGCTCATTAGGTACTGGCATTTTACTTGTATCAAACCTGGCAAATGAGGTTTTGTACAAAATTAGGTGGTTGACCTGAACAGCTGCTTTCCTGCAGGTGAGACTAGAACAACTGTGTGTAATTACACTCTGTTTTTAATTTTACAGAAAGATTATTTTCCTTTCATTTAACATTTCTGTGTCTTAGTTTTGCATATCAACATTGCTGCCTGTGATTCCTTTCTGGGGCTCAGGTAGTCAAGCTTCAGGGAAGCTAAGTAAAGTGTCTAAATTCCGTGCGTTGGAAGAACAGTGGCATTGTACATACCAAGTCTAATAAAGATAGATCTTGTGTATGATTTTTTTTGTTCTGGTATGGTGTTTAAGTCCTTGATTCAAGGCAAGGCAACAGGTAGAAGATGTCCTAGCAAGAAATTGCAACAGTGTAAGTAGGACAAACATTCTACTTCAATGTAGGGTCTTGATTATCATATCTCAGATTGTGCATACAGAACTTGATTCTTTCAGAGTGGAATCTAGATATTAATTCTGTTTGTTTAATATGTTGTTCTGGATTAAGATCCCACTTTGACAAATCATAATATTTTTTGAAAATATCTGACATGTCAGTACTATATCTGTTAAGAGATGGTAGAGTTGTACCTCATGCATATTTGAGTCTGTTCTAAATTAGAATTGTATTGTGTTTCTTTTTAAAGATTTCACAGATTCTAATGAAGAAAAGGTAGTGGGATGTCAGTAGTTAAGACTTTAGAGGGGGAAATCAGGGATTCTTTTGACGCATTTTGAAATGAAATTGTGATGCAGATCATCATAAGAAAAGTAATTCCAGGAGAGATACACGTTTGGTTGGTATCTCTTTTATGCATATGTTTGCTAATGTGAAATTACATAGCATAGTGTATATAATATGCAAAAAATAGTATATAAATATATAGAATATATATAAAAATAGTATTTATTGCATATGTGTTAAGTATATGTTTTCATCTTTGATTTGGCTAGCTCACACTAATTTAATGCTATGAAATATTTGTTGGAAATGAACTCATGAGACACTTTAAATAATAAAAGATCCAATATTCTTGGGGGGAGCTTGGGGGGGGTGTCTATTTCACTCACTTTTGCAAAATACTGCTTTAGGTTTAGTTTTGGTAACTGTTTTTCTTGTATTTTATTGGTGATACTTGCTGAATGCATTCACACCTAGTAATTTTGAAGAAGGGTGAAGAGGGCAATTAAATAATTTGAAATTAATAATTGATACTAACAGCTGACACCTGGCATCTGTTCAGAACTCGACAGGAATATATTCTTACAAATATTTGTTATTTTTTTGGCAGAATTAAAAAAGTTCACAAAAACAAAACTATATAAATCCTTCTCTGATTTTCCATAGTATTTCTTAAACAGCATGCATCTTGTCTTCCTTGTGTATATAAGATGAATTTGGTTTCAAAAGCACTTTGCATTTCATACAATTTGAAGAATGTTAAATCTTTGCATTAGAAATACAGATAAATTTTAAGTTGTGGAAAACTTATGGATAATGTTTATTTTTTGCATATAGTGGAGAAATCCACCACTTGTCTGAGAATGGATCACAGTTACATCAAGGTGGACTTAGACTGGAAAAACACCATTCTTCTAGAATGACTGAAGTATAGTGGCTGAGCTACTAAGTGCCTAGTTGAATATTCATACAGTCATAGAATGGTTTGGGCAGTCCTCCTTTCTAAATTTGGTTTAAACAGATGTTAGTGGTTCCTTACTTCATTTTAAATTTGACATTTGATTTACATAACCCTGTAGCTTTTATTATGGTTCCAGCTTTGTTTCAGATACAGCATCCGTTTAGGAAGAGAGATAAACTGTGTAATTGTTTTTCATCTTGACGTGTTTCAATAACATTATACATTGTTTATTCTTTTTGAGAAATCAAAATCTCCAAAATGAATTAAAACTACAGCAGTTTCTTAATTAATAAAAACTTGGTTTTGTTTTCAATTATGGTGGTGGCTGAGTCATGTTCAATAGAAAAGTAACGTGCAAAAAGTTGTAAGATGAAGCGTATTTGTGGGTAATTCAGAGACCTTCATTCAGTTCTTCACAAATAAAAAATGAAACTATTCTAAAATGTTCTTGAACTACTGTGATGAAAGAACCTTGGTAGACAATAAAGCATTATACATTATGAAATACCTTAATTTCAGCATTGAGGTACCTTTCCTTGACTTTAGCCAGGTATTTCAGAGCACCAGAGTGCTCCTCTTCAGTCTGGACACGCTTTCTATAAATTTCTTAAGGCTTCAGTATTGTAATGTCTGAGTCTTTGTTCACTGGTAAATACACATGTGATTGTAAAGACCAAAAAGTAGATGAGCGTAGTCTATTGCATGAATCATTAAACACTAGCAACTCTGTCTTGTGGTATAATCACTTCTTCCTGAAGATGCCTTACAATATGTGATGAAGTAAACCTTTATTTTTTCAAAATGCAAAGACTATAAATATTAAGAAATTTTAACTATTAAATATTACAGATTTTATTTACAAATTTACTTACAAATATTAACTATTACTTATATTTTTGTATCTTACTAAAAAGTACAACAAACACTATTCTAAATTGTTCATGTCTAAAAATGAACGATCTGAATGAAATACTGAAGGGGTTTCATGACATCAGGGATTTATGCTTTTTGATTAAAGTTGACGGTACTGTTTTCTTCCAAAATGGTTGCTTTCTGTGGTTGTATGGTTTTCTCTGAATTCCAAGTATGTTTATGCAGCCCCCCGTCTTCTCACCCTGGTAACTGCACAGCTGTTGTTATGTGATCCAGTTGCAGTTGCTTTGGGAGAGTTTACTGATTCCATCTTCCAGCTAGAGATGCCAGAAGTCTACTTGGAAAACACAGCCAATAATAGAAAGTCTTAAAGAAAGAAAAATAGCATTTTGGCAGAACAGATACAAGTTTTCCTGTAGCTTACTTTCTGATGCGTATTTCAAAGCTACTAATCCCTCAGCAACCTGCAGGCATAGAACAATACAAACTTTGAGCCTCTCTCAAATCATATTTTTCGAACAATTTTTTACAATTATTGCTGTTTCTTATTGCAAGCTTTCAGGATAAGGTGATTCGTGAGAAACTGGTGTAATAAAGCTTTGCATCCTTTAGATTTCTGTCTTGTGTTCCTGATCCCAGGTAACCCTGGTCCTCCTGCACGTTCAGCTCCCCTTCACGGCCCTGAGCCTCTCCACATCCTGGTGGTGTACCACTGTCTGCTGGCCTGGAAAGACTCTCTTGCTGGTGGCAAGCTCTTGCAAGCCTGGCCAGCTGGCAGGCCAATGGAACAGATCACTACTTTAATGATGTTCTAGCATTCCCTTGGTTAGTTGTCAGAAAGGAGCAAAAAAAATCAGGACTTTCTAGACAATAATTTTATATTCAAACAATTACATATCTATCTTCTGTGCCAAATTTAACTGGAATTGACGACTAGGTTCTGAGCAGGGAAGGGGAAGACCAAGAGACGGACACCACGGTTGCACGAATCTTGTTTCACTACAATTGTGTGGCTTTGGAGAGTCTTTCCATTTGTGGTTGGTTGTGGCTGTAGTTTTACTTGCTCTAGGCAACTAGGCCAGAAATCAGAGAATTATTCGAGTGGAAGAGGGAAGAATCCAGTTTTTGTGAATGCTTGGGTTTGGGTTTTTTTTCATATTTGTATGTTTTCTCTAGTTTTTAATGGTAGTTCTTTTCTGATCAGAGGAGTCAGCAAAATGTAGTCCATACATGCAGCGAGCTGTATGCGTGCTCATGTCCGATTTTCCTGTGTTTGGTTGGAAGGTTCTAATGCTTGAACTAATAGGACCATGACATTGCAAAGTGCATTAGCAGGGAAAGGATTTCTGTAAATTGGAGGAAAAGGATCATCTTGTTAAATTAATTAAATAGTCAGTGCAGCCATAAAGCCTGTGGTCAGACTTCTCCTTCTGGAAACAGACAATGCCAGTTTAAACACACACTTTAATCAGCTTTTCTTTTGTATAGTGGTGAGGCAATTTTTCCTATTGAGTCTGTCCCTGCAGTAAATGGAGAACTCCAAAGCCAGTAATGCTATCACATGCCTCAAGGATTAAGGCATAGACTCTGAAAATATGTTCTGTTGTTATGTTTTAGACCTTATTTGTCAGCTGAGTTCAGTGTTTTTACTACACACAAAATTGTTTGCAAGAGATGAGTCTATTGTGGTTTGGAAAAGAAATGTTCCTTTGTTTATTTTTATGCTAGTCTAAGCAGCCATCTCTTTCCTCTCATGATGCTTAGGGCCAGTCATTAAGTTTTGGTATGTGTTACTATACAGTTACCTTTTAGTTGGGTTTTTTTGGTTTTGTTTGTTCCGGTGTCCACATGGTGAAAGCTTCATTATGGTACCATGTATCCATCACAGCAAGGAGCATTTTTTGTTAGTCTTTTTGCCTACTTGAGTCTCTTCTGGTGCTTCTCATTCTGTAAAGCAACCTTTAAGTATTGCACTAGAATGTGTTCATAGTATAAACCACAGATTTATATTTTTTTCTCTGCTGAGCTTTACTAAAGGTAAAAAGATCATGATCCTGACTGAAATTATTGGTTATTGCTAGAAACCTTAAGTCTGACTAACCCGGGTTTGTTTCTTAATTATTTTTCTTTTCAGAATTGGTAAAGGATTTCAAGGTGTCATGAAAAGGTGGGGATTTAAAGGTCAGCCTGCGAGCCATGGCCAGACGAAAACTCACAGGCGTCCTGGAGCCATATCTACCAATGTGAGGATTCTTATTTACTGTTTAAACATTCTTTGGTATTTTTAGAACTGCTTACTAAAATTGAACAATTTCACAATCACTAGCTATTACTATCTACTCCATGGTAGTAGAGAATCCCAGCTGTTTCAAAGGAAGTTTAGAAACCTGTATAATGAGCAATTAAGACAGATGTTGTCTTATGCCTCAATTTATGAATATTCTATATTGCTGGTAAGTGAGCAAATGTATTTAACTGAGCAAACTGTGGAATTTGTAGTACAGCTGAGAGGAATAGTCTTAATGCTTCAAAGAGAGTTCTAAGAATCTTTTACCACAGCATTTATAGACTGGAGAGGATTTACCCATTATTTTATGCTGCAGATATTGTACTATTCTTTGGAACCTTAGGTTTTTTTGTCACCTTGCCTGGCTTGTGTATCTGGTTAAGGAACTCTTTGATACCTGGAATAGTTTGTTGGCTTCTAAGTATTTTTAAGGAGAGTACAGAAAAATATTCTTAAGTTTCGAACTATAAATTATATTAGTTTAAAAGCTCTTTGGAACAGATTAATTTAAAACTGTCCCTATAAAGATTGCACAATATTTAGGCTGAACTGAGGGATTTTGTGAACTAGCTTCATTATGCAGAATTAAGACCAACTGAGTCACAGTCTTGAACTGAATTGTCTGTAATTTTCTTAAAGAAATTAAAATAAAAATTAAAAAAAAATTAATATGATCAAGAGATTAGTAAAAGCAAAAAGGCACCAGGCAATGAAGTTGGAGTAATTGAGACTGTAATAGCATACAGTACTGATTTATAGTCCTTCATTTCAGCTGGGAAATGAATTCTGCACCTTGCACTGTTCTCTCTGAGGACTGAAGAACATAAATATTTGAACATACAACACTTTGTTTTACCAGATGGTATTCATCATTACAAAATAACCCCTCTTTACTTTTCTTTAAATTAGAATTTCCTGGGCAGTAATGCTAGATGTAATTTCACTAAGTATATAGAATGGAAGTAGTATTGGAAATAGGTATGATGAAATGGAAACAAGGTGAAAGGATTCAGTAGGGGAAAAACAGTGCCTTGATTTTTATTTTTCGGTCTAGTGTTGACTACCTCAGATACTTTTGGAATCTTTTATTGTTCAGTACAGAATCCTGTCCCTTGAACTTCATTGCAGCTGATTTTCTGAAATTGTGATTTTTACAAGTTTAAAAAAAACCCACCAACATTATTAATGAATAATAGAGTGGTGCAGCGAACTGAGACAAATCCCTTGATAATACTGTAGAAATGAAAATTATTGCACTTATTCCTGCGGGGAATGTAATTAGAAAGTCTGTTCTCAAAAATACATGCTTTAAAAAAATCTGGTTTACATCAGTATAAAATTCATGGATTAGGGAGAGGGGACAAGCTATGGTATATCTTCACTTTGGCAGCCTCACAGAGCAGGAACACTCTAGACCTCTGTAGTGGCATCTGCTAGTAGTTTAGGCAAGTTTCCAGTTGCTACTTTCTGTGATATAGGTGAAGAGTCTTGTGTTGACAGGGTTTTTAGGCACAAAAACTTTTCTTGATTTTTCTCAAAGTGAAAGTATGGGATGAGTGCAGATTTTGCTCTGAATCTGTATACATTAAGTATTAAGCAAAGCTAAAATCTCTTTGTTGATAGAATGGTATTTATAGCAATTTTATGATTCAGGACAAGTATTTCAGATAACGTGTAGAGTAATACCTAACTTCCAACAGGAGGTATTTAAAATGTCATGGTAGTAGAGATATTTTCAATATAAGGTATTTTCAACATTGGAAACACCAGCTTTTTTTTTTTTGGTGCTCCTCTTGAGTTTGTAAGTGTACATCTTGCAGTTACATGATTATTTTTTTTTTGGTCCATTTTTTTATCTAGAAAGCTGCCAAAGTTTATCGTGGAAAGAAAATGCCTGGTAAAATGGGTAACATCTATAGGACATCTTTTGGATTAAAGGTGAGTTCTGAGTATGCTAGAATGTGTGTAAGGTGGTTGCATTACCACACAGTGGACTTGGTCATGTAGCCTTGTGTTGGTGTACTGTCTCTCATTTCTGTCAGAATCAAGACAGGAACATCCTGAAGTAAGCAAGCTGGAAAGACAAGAGCAGCAAACGTATGCTTCTGTCTTCTTGTGGGTTACAAATAAGTTATCTGATGTGTTTTTCACTGCGTCCCGTGACTTCTGCCTCTGAATTGGGGAAAAAAGTCAAACCTTCAGTTAATGTTTTCATGCCTATTCCACTTGTTCAAACCCAGCCCAAGTCTGAGTTGTCTGTAGTCCTAACTTTATCATGGTCCTTCACTTTCACATGCAAAAGGGGGATTATAGTTTCTGTCTAGATCCTGGTGTATACATAGCTGCAGCAGTTCCTCGGCTATTACAGCGACTGTTCTCCATCTCTGAAGGCAACCTCTGCAGTTTGTGCAAAAAGCATATTAACTTCTAGTTTACAGAAAAAGCGTTCTGCCTCTCTCTGCTAACCAAAACTGTTTTGTAACACAAAATGTGCATGTTCAGTTGAGCACCTCACAGAATTAAGAAATAAACAAATGGTCGCAGTAACATTTCCATGAGCATATTTGTTTTAATTTGTCAAGTGTGATATTTTTCAACAACTGTTGCTGTTAAGAGGGAAAAGAGAATTGGGAGCTTGGATTGGTGTGATGCCGAGCAAAAAGAGCTGCCTTACCAAATATAGCCTGGTCGCAAGCCCTTGAAATCTGCTTAATAGACTGCTGCATAAGAAAGCTGTGCACTCAGTGTAGCATGTGACTGCATTTTGTGGCAAGTTTAGGCCTGTGCAGAACATTCTTCTTCCTCAGAGCACCACCTCCAGTTAGTAAGTTTGGGCTTTGCTCGAGTACTGCTTGTAAAACTGGGAATTGTCTCCAGAAATGCTCAGTGTCTGTTTGGTTTTTTTCCCTGTCTCCTAGGTGTGGAGGATCAACACAAAACATGACATTATTTATGTCAATGGGTCTGTTCCAGGTCACACAAATTGTCTGGTGAAGGTATGTTTGCTAGTTTCAACTTACTGACATTAGTGACTCCGAAGCTCGCTTTTCTTACAGAAGTAAAAATATTGGTTGAATGCAGTTTTCTTTTCTTCAGAGTCTCATCTTGTACTGTTGAATAATTAAAGGACAGTAGGATCAGTCCTGTAAAAGAGAGTGATTAATAAGGGCAGTGGCTCACCACTTACTCTAAACAGCTCATTCTTAGGTTTGCACTGGGGTTGTGCAACCGTGTGGCATATGCTAAAGTAGCACTATCCCTGTTAACTCCATGGTAAGTGTTTCAGGACTAGGTCCATCCCGTCTAACACTAACCTGAGTCAATAGCATGATGGTGAGATTTCCAGAATATTAAAGGGGTATATTCATGAACAGAAATATACAGCAGGTATTTAAAGGTTATTCAAAGCTTTCCCATACACAGTTGCAGTTACCTTTCTAAGGTGCGGTCGAGATACAGGAGGCAGCAGCTGGAGTTCACAATAATGATGTGAGTTTCCTTTGCAATCATTATCAATGTGTCAGTGTTATTTTCTGAGGCATTCTACAGAATTAATTTCAAATTTTATAGAATTTTTTTCAGTTTTTCACAGACAATCAAAACCATGTAAAGTCTAACGTGTTCTAACAATGTAAATAATCCACTTAAAACCAAGAAAAGTACTTTTAAGGATTATTTTCAAAATAGCCTTTTCTTTTTAGGTGTATGATACACACCTGCAAGCACCAGTTAGTTGGAGGAAGATGATCCCTTTCTGACTTAATAGATTACAGAGTATCAAGTATCTTTATTACGAGTGATTATAAAGATTTTGTTGTACATATACCTGTATATCTGATACATAGTTTAAAATCCTCATAAGTATTGTAGGTATTTAAACGATGCAGTTCTTGAAAAGTCACAGGTATCAGAAAGTTCAGGTGTTTTCAACTAGTTTATTTTGTTCTTGTCATATTTTACTATGGACATCCAGTTTCTGTTACATATTTCCTAGTTGTGGAACAGAACTCCACAGTTACTGAGCATTAAGTAAAGCAATGCTACCTTTCAAATAGGTGTTTTACACACAGAAAAATGAAGTTTGTTGTTGTGTTTCTCTCATTGGAAATAAGACCTTTTTTAATGTGTGAAATACATCTAAACTGCTTTGGTTGTAATGTCCAATCCAAGCCTGGAGAATATATTACACATTTGGCTCCCAAAATAGTGAAAATCAGTTAACGGTTGTCCAGGAGAAGTAGATTTCAGGATAACTTCTGCAAAATCACTGGGCGTGACATCGGTGACACGGAATCATAGAATGGTTTGGATTGGAAGGGACCTTAAAGATCATCTAGTTCCAACCCCATGGTCAGGGTCACCTCGCGCTAGACCTGACATGGGACAACCCCACTAGACACAGAATTAAGCCTTTAGTTTGGCTGGCTTTTTATCAAAGTATCGGACTGAATGATCTTTTCTTCAACTGTGTTCTAAGTATTTTTTCTAATCCTGAGACATGAACCTGATTGCTATATGTTAGCCTTAGGTGTAATTAAGCGCGAATTTGTCATAGGGTGTTATTTTTAAATTATAGCTTACATATACAAGCAACATAATGTAGATGAAAAAACGAGAAACTTTTCATGCCCAGACTTTATTCTTTGATCTTAATAGTACTCTTAAGCAAGAGCTAATTGGTGGGAAGGGTTGTGCATCTTGTTCTCCTAGTCATGCTGTTAAAATCCACATTTACATGGTTCAGTGGCAACTGCCTGTACACCTCCCAGATGCCTTATCTGCAAGGATACAACATTTTATCGAGCCACTGAGACTCTGAATACAGTACTTTTTTTTACCAGCTCATAACTTTTATTCTAACTGGACTCAGTAAACTGATTTTTTTGATTTCTGTTTTCTAGTGAGCTAAGAAAACAAGCATTTGTTAAACACCTGTAATATAAACTGGTTTTAAAAGCAAAGCTATGTATGTGAATACCACACATTCTTATGTACACTGTGAAGATCTCATTTAAACAAATCAATGTCCCATTGCTAATCAGACACTGCAGACTCCTGCTTGGAGAAGAACCTACTGGAGGTGTTACCTGCATTCTTTTATGGCTGGGTCACCTCCACCTTTTTTTTCAACCTCCTCTTTTTCTTTTCTCAGACATTCCTTTTGTTTTGGCTGGAAAGCATCCACCTTACCACCTTGGATTTACTGGTTTTGTTCTGAAAGCAGACCTTATGTTAGCTTAAAAAAAGATCCTTGAGGCAGCAGTACTATTGTAGTCGACGGCCTTGTTCTACAGGACGCTGCTGGGCCAAGCCGTCTGAGTTTATGCAGTAAAACAACCGTGTTGACATCCGTGATGTGAAGAGGATAACGGATTTTGAGTGCCATGGCAATCTGTTGCACGCCATTTAAGTGCTTGCCACGTCCAGGGGTGATTTCTGTTCAGTTCACTCACCATGGATGATGATTGGAACCCTAAGACCAAAAGTTAAAATGACTCCATTATGGTTTTGGGTTTTTTACAAAATCTATCATTATTAACTAAGTGTCAGAAGGTACTTTTTTGTCTGCTTTAGAAAGTCTTGTACAAGATGTGGAATCTGTATTAGTTGTATTTGCAAGTTACCTACCTATGAAAAAGTTTCAAGTCACAGTTGCCTGCAATTTAGAAGTCCAGGTATATTCAAGTATTCATTTTGGTGTACACATTTCAGAATCGCAGCTAATTTCTTTATTAGAAATGAGGGTTGAGGATCCATGGGAAGAATGAGGGATTTCATCCCTTAGAGCTCTTTGATTAACATAATACAATATTTGAAAGATCTTGATCACTCATATTTTCATAGCTTTTTAGTAATAAATAATCCTGGTTTGAGATGAAGATAGTAGGTATTATTACTATTAGGAAATAGATTTTAAAAAATTGTTTCAACTCACATATTTGTTGTTTGGAAGGGAGTATGTAATCAGCAACAGTTCATTCCAATTCTTTGAGATGGTGAGCCCATTCTGGTTTTTTTTCTTCCATAAGCCATAGGAATTACATGTATTAATTAAAAAAAGCTTCCCTTATACTTTCAAATGCATCTCTGAAGAGCAGAGAAGGCTTTAATTAAAAAAGTATGCAAAGCAATACTATTTTGTATGTGTTCTCTAATTTCAGAGGTTTTTTTCTTCATTTAGCCTTGCTAAACTCATCTGTAGTATTTTTAGCTTGTGTCTTATGCCTTTCTTCCAGGGTGTTATCTTGTTTGCAAGATGTCTTTGACATCCTGTACATTGTTGTATATTTTTTTGGATCAGTAGTTGGTGAGAGAAATAATGAGAGATTAGCATTCATAGTTACTGTTCATTCTACTGAATACCTGCCTATAATTAGGTAGGACTAATGTCTAGGGGATGTGGATCCGTCTGTCTTTGAGCTCAAAAAGTGGAATATCACATAATACTTTTCTCTTGTGCGTATCTCCAAGAGATATGTTGGTGTTCAGTGCCCATTCTGTGTTGCTTGGTAACCATTAAAACCATGGTGCACCTTGAAGCATTTATTTATTTTGTATGTTTTGTATTTTTGGAAACCTAGTGCATCAGCACTGTATCCAGACTGAGATGAAGCACTTAAATTTTCCAAGTTTCATTTTCAGCAGAAAAAGTGCACGATAGTATGATTGATGGATTCCTAGTTTAATTAGAAATTGGTTTTCATTTGATATTGCACATTGAAGCATGCAGGTAAATAACTGACATAAGTAATGTTTCTAGCCAACTGGAAAATTAATCAAAAAAGCTTACTTTAGCATAGATTTCTTTCTCAATGACAAGGTCTAAAAAAAATTAAGCTTTAGCGCTGTGTTAGAATGTATGGAATTTTTCTATTACAAGAGAAACATCACAGAGTAAGCATCTGTAAATTATTGTGTTGTGCCTATCCAGATAGCCTACCCCAGGTAATACCTGTTTCCAGTGGTGTTATCTTCTTAGATTACAAGGCCTAGAGTTACCATCCGTTGTGTTGATCCTCTATGAAAAAAAGCTAATAGTTTTTTCTTTTGCAAGCTTATGACTCTCAGCGTCTCTCCCAAGTAAAGTTATCTCTTCTGTCATTCAAGAAAGCAGCACAAGACTAATTCCCTTTTTAAATAGATGATTTGGAGTGGAAAGGGTACTGTAACACCGTGTTATAAGAGCAGATGTTATACTTTATATTTGATAATGTTTTATGCCTGTCCTAATTTTAAGGTATCTGATTTTCTTAGGACATTCAATGTTGATCAGTTTGAATATATCACTTGTAGTGAAGGCCGCGATTCTGGCAAATCCATGTAACCCGTAGAGAAGTCTGCAGTAGTTTGCATCCAGCTTATTTTGAATCACGCTTGCCAGCATTTCTAACTGCGGATGCCAGAGTTTGAATGCGCTCAGCTCAAATTAGGGACAAGCAGGAGTAATGTCGTGCTTTGACTTTTTTCATGTTCCCTATCTGGTACCTTGGGCCCCATGATAGAGTTGTGTGGTGGTGGTGGGTTTTTTTACGTTTTTTTGTGGGTCTTTTTTAAGACAAAATAAGACTAGTCAGAAATTGTTCTTGAATTCAGCTTTCTGTCTAGGTTCAAAAATAGCATGGAAGCTGAACTAGGTAATGTATAATACCTGAGGACCTAATTTCTAACATTCTGTATATTTAAACACATTTTCCTGTTTAGCAAACAACTTGCAGTCTTTGCTGTGGTTGCTAACACAGCCTGAAGCCCTGTTAAACTGCAAACGTGAGTTAAGCATCAAGTTTTGATGCCTGTTAAAGACCATATTAAGTATTTTGTGCTGATAGGTTTCTGAATTTTTTTATACTACCTGTTATGCTGTCAATGTATGGAACACACATACAATCAGTTTATTAAGTGTCTGCAAAACCCTGTATGATTGTTTTTAAGATTTAGTGACAAAATCCCAACCAGCTCCAACTTCAGCTTTCTCTAGTATTTTTCTCAATATGAAACTTCACAGAGAATGTACTATAGTATATATACGTTACCTATCTACAGGATAGTAGAGATAATATATATTAAGATAGAGATATAGATAATATATAATAGATAGTACAGATAATATATAGCAGTATTAATAGAGTAGCAGGGCAAGCCAAGTGTTCATGCTACATTGAGTTATACAGGGAATGCTTTTATGGACTGTAGTAACCAGTTGGGCTCTCAGCCTGATTCCTTCTGTGGGTGAGAGCTAAATTCACAGGATTTTAGTAACACATAGCATTAAAATTTATTCTGATGATGTTACTGTTTGTTTTTTTTTTTTTTAAATAATTTATTGAATGGAATCAGTACTATCCATTCTGATCACAGTGGATTTATATTATCAGGAAACCTGCAGAAAAAGACTTGTTTAAAGTTTGATGATGTCATGTCCAAGATTTTGAGTTGCAGACATTATTTTTTTCTTAGGGCCTAAAAGCAGTTGTGAGAGAAGTTTGTATGTTATTTATTTGTACAGGCTTACTGTAAAAGGTTACCAAATCACATGCTTATAATGCAATTTCAGCATAGAATGTAAAAAATATTTTCTGAGCACCAAATAATTGGTATGGAAGGAAGTGAAATGTTACTTGGAACAATTTTGTATTCTTTGCTTTGAGGCATTGTTATCATAGAATATCTCATGTTGGAAGGGACCCTTGAGGCTCAAGTTTTAGAGCTGTAGGGTAAGGAGAAAAGGAGGGGAAAGGGGAAAAATATTCAGGGTTGAGATAAAGTTTAATGGAACAGCAGTGGAAAAGGAAAATAACAATAATAATAATGGTAAAAGAATATACAAGGCACAAGTCACTCTCACTGTCTGGTGAATTGGTTGCCCAGCTCAACCTAAGCAGTGATTGCAGATTCCTGCGCCCCAGCCAACCCTCACTTATATACCAAGCATGAGGTCTGTGGTATGGAGTATTTCACTGGCCATTTCGTTGTTCTGTCTATGCTCCTTCCCAGCTTCCATGGGAAGCTGAAGAAAAGTCCCTGATGGGTGTAAACATCACCTAGCAACAACTAAACCAATATGCATTATTGACGTTGCTTTCATAGCAAATCTGAAACACAGCAGTCACTAGAAATAAAAATAACTCTATCCCAGCTGAAACCAGGGCAATTGTTCTGTGGTTTAAGTTGCTAATAGGTACTTTCAAATGTAAAATGTAAAAAAAAAAAATAAAAATTCCTTTTGCCAGGAATAATAATAATAATATCTATCTAACAACTTTTGAAACTTAGAAGGGAGAAAGAGGCATGTTTGTTCAGTTTGGTAGGGGTGCTTTAAGATGGTGCTTCAGAAGGAGAACTTAAATTGCATTTGAAAGCAGTGAATGTAGAAAAAGATGGAAAGAGCAGTAGTTTTCACCAGTCAAAAGAAATACTGTGTCAATTATACCAATCAAAAGAAAGAGCATATCAGAAGAAAATAATTTTAACATCAGTTGTGGTTTGTGCATCTGGGATGTGTCAAGCTTCTGAGGAGGTTGGAAGGGGCAAAATGAAATAGTATTGTACTCCTCTGAAAGCAGCAGTGGTCTGTTGAAAATGTTTCATAAGAATCTACTTTAAGAATTCTCCTTATCGCACAAGAGGCACTATCTGCAAAATGCCACTTGACATTAATATGTAAAATACAATGTTAAGGCTGAACAGAAATCTTACATTTATTTAGATAAACTAATACAGGATAAAGATTAGGCTGTTGGGTTTGCCTTCAGTTAAGAGCAGATGTCTTACTCCTAAGTCCTATGATAAGAAGCTGTTCTAAGAAAAGGAAAAAAATTTAAATTCCTTTCATTTTCCAGGTGTCCAAAACTGCCTGTAATGACGCAGCCTGTGTGTAAGAGCAAATGTTATTTCATTATGAAAATAATCCATAATAACAAGAAAGTAGACATGAAAAACATTTTATTCCAGGTGTCCAAAACTGCCTGTAATGACGCAGCCTGTGTGTAAGAGCAAATGTTATTTCNTGTATTTGTGCTTTTTTTCTTCAATCCAGTTGAGTATAGTGGCTGAAAAGGGGTTATTACAGCTCAGGAGGAAGATCATAGGTAANTTATCAGAAATAAAATCATTTGTTCTCATCTTCCTAGTATTATTGTAACTCATGCATAGACCATGGGGGTATTTTACAAAGGCTTATGATGTGTAATAGGATTAGGGAATAAAAGAGAAAGAGACAAGGGAGATAATAGGTAGTGAAGTTATTAAAACTTGTGTTCGTATAGAAAAAGAAACAACAGGGCTGTACTGAAAGGGAAGGACGACTTCTCAGCCTCAGCAGTTCGGCTGGCACTGTTGAAGCTGTCTGGCTGCGCTTCCTCTGTACTCATCGCTGCTGCAACTGCTGCAGCAAAGGTCTTTGCACTTGGACCTCAGCCTGGTGTATTCCATGTAGATAGGTAACGAAAATTGCTGTCTGCCCAAACGACAGGTACCTTAGTATTTATGCATGGCAGTTTACAAGTGAGTAGAGAACACTTTTAACAGGGAGGTGTCTGGTAGAAGAGGAATGATCTACTGAAAAGCTAAGTAGCCGTCCCAGTCAATATAACTTGTTGAGCCCTTCACCCCCTCATTATCAAGCCTACAGTTAGAAAACTGTCGGAACTTCCTCATGAGGGGAAAAAAAACACACAAAAAACCCCCCAAACAAACACAAAAAATCCCAAATAACCAGTTTTGCAGAATCTGAAGTTTAAGGCAAATTTATTGTGCGCGTCATCTGCAGTAATCCTCATGGACTTTAGGAAAGGCACAATTAATAGCAGATATGAATCTGTTAAATACAGTGCCGTCAGAACTGATCTGTCAATGGGCATAAATTTGTTTATTTAATTTCTGGTATAAATCACAACTGCCTTGTGTGGGATTTTTGTTCAACCAAGTAAGAACAAGCTTCCTTTTCTTTAAAAGTCCACCAGAAAAATAAGAGGAAGAGCTTATCTTCTCTAAAATACAAATATACTAAATACTCTATAAATATTCTAATATAATCTATAATATACTAAA
>VXBO01013008.1:45524-61078 GCA_013400135.1 Rhinoptilus africanus | reverse complement strand
TTTAATGTATTTGTGCTTTTTTTCTTCAATCCAGTTGAGTATAGTGGCTGAAAAGGGGTTATTACAGCTCAGGAGGAAGATCATAGGTAACAATATAGAAATGAAGAATTTAAATAAAATTTCATCACTTGAGAATTTGTGGCTTTTTTTTTTTCAAAGATACCAGCTCTCTATCTTCTACTGTAGACAAACTGCTTTTTGCTGATAATTCTAGCTACTAATTTTCTTCAGAGATTGGAGTTTCAGGGGCTAGATTTTAAATCTTTTCACATGTAGAGAGGTCAGTAAAGGAAAGTTATTTCTCTGTAGCACTACAGTTCTTGGAAATTAAGTTTCCTATAAGGCTCATGTTCTACAAACTTGGGTACTGATTCCTGGGTGAAGAATTCTAGATGCTTAACTCTGCAGTCACTGAATAGCTCTGCAGTAGCTGGAGGGACTGAGTACCGCACACGCACATATCTTTGCAAAATTAGTTGCCATAATTAGTTTGATTTGTAAATACAAAAGCATGTCTTGGTTGCTGAAGAGGTGATTACACTGCATAATATAACTTGATGTGTCGTGTAGGAAAGTACAGTGGGATATAAACAGATTAAAGAAGCCACGCTAACATTTATTTTAATAACATTTTAGAATATTGAGCAATGAATTCATGAGAGTAGGATTTGATTCAGTATGATAAAATCAATAAATTCTCTTTAGGTTTTTTGTTTTATTTTGCTTCTCTTTTTTTAAAAAATCCTTAATGACGGGTACAAAGACGGATTCAATAGCTGACGCTGATACTAAAATAACTCTTGACTATACGTGGAATTCTTCAGATAAATGTAATGTGAATACTGTTGGGGTTTTTTCTTATGCATGCAAGGTGATTTCTATAATTTCTAGTGTATAACTGTCTGGAAGTCTTCTGGAAGGTTTATTAATCCCGCCTTTCCCCCTCCTGCTTTTTAGGTCAAAGACAGCAAATTGCCTACTTACAAGGACTGCAATAAAAATCCTCCATTCCCTACATTTTTTGCTGATGGAGATGAAAAACTGCCAGAAGACTTGTATGATGATGAGATTTTCCAGTTCACGGATCCATCTGTCACATATACATAATGTTCTTAACATCTTTAGAAAAACCACAATTTTGTTATTTTCATGAACTTTGCAATGCTGTATAAGAGTAAACCTATGAATTGCAGTCTGGCCAACTGACTTGAACACTTCAGATATTGCTATTTTTGTCAGGTAATAAGATCTACCGCTTGAATTTCAAACCTGTATTTGAAGCAGCGGGTGAGTCTGAGGGGCAGGTCGTAAAGCACACCTTACAGTTTCTCTACAGTGATCTTTTGTCCTCTGTCACGGGCTGTGAAAAGTTACGGATTGATGAAAAGCTGTTGGTTTGAAGATGGTTCCATTTAATTTTTTTACTGCTACCAAACTTTCTGTTTCTCTTTTGTGGAAAGTATGCTGGCCAACTCTGATAATCAAAAAAAATTTCTAATCTGCTTTGGCATCTGGCGGGTTGGATAAATCAGATGTGAGTCCAACTTTGTGAAAAATAATCCAAAATAAACCAGGACAAGGCATTGCTCTGTAGCAGTGTGAGCTTGTTTTGTTTCCTTCTTTTCGCCAAAGCTCTTTCTCTCCTTTTCTTTTAACGTTGTGTTAAGTTTGACATAGCAGGTACTCAACAAATTTTCTAGAGGAAGGATGACGCTGACCACTGTCTGTCTCTTCAGAGGGTTCTGGCAGTGCGTGCCGTGAGGGGGTGTTCGCATGGGAAATGTTCAGTAACAAAGCAGCACCAAGACTGCAGTGGCCACCTGTTTGTCACCTTCGCTGGCGGCTTCTTCGGAACTTCACAGAGGATCCCTTGCATGCTCTCTGGAAAAATATCCCCACATCTACAGTTGTCTCTGTATTGCGTTCTTACGCTGCTACAGGAAAGCTATTACAAGGAAAACGGGCCAAATGTGAAGGATTTGTCTTTATGGTAATGTTTATTTTTCATCTGCCCCACCTTTCAATAATAGCTGGAATCAATATGCTCCTTTTATTTGTCATCTTATGTGACTTACTATTTATAAGTCTGGTCTTTTGAACACAGTAAGTCTTCTCATGTACAGAAGCCAGTACCTGCATAACTGTCAGTGCCGTCTGAGCACTTCTAAGCCCTGCAGTAGTTCAAGAATTTGCATATACTAAGCTATTGTTCACAAGACGATAAATATCTAAACTAAATATGAGTCTTCTAAAGACCTTACTAATAGTAAATTTAAAAGGTGTTGTCCTTGTCATTATGTGTCTCTCAGTCATTGAGGATGTTTTGAATCTTTTTGTAATAGCTCGAGGAGACCTCATGCCATCTTAAAGAGGCCATATATAGCTATGGGCTTGTAGTGAACTGGGAGGGATCTTTACAGACTGGGGAATGGAAATGTGAACTGGTAAATATCTACATTGTAGGGTATTCTTTTATCTGGATTCAATCAAATTAGAAATGTGATTCAAATGAGCGTGTCAGAATGCTGAATAACAACAGCAGCGCCTCCGTGCTTCCCCTTTGCATCAGTAACGCTGGCTCTGCGAGTGCAGACATCGCACACGCACAGCACGTGTGATGCAAAAAGCCCGTACGTGTAGCAGATATCCCACGGGATGTCGTGATTTGTCCGTGATACTAGTAATGACTGCGACCTCTCACCTGTTCCAGGTAGTTGCCATTTCCTGAGGAGTTGTTTGGTGTTCAATCTCCTGATTACAAAATAGATTTTAGAAGTTACAGCATTTCAAGTTTACTTGTTGTTGAACACATGTAAATCGGGGTGCGTTCGAACGATTAGCCTGCTGTTCTGCTCTGGTTTATGGGATAGTTCTCGCACACTATGCTTTCCTTGAGGAGCTTTGTTGATTTTTTTGTTGTTGTTTTTTGGGGTAGTTGGTTTTTTTACTTAATTGGTAATGGATCCTGGACTATCCCTGAGATGGCCACACAGAGAGATGCTTTCTCCTACCTGGTTTCTTATCCAGAAGTTCCGGGACTGTGAGATCCTCTCCTGCAAGTTGTTATGTTTTGAGTTTGCTTTTAGTGTATGCCTTGGGAAGCACCAAGAGTCCAATGTGAGCTCAAAGGGAGCCACAGGTTAAAAAAAGTAAATTAAAATTAACTCTGTATCAAATGAGATTTTAGCTTCTGGGGAAAACTGACAACCTACTCCAATTCCTGTTTCTTTGGTAAGAGAAGAACTTCTCCCCATTTTGCATAAACAGTAAAATTCCAATGATCTGATTATGTTACTTCTTAGCTTCATTGTCCAGGGAATGCAGTGATTCAGGGATTTCTATAGCTAATGTTATCTTCCGTTTGTTTAGCTTTAAAATTTCTGTTGAAGCCTGTGTGCTGTCAGATTAGTCTCCACAGTTGTCTTTTGAAATGCGTGCTGCCTGTGAGACACATGATTTTTCCAGATGCTGCTTGTTCAGGTAGGTGTTGGTCTCATTTTTCTTGATATCTACAGGTGAAATCTTTTCCATCTTTGTTTTATCAAGAGTGCTTGGACACCAAAGACAAGGGCTTTCACAGCTCAAGTAAAGACTGACGTCCTGAAGGCAAGTATTTTCCGTAGAGCAGATGCAGGGTGAGATGGAAAAGTTCTACCGATGTGAGCTCATAGTGCATCCTAGTTTGGAACAGAAACGCCTGTTAGACCGGCTCTTCCATCAGATGTTGGGAGGCTCATGGTGTTTTGTATTGAATTTTCCATGCGCTCCCCATCTCTCTTGTCTGCTGCTCTCCTGAGTAATGAGGGGACTTTGTGCAGGAGAAAGGCGTGCTGAATGTATTTCAAGAAATAAAACTGTTCAGAAGTGTAATGACACCAAATGCTCTGAGCCCACCTACAGGTTTGTTCTTAGAAAAGGCTAAGGGTGCTTAATGAAGTATTTTTAGACTTTACTGAAAGTGCTGTAGCTGAGTATTTATTCTTTACACCCTTAATAGGGCAGAAAGTTGTTGTGGCTTGTTGAGCAGATGTGCTTTTAAGAATCCAAGAAGAGCAGTCAGAATTGGGCAAATATTGAGTCCTCTTGTCTCGGATAGGCCAACAGTTCCTTGTGCTAGAGGATGTGTTCAGTTTTCTGAAAAAGCAAACCAAGAGTTCTGTTGCAAGTAGGGATCTGTGTGTTTTGTTGCTCTTCCCTGAGCACTGAAAGTTTAGAGCTCTCAGGGAACATATGGCCAGGTAGCAACAAAAAGAAGCCCTTATTCCGCATTACCTGTAGATTATTAAAGAAGAAGGAGCTGAACATGTTACCAGGAGTCTGGATCCTGTAGGACAGCATCTTGCCCAATGTTGCGGTCTGTTTTCCTGTCTGAGGATGTAATTGTTGGCAAGCTCTGCTCTCACCGCCAGATGTTGTGAAGCAGTTGAGATCTGCCGTGAGCTGTGTACCTGTTTCAGCACAGAGAGAGAACAAAGTCTTGACCTCTTCTGGGAGCATAATGCTTGAAAGTCGTGCCCTCTCTCCTGTGTCCTTGGGCTGGTAAAGGGCCTGCGCTTTCTCTAGCATGTACCATTTTGCTTTGTAATATTAAAAATCCTAAGGGGATCCAGCAAAAAGCACGAGTGCTTTTAAAACCATGAGTGAGAGTAGGTTTACCGTGTCCTCTACTTTATTACCATCCTAGCAGGAAACAGCTCTTCTTTTCTTGTATTTTTCTGGCAAAACACTAACATACATTGGTGCCCGTACACCCTGGGAATTTAACTGTGCCTGGAGCTGCCTGTAATGATGAGACAATGAAACAAGCGCTTCCTTCCTGCATATTTAGTCTGTTTTCTGCAGGCATTTGTGAATATAGGGTTGTAAATGACACGCTGAGCTGAGGTTTGCACATTGAGGAGCACATTACCCCCTTCTTCGGCTCTTATGTTTGTTTGGGCTAGTGGGGTGTTTTTAAGAT
The DNA here is from genome assembly GCA_013400135.1 of Rhinoptilus africanus. Classification (NCBI taxonomy): domain Eukaryota; kingdom Metazoa; phylum Chordata; class Aves; order Charadriiformes; family Glareolidae; genus Rhinoptilus; species Rhinoptilus africanus. The sequence continues at coordinate 56,118 of VXBO01013008.1, read as the reverse complement.
CACTTAACGCGCTGCTTTGGAGGAGGATGCAGGGTTAAGCTTTAGCTGTATCCATGGCTTCATGGTGTGACTGCTTTGAAAAATAAATACTCTTGATTAATAACCCTTCTCAGTGGTTCTGTAATAGTACATTGATAAACAGTGGCAAGCTTACAATATAAGTTGAAGGTAGAAAGACAGCAGGAAGAGGAAATCAAAACACTCATCTGTCACTTGACAACGTAATTGCAGTCATTGATGATAAACAAGGAGAGTTTATTTCTCTTGAATCCATACTTTAAATACTGTTGCTCTGTCATTATGTGAGACCGATAAACATTTTCCTTTGCTATTTTCACTTGATGTGGGGAAATGTGGTTTGTTCCAGTAGCGTTTAACAAATATACTCTAGCGAGCTGAAGGGATGACAGGAGTTTATATGTAGAATTTCACCTTCCCCTACCCTCCATGTGGATTTTGGAGCCTAGTATGGCCCGAGCTTTTCCTGAAATCACTGTTTCTTTTCTGAATTCTAAAAATTCTGGAGGACTGAAGAACACCATGAACCGTGAGTGAGGCCGATCTGTGTAACCCAGCTGCCTCCGCAATGGCTGGCAGCGGAAAGACCAACAACCAGTGGCTTTGCACTGGCAGCCCAGTACAGAGCAGGCCGGTGCACTGGTGCACCCCCCGTACCCGTGAGCTCCAGCAACACGGGGCTCCTACATGTTGCCAAGGTAATTGCATTTTAAAAGAAATTGCTGTCCCAGTCCTAGGGTGCTTCTTAAAGGCTGGCTGATAGAGGGGTGTTTCCTGTCCTGTTGACCACAGTGGTGGGGCTCATTCATTTTAAGATTGCTGTGGCTCTAACTCTATCACTTGGCTTGGATCGTTCTCCTGATTTATGTCATTCCCACATCTCCTTGAAATTTCATGTGGGAATGCTTCGGTTTCATAACTGTAAGCATTACTTGTACACCGTGTCTTCTAATAATTAGCTCCTCTGCCCTTCACTGGACAGATAGTGCTTATTAATAGCATTTAATGAGCATCTCTCACCTGCGGCAAATTGCTTTGCACTGTTACACACCATAGTGTGTAACAGCATAGTATGATTTATTTATACAGCGCACTTGATGGCACTCAGCAGCTGTAAAAACATGCAAAAAATGCTGATGTCTCTCTGGGGTATTTATTGGTTTTGGAGAAAGCCTACGGTTTCTGGTGGAGGAATTTAAGTCGATTACGTGTAGCCATACACCAGAGAGGGAATTAATTTCAGTTGGTGCAGCTCTGCTGGTTGGGCTGTGTGGCACCAAAACAGATAAAAAGCCGGCAGAGGCTCCTGGGGGCTGTGCCATAGCCTGTCTGCAGCAAGGTGTGGTGTCAGGTAGTAAAGGGCTACCTTAGGACTGATAGTCTACAAACTGAGAAAGACTGCCGACCTGCCTCATGAAGTACCCAGAAAGATGTGTGATGTCAGCTGGGGGGGTGTGTCACACTGGTTCTGTCCATGCATCTTCCTTGCATCTCTCCCCTCCTTTTCCAGAAGTGTGCGTGGGAAGTGTCAATGTGTCACTGGGGTGGGCATCACATAAAGGATTTCTGGCAGCATCGGTGTCCATGATAAAGTGAGGACATTACCCCTCCTAGTTCTCTACGAGTTCGTCCACTTCCCTCATTCCGGTAGGATACCATGTGTGGGTTCCCACGTATGTGGATGGTTGATGTGCTGTAGACTCATTTCTGTTTGCATACTGAAGGCCTGTGGTATGGTCTTGCTTCCTGATCTAAGTGGGCAACCGGTAATGTGTGGAATTAGAGCTCCTAGCTAGCTGCTGCCCGTGATGAATTGAAAATCACTGCTTGTGAGTAATTTGATTTTTGGGTTAAATTAACGTTCACTTCTGTGGCAGTAACTTTGAGCACTAGAACAGAACCCAGAAGAGGCAATCAGCTGAGAAAGCCCGCGCAGTTTCCAGTGCGAATGCAGACAATGGCTTTGAATTAGTTGCTGTAATCTAACGAGTATACACTGAAGATGGAGCCGTCTGCACTCTGGTGCTTACCGCTGTGTCTCTAATTCCAGTGTGTAAAATCTTCCGGCATAAGCTGTACGTATTGAAGTCAAGTTATGGAATAATCCAGCTTTTGGGGATTTGGGAGGGGTGGGGTTGCAATGCGAGGTTGTTAACAAACAATTGGCTTCAACCATTTTCATATCATTCAAATTGTGCTATACTATATCATTTGCGTCACATTTCACTGGGTGACACAATCTTACAGTTAGCTAAGTCAAGTTTTCATCTGTCTGTTTTCATCTTCCTCATTTCCTTTTTAAGTAGTAGAAAACCTTAAAAAATGAGGGGTTTTTTGCAGGTACTCAAAACAATAACCTTGAAGAGGGTCCCTTGGCAACCTGCTGCTCTATTGAAAAGCGGCGTGATTCATCTTTCATAGGCAAGACTGACGTTTTATAAAACTTCCCTTTTTTATTTCTCGGAGATCAAGAGGAAAGATTAACATTGCTGAAGCAGAGGCTTTTCTGCATGTGGCCTCTCTGAAATCAATGTTCCCCAGATTCACACCAAATCCTGCCTGAAACGTGTTGTCGCTCCATGCAGCAATGAACTTGCAGCACAAATTACAGTTTTGGTGCCTCGGTCTTGTTCAAAATGCATCTGCCCAGCATCACACAAAATATACAGGAGAGAATTTGGCAGTGGGTGATAAGAGACTTGCCACATAGTGCAAATATTTCAAAATTGCAGTGCGTTTCTCTTTAGTTACCAAGAAAGATATTTTTGTTTGCTGGTTTGTTCTCAGATAGCACCACCTCTCTCCAAAGGGAGATTTTAGTCTGGAGCTTCCATGTACTTGCTTAGGCTAGCCTGAAGTTTTCCTTTATTTGGCCTGAAATTTCAGAGCTGCATATGGCAAAACAGCCTGATAGATTTGATTGGATTTCTCTTTCCTCATCTTCATTTCCCTTGATCACAGGCTAACAGAGAACTGCCTTCCCCGCATGCCTCTTAAAGAGAAAATCAATTGTTTTCTGTGAAATTGCCAGTTGACTTCTAAACTGCTATTTCACCCCCACAGAGGAGATGCTGTGAAATGTCCTTCAGCTCTTTGTCACCCTATCTTGGATCTGTAAGGCCACGGCTCTGAGCCCAAGGGCTGTCAGCCTGCAGGCGCAGCAAGCGCCAGAGGCAGGATGCTCGTGTTGCAAAGCTGTTGGACAAAGTAAAGGTGCAGCTGATGAAGCTGACCTGCGATGAGGCACACTGAGGACACTTACCCACCCCTGTCACACACGTGGTGTGGAAGGCTTTGTCTTCTCATGCTGCTGAAAAGCCAAGGAGCGCTCTTGGAAGCACCAAGTACCCTGCTCGGCAGCTCTTCTGATAGCTGTGAACTTCTACTGCTCTGAGTTAGTAGCTGTATAATCCAAACACGGTGTATACGTTTTGTGTGTGTGTGCCTGTCCTCCGGCGCTTGCTGTTTGTTCATTTCTGATCGGGAGACTTGGTGACAGGCTTTCAAGCATCGCCTGTTTACGGTTCAGTGAAACTGCTCCGGTTGGCAAAGCAGTCCGTTCTCGGTGCTCTTTGAAGGAAGGAAAAAAATAAATAAAAATAATCAAATGGAATCCTGAAAATTCAGTGTAGACATGTAGGCAAAAACGTTGGCCTTCCCCCCTATTGTGCATCTCCCGCAATCAGATCTCTCATGTTTACTGGTGTCCAAAATGTACACTTTGATGGGAACACAAAACTTGGTCTTTTCTGAGACGCGGCCTGTAGCAGAAATATCGTCAGGTGATGTCATCTGTTCTCATTGAAGCCAGTGTTTTAACTGGTCATCTTCTCTTAATCACTTAATGAGCTTTATTGGGGATGATTAAAAGTAATTGCTTATTTGCAAGCATAGAGAGATTTTGACAAAACAATTTCATAGTTATTAAGCATCAAGTTAGAGTAATTGCTGTTTTATAAACATATAAGTAACTCATCTGTTAATTCACATTTAGGAACCCTAATGAATTATTAGTGCCCAACTCTTTCTTTATTTATAAAATATTTTTACAACCACAGATTCTCATCTTTGCAAATGCTGTTACACGTGTTTATATTTATGCTGGTAAGCAGTGGCTTCAAGTGAGCACAAGCCTGTGAGATCCCAGTACAACGCAAAATTTATCCCCCATCCCACAGCCTGTGGAATTTAAATGAAACAGGACAAGTGTTTTGTGAGGTCCTGGGGATGCGGAGGCTGCCTGGAAAAGGGGTTTGAAGGAGAAGAGAGCAAATACCTGGCAGCTGAGGACTGGTCATACTGTCACAGCTGTGCTGCACCGAGGGCACCGCGCCTGAAAGCTGCTGGAGAGAGAGAGAGGAACGGTGAGGAGAAAGAGGAGCCCAGCGTTGCAGGCACTGGGGAAATGGTTTGGTGATGGGCAGCTGAGGAAGGAAACACCGAGGGCCAGCAGAGGAATTTGCAGAGGAGCGGTTCAGCTGACAGGAGAGAAACACGGCTTCCTGCTGCAGGTTGGTGGGAGGAAGGGAAGAGACTGCAAAGCCAGGATGGACGTGGGTAGTAAATCTAGGGAGTGTTTGTAGCTAAGGACTGTGTTGAAAGGATCCAGCTGGGCATCATCTGAGGGAACAACTCGACAGAGTTGGACAGATAAACTCTCAGGAGGGCAAGGCTGGAGGAAGATGGGGGAATAAAGATGCCCCCATGCCCTTGGTGAGCCTGATGAAAAGATAAGGAATCCTCTGGAAAGGAGAAATTCAGGCACATAAACCTCAGAAAGGGAATCCAGGCACTTAATTATTTTCTGAGGAAAGTGCCTGCCGCAGCAAGGCTTTCGTTCCCTGATTAAGGGCAGGAATTAAATTTAAGCCCCGTCCTCGGTGATTGCTATTAGTTGTCTTAAGTAGCGCTCTGCTTGCTGTGCTGGCTCCTGCGTGCTCTCAATACTGAGGGTATCTTGGTGCGAGGCCAGCAGGACCTACGGACCTCACATTTGGAAAACTGAGCACAATGCAAGGACAGTCTGTGCCGAGGTGTCCATCAACCTCTGCCCCTCGGTCCTCCTCTCCTTTGTCTCTATTTGCCTCCCTGCGGCAGCAGCTGTCAGTAATTGAATAGCAAACTTAATTACTGTTTGTTGGTGTGTTATGGGCAGTAAACTTACTGCAACAGCCAACAAGAAATAGAGAAGATGCAATACATTAGATGGGTGGAGGAGGAGAAGGTTTTGTGGAAGGAGTTGAATAGAGAGAAGACTTCATTCTGCATCTCGTACGTAGACAAAATTAGCTACAGAGAAATTTTTGAGTAGAGAGGGAATGCAGGATCAGGCCTCGATGTAACTATACCTCTGGTGCTTGATGTCTGTGAGATGTTAGGTACCATATTCACACTCCTGATGATACTTCCACAGATTCACTTGGAATTCAACGTATGTCTGGCAGGCTCTGTGACTGATCACATCTGTGCCTTCCTGGCACAACACACATTATGTTAACATCTCCAGAAAGCTGTTGACAGACAAAATCCTAAAAGGTGATAATATCTTAATAACAGCTAGACTTTCTTCTTCTATCTCTCTTTTTTTTTTTTCCCTTTTAATATTTTTCTTTTTTTGTTCTTTTTTATTCTTCTTTTAATTATTTTTTTTCCCCCGTACCTCAGTGTAACTGCCAGCCAGGTCTGTAAGCCCTGACCATCTGTCATGAGGCACGGCAGGTTTGGTGTGACAGCAACGGTGCTTGGGTTCTGCTAATGGAAGTCCACCAGTTTGAGTTTCTTACGTGAGAAACAAAGGATGCTTGTCTCCTTCATTGCAGAGAGATGGAGGTTAGATTTTTATTTCACATTAATTTAACCCGCTTTTCCTCTCTGCTTTGTTCAGCTTTCTTTTGCATTTAAAATAGGGAACAGCGGGGCAGGATCTGACCATTTTTTGCGCTTTGTGTGTTCAAGTATTCAAAGGCAAAACTTAAAATTCTCCAAGGTCAATTAGTTTACAGACCAGAAATTGTATCCCATAAAATCTAGCTCCAGATTTTATAGGTTCACAGATTAAGCAGCCAAATAGAGTTAACTAAAGTCTACCTTGTATATAGATTCTTAATTTCATACCATTTCTAGCTATAATGCCTAATTTCATACTGTTTCAGTACAAAGCCATGCTTTTTTTTTAAATCCCTGAATATAGAAATATACATTTTTGCATGTTCTGCTGTGAAGCCTGTCCCAAGGGAACCTGCATGAAAGGAGTGAATGTGGGTGTACCGTCTCCACAGCGACAATAACTCAAAAGAAAGCGGAGGGCAGGCTTTGCCAAGGCAGCTCTTCACCTGAAGGACTGGGATAAGTGGGGGTGACTGGGAAAGCAGTGTCTGTAAGACATGGCTTGTATTGGAAGACTGCAGGACCACACGTGCTTCCAGCTCTGGAGAACGCGTGCACCTCTCCAGCCAAATGCTTTCCTCTTCTGACCTCAAAACTGATCCCAGTGCTGTAACCACCGGTGAGCCCTACAGAGCCAAATATCATGTCCCAACTCTTTGTCACATACTGGGAGTCCCTCGCTGTTGTAGCACAGGGAAGCATTTGGACCTAAAGATAACTCTGGCCTGAAGGTTCTGCTGATGTGGTGAGCATTATATCAAGTTACAGAAATCTGCATTTTGTTCCCCAACAGCCCCCGATGCTCAGGTTACTAAGTTTGATGTATATAGCACCATCTGCTTGGTCTCACTCCCAGTGGACAGCTGAAGACTGTTGACCCCTGTTGTTTGCTATTTTGCAGGTTTACTTGTAGGACTCAGTTCAGAGATGCAATGAGAGACATGAATGTCCAGGTGTTGTAGCTCAGGAAAGTCTGCAGCAGTGTTTTGTTTCTGTTTGGTCAGTAACTCTTCACTGGTTCCCATGGGAACGCAGGTAAGTCAATGCTGGGTGCCTTGGAGAAATCTACGCCCTAAATGACATTAATTATCCCCCTCAAAGTGCTTATGCAATAGAGAATTTGAGTTAAATCCAGGCTGGAAAACATGCAGACTGGAAAAAAAATCAAGCCCGGAAAAGGTTTGTTTGTATCCAGGAAAATTACCTAACTAATGTTAAAAAAATTCAATAATCTTCTACCTTCCTCCAGTAGTTTCTGTTGTTACACTTCATGCAGGAACTGCAGAATGCCGTAGGCTACAATGTTAATTTGAACTAAGGGCTCAGGTGCTTGGGTTTTCAGTAAGTTCATCCATCTATAAACTAGCTAGACCTTTATGAGAAAGAAAGAATGAACTTCTCTGGCTGATAATATATTACTAATGGAATCAAGAGACCTTATATATGTACTTTGCATGGACGGATGCAGTTCAGCTCTCCTTTGTGTTCTGAGGCGATGTAGCGCAGTTTCCAAATGAGTTGCAGCGGCACAGGCTGCAAAGCAACAAAGCCAAGCGACTCCTAAGGGACCTACAGTCACTATTTGGAAAGTCAGAGCAAGCTATTCTTCAGTGTGGAAAAATTTCAGGTCATCTAATTACAGGGTCTGCACCACTGGCAGCTACAGTAGGAACCTGAGTGCTTGCTGGAAAGTTTTCCTCACCTCTGTTTTAGCCTTCAAGCTGAGCTGTGTCTTGCTCAGTGTTTCAGCATGCGATGATTCAGGTGGGACACACAGGAGGTGTAATGAGCTGGGCTGCCCCTGCAGTGAAGCTGCTGCCAGTTGTTGGCTTTATGGGGAGCACTGACGACACTGCCCCGAGCCCAGATTTTTTTTCCTTTCTTGTAGCCCATGAAGGGCTCCCCACAGCCCTGAAGGTTGTCTCAAGGCTCTCTAGCAAATTGCAGCATCCAAGCACCATCTTAGTTACTGGGTCCATTGAACAGATAGGAGGCAACCAAACCATCTCAGCTGTTTCGAGATGTTTCTATGCAGCAGCTCCAAGCCAGACTGGAGGCAGGAGCTCCCCGTGGGCACAGCAGAACAGCTCACCCCACATTGCCTGTGCTAAGGGGGCTTGTGCTGCTCTCTCTGTTCATGCCCTGGACCCCAAATTCCTTCAGCGGAGCAGAGAGTGATGCAACCTCTTAGACACAGGAAAAGGCAAATAGTTTTTTGCTGATGCCTTAGCAAAGTCACATCACTGGAGCTGCTACAGATTTACATAAGGAGATTTATTTGAGTGTTTGGAAGAACCAGAAAGCAAAAATAAGAAGTCAATAATTATTTCTTTTTTTAAAAGGAAACTGTTAGCAGCTTCTCACTGTCTTTCGCTTTAATTAATCTCATGTTCGCGCAAAGGTTGTGAAATCCAAACAGCATATGAAGTATCTTGTTAAATGTAATTTGTATCCAATCCTAGTCTCATAGTCCCACAAGTGTTCAAGCCAAGAAAATAAGAAAGCAGGAGATATTTGCAAGTTTAGTTATCACAGCAAATCTTAATAATGCATTCCTTTTCATTGCAGGCTGACCACACTTTTCTTCTTACCATCCTACATGTTACTGTCTAACTAAGGTGCAAAACAAGGTGGAGAAGGTGGCCCCTGCACTTTTCAAATACTCACTTTTCTTATGGTTTTTGTTGCTTAGGTTGAATGGACTTCCCTTAGAGAAAAGAGGGTACCTCTCCTGATTTGACTTATCTGCTCACTGTTTGTTGAGGGTCATCTCTGGAAGTCCCTATTCAGAATCTAATATTACTACTTACTGTCATTAATCATGGCAGCTGCAGCAACAATAACAAGTGCTGCTTATGTTACCAAAGGCTGTAGGGAGTCTGGTTGCAAAGTGTCCCTCTCCTTTGCTTCCACTGCTCTACCTCTGGGGTGGTCTTTGCCTGGAAGAGCTATTAAAGTCTGCAAGAGAGGAGCCCAAGGAACTGCCCCTCTCTGTGGAGCTAGCAGAGCTGAACCCCTCATCCGTGAGGGAGGATCCCAAAGGCAATGAAGAGCCTGCCTGTACTTCATGTTCTGAATGTAGTGACTGATATTTTAAAAATAAGCGCCTAAATTAGACTCCTATATCCAGTTTTGCTTATTTTCCAACTATGGACTTCACATTAGCTAGGTGTTTCAAATTATTTGGCTATTTGTTTAGGTACCTAAAATTTAGGTATAAGAAATTTAAGGTGGTCTTGAAAAAAGCTTTGACCTGCTCTGTTGGAATTAGATCTTTGCATTCTGCTCCTCATACTCCTATGTAAGCTGGGATAATGTGCACAAATTGTGGCTTGGGAGGTTCAGGGTTGACATTAGGAAGGAATTTGTCCAAACAGGAAGAGGTTACTGAGAAACTGCAGGTTAAGCAAAGCTCAGACTAATGTCTGAGGGAGACTCGGAGATGTGCAAAGGCAAAGGATGGGAAGGCAACTGCTGTGCATTGGTACCAGTGGTGCTCAGCCAACGTTTCTGGGACTGAAAACAACCCTAAGCTGTCTATATTTCAAGGACAGGCCAGCAAGTTGATCTTCATGGCTATGAAATAACCAAAAAGAAAAAAATGATAAAACTGTGTCCTATTGTGTATTCAGAAAGGACAGGGGGGTTTTGTTTTTTTTTTTTTTTTTTTTTTTTTTTTTTTTTTTTAATGAAATAAGCTATCAGAATCCTTGCTGTGCGTTACCCATCCCCAGCAAGCCAATCTCACAGTTCCTGACTACAGCTGTAGTCTAATCACTAGCTGTCTTTCATACTGGAGAAAACCATGTGGCTATAATTGTGTTTTCAAACATAAAGCCAACTTTAAGATTGGGTTTATTTTTGCCAATAATCTTTAGCAACACACAATGGATCTGCCTATTTCAGTGGGCTCAGTCTTCAGGTTTTTCTCTAGTCCTTCCTCAGCCAGGCTCTCTCGCTGGATGCATGAGCGCAGGTGAGCTGTGCTGCCGGTGTGCTGCCTGCTCTGGGCAGGGGAGGACACATGCGCTGGCTGGCGTAGCTCGTAGGGATTTTACACTCGTAGAAGTCACAAACCCTGTGATTCATTGCTAGATGCCATGAGATACAGCCTCAGAAAAGTTACCGATAACTTATCATTTCCTATGCCAGTCCCTAGGTAAGCTCTCACCTCTGAGTTGCCGAGCCCTGAGTCATGTTCAGCCTCCCAACTTTTTGTTCCAAGAAACTGCACCAGCTCCTTCCCCACTAAAGAGCCGCTATGTTTTCCCAGTGGGAGCAGAGCCTGGCATCCCTCATAAACAGTCCTGGTGCCTTGCGCAGTGTGGGGCTGGATGGCAAAGCTGGGGTCACTGTGAATCATTTGGGGATGCTGAAAATTAGCCAGTAGATATTGTCCTAGGTCTAGTAATGCCTCCAAGTGAGAATGTCCCTTGGTAAATCTTCCAGCCCCAGATGTTTGGTTCTGCCTCTTTAGTAAAGGGTGAACTGGTTTTATCACTCTGGTCTGTCTTCTTCTGCTCTCCTCCCTGCCACGAAAAAATAATATATTTCTCCCTCTCTCGATAGATGAATTTGATTTAATATACAGAGGCTGGAGATTTGGTCTCTCTGATTTTCACTCATGTTGGATAAAACCGTCTGTGAATTATTGATAGCATCAATCTAAGTCCATTCCTGCCCCCCCCCC
>VXBO01013008.1:28987-45487 GCA_013400135.1 Rhinoptilus africanus | reverse complement strand
CCCCTTAATACTTGTGAATTAAGCGGAGTTCAAATGAGTGTTTGCGAGAGAGGTGGTGGAAGGCTTTAAAGAGGTGAAAATAACAGGAAGGCAGCAGCTGCACGTTGGCTCCATCGGTGCAGTTCCGCACCCCCCTGTCAATCGGGGGACAGATCAACTTGCATTAATCAGAGTACAGTTAATATTAAAAAAAGCAGAGAAACTCTTCTGCCTGGGTGCTGGGTTTCCATTCGTTCCGCAGTTTAGCTTTCTCCACAGGCTCATCAGAAATAGAAAGTGCCATTGTGCTGATGATTGCTGGGTTTCTTTTCAGAGGAGCGGTAGAGGGGGAGCGAGATACAATTTAGGCTTTACAATCTGGAGGTGCAGAAAGAGAAGTCCAAATAGTTGCTGTGCCTGCTATTACCAAAAATACTTCTAACATCTCAGTAAAAGCCAACCCTGCCAGGTGGAGGAGGGTGGAGATAGCCCTGGGGGTGCTGAGATGCCCATCCCCACAACTTGTCTGCAGAGACCAAAGGAGCAGCCCAGGTGCAGGGCTGTTTTTTGGGCTCTCAGAGCAGACCCAGGCCTCCCTGGAGGATGCTGTATGAAAGATCCCACAGGTTGAGTGCTGCGGTCCACCCACCTCCCTGAAGGACACCAAAATGTTGTGTCCCAGTGGAGGGGCACTGGTTCCCTCTGGAAAATCTCAACTGACCTCTGCAGACAGCTCATCTCTTCCTACTGAAGAGATAAACACTTTGAGGTGAATGCATTTTCATCCTCAGTTGCTTGTAAAAGCCCTCTGCAGTTTGGTCGCTCTGTAAATAGCAATAACATTTAGGACCTGCTGACAAATGTGCTTGGTGCCAAGTTCTACAGGAAAATGTACTTACCGCTGAGTCCAGATGGAGGATTTTGAAGGGGTTCACAAACCTGTGCATGTTACGCAGAGCCCAGATGAAGCTCTGAGGGAACACGAAGTGCTTGTGACCAGTGGAATGGACGCCTGAAGTGAGGGTGTTTGGTAAGGACCTGGTGTGACTCTGGGGAAGGAAGACATTCCTCGTCTCTGTGCCGCTGACCTTAACCCATTGCCGTGCACCAGCAGCCCGATTCAACTGGGAGGTCTGCTCATTAGCTGGGGGCAACCACCTCCATCAGCTCACCCTGACATTTGGGGAAAGATTTTTAACCACCTGAGGGGTGAGTTGGTCCCTTTGTATTTGTACTAAGGAGGAGCGGTCAAAGCCTGGGGGATTTCATAAACTTGAAAGATGCAGAGTTGCACCTGAACCTCAAGCTTGCAATACAGCCCAGCGATGCTCAGCCACGCAACAGCACCAGGTGGGGCCAAGAGACAGCAGAGAGAAAATTGTGGTAATGCTTAAGGAGACATCCCTACGAGGCCACTTGGGCCTGCTACCATGATCTGGCCATGCATCGGGGCTAGTGTATGCCGTGCGTGCCTTTTGCTCTAGGTGCTGCTTGGGTGAGATCATGAAGCCAAGTGGTCCCTGCTTCTCCTCCGCCCCGCCACATATACTCTTGATTTGCTATGCCTGTACCACTGCTAGGCCTTTTATTAGCACCAGAAAAGAGGCGGACATTTGAGTGAATGGTATAGTTTTCCATTCTGCAGAAATTTTCCTTCTACCTTTGTGAGAAGGATGAGCAAGAGGCTCATCAATATGTAAGCAAAATGCAAATGATTTGTGCTTCTTCACTGCCCCGGCATGGTGAAACGGTGACTTCTCTACGTACTGTGCATCCTTACTCACAACAACAGGTTGGTAAACTATGGCTGTGTTCAAAGCCTGATGTCGAAAACATTTTTGCTGCATTGATTAGTAGGAAATTGCACTGCAGATAACTTTCTGAATAGATGTCTTTAATTTTCTCTGTTACTTTTGTCATTGCTATTAAGTGCCCCATTTAATTATCATTGCTCCGTGTGCTCCCGCAGATTTCATCCTTTGCTCTCCTCCCATCATGAGCCACCTTCTCCTTATGGGAAAGTGTCTCCAGATGGGGTCTTAAGGGAAGAAATGCTTTGTAGGATCTTTGCAAGGTTTTTGCCAGGCTCCTTTAGGTGGGAGTAGGGTTTCACCCATCCATCCCAAAATGAGCATCTGTCACCTCCATGCACTGAAAATGCCTAAAAACTGTACCCATTGCCAGTGGAGGCCTCTCTATGCAGACGCATCTGGGGAATCCGGGCCAGAGTGTGATGGGTGACGTTCCCTTCTGGTGTTTTAGCTGTGCTGAACTGGGCCTGTTTGGTGTGTGGGTTGATTTTACCATATCCTTCAGTGGCAGCTGAGGCTAGCTTGTGATCAAAGCCAAAATTAGGGCCATGTTGTGACATTTGGAAAGGATATAGTGAAAACTCTTTAAATGTTATTGGGTCACTGAGAAAGGATGGGGTTGGTGTTGGCACAAACGCAGCACTTAAGGAGCTTGGGTGTTTCTAAATAGGCTTCTGCCCTCATTTTTCCCTTTATACAAATGGCATTTGACCTCACTATTGTGGAGCCAGCTGGGAAACCACAGATGAAGGACAGCAATAAAAATCTCTTTCCAACAGCCCTGTTTTGGGAACCCACCCACTCAGGGCAGAAGTTGAGAGAAACTCACTTTGCTGAAGAGCGTCACCCAAATGGGCACAAAGCCAGGCCAGTGCACACTGGTTTGAGAGTTGTCTTTGAGGGTTGTACTGGGCTGTGATTCAAGGGCCATATTAATCCATACAACATCTGGGAAGATAGTAGTGTCAGTGTTTCCATCTGTCTTTTAACTGTTTCATAGACTTTTTTATAATGAGGATGTACTTTTGGAGGCTATTGCATGTTTCCCCCCAAACCTGACAATTTACTATTTTTTAGTAATTATAACATTTTTTTTCTACAAGACTTGAAATAGTGTTTCTGGTACTTCTGAACTCCATCTGGTTAGTTTCTCTCCATACCTTTGTTGTCACGGCTGCCTTTAAAAAGCACTGAATGTTATGTCTCTGCTTCATGCTCTTGATTTTTATTCATGTCACTAATAAGGGCACTAGTTCTGGTCATAGTGGCACAGCATTCCCAGGCAATGGATACATTTTCATTCTGCAGGGAAAAATTAATTGTTTGTCTAACTTCATTTGGGCAGAGAAAAACCTTATGAAATTTACAAGGGCAAGTGTAGGGTGCTACACCTAGGGAGGAATAACCCCCTGCACCAGGACAGGTTGGGAGCTGACCTGCTGGAGAGCAGCTCTGAGGAAAGGGACCTGGGAGTCCTGGTGGACAACAGGATGACCATGAGCCAGCAATGTGCCCTTGTGGCCAAGAAGGCCAATGGCATNAAGATGGCTGAGGGGGCACCTTATGAACACTTAAAATATTTAAAGGGTGGGTGTCAGGAGGATGGGGCCAGGCTCTTTTCAGTGGTGCCCAGTGACAGGACAAGAGGTAACTGGCACAAAGTTGAACCTAAGAGGTTCCACCTAAACATGAGAAGGAACTTCTTTATGTTGAGGGTGGCAGAGCACTGGAACAGGCTGCCCAGGGAGGTGGTGGAGTCTCCATCTCTGGAGACACCCAAAACCCACCTGTACATGTTTCTGTGAAACCTGTTGTGGGTGGCCCTGCTCTGGCAGGGGGTTGGACTGGATAATCTCCAGAGGTCCCTTACAACCCTATGATTCTATGATTCATTGGGGTAAATAAAGAAAATGTCATCTTACAGACACCAATGCCTCTGCCTCCGTCTCGTTAGAGTCAGTAAAAACTTCTGTCTTGATTCCTGGGGCCTTTGGAGTAGGCCAATATAGACATAGGGGCTCCTGGAAATATTAAGTATTTTTCTGTTCTCGTAACTTAGAGTCACAAATTTGCTAGATTTGGTGACATGGTATTTGAAGCCAGTTCCAAGAAGATTAGTTTCAAATAAATGCCAGTTCCCAAATTCACAGGATTGTTGGGTTGGCTTTTTTCTTTCATTATGCAATATTTATCAAGGCAAGGTTTATTTTCACCCTGGAGTGCAGTCACACTCCCACTTCAAGTCTGCCAGGATCAGCAGCAATCCTTGTGGAAGTGATCCGACTGCACAGACAGCCCCGTACAGATGAAAAGAGGCTTCAGGAATAAAAAAGAGTCAGAAAAGGATGTGGTTCCTATCTGACTGGGGTGGCCAACTGGTTGCCTTGGACCACATCGTGAAAGGATGATTTGCACTGGTTGACTTTAACCATGGAGAAACAAAGTCTTCCTATTTCCCTTGTTCTCCCTGTCGCCCTCATCCTCCCCATAACTTTGTGCCTGTATTTAGTCTAGAATAGCTGCAAAATGAGCTGAGTCTGGGTGGATCCATCATGCTTGAGGATCTGTCATGCTCTGGCTTGACAAAGAGGCCCAGTGCTGGTCGGAAGGGGCAAAGGTATTCTCAGCAGCGTGTGTCTCAAAGGCCAGAAACATATGGGATAAATGAAGGCAAAGTGGGGTGGAAATCTGCTGAGATACTCTGCCAGGGCTGTAATCTAAAGCAGCCTCTTTGGCAGCTCTAAGCCAGAGCCAGGCTTGGCTCACACAGGACCAGGAGGACACATCCAGCTTCCTCTCCCACCACCCTTGGCCAGCCCTTGTGCTCAGCAGGGGTACAAGAGCACCAAGCCTGTAGAAAAATAACAGCATTGCCATCACTTGCTAGCCTGGGACAGCGTGTTAACAGAAGCAGACACATTAAAGGAAGGGCTCAACATTTTCCTGGGGAGCACTGGAATTTAAACAATCATTTTCAGGCAGTCCTTTTCAGAAAGCCCAGCTGGGAAGACCACCTGCCTTCTCTAGGCCATTGTGATAAGATGGCAAACTATCTTGGAGCGCCTCCTCGCCACAGGTGGCTGCTCAGCTGGGTCCTCCGCAAGCCTTTTGATGTATTAGGGAATCAAAGGGGGAGACACAAAGAATAGGCAGAAGTCATACATATGAATGTGCACATACATAGACAGTAACCTTTCCTCCTCTGATTACCCTAGCAATAAGTGCTTGTGACATCAATACTTTATGAGAACGAACCATGCACGATTACCAAGTGCTGCTTCAGAATTGCAGGTGGAGGGAGACAATATAATCACCTTAGTTTAAAATAGTTTAAGTAAGTGACAGCTCAAGTTTTACGAAGTTACAGAAGTTGGAGGGAGTGAACACCGTACAGATAAATCATTACTTCTGCAAGGAAGTTTCCTGGTTTAAGATGCATTATATGTAGATCTGTTGCATTGCTGCTCTTGGTTGCATGTTCTACTTCATATAAAATAGCACAGTGAAGTGCTTATGTGTGTTTATTTGCGTATTTAAATATGTGTGTGTATGCATATATATACAGACACATTTATATGTCCACGTACATATGTTGTATGCATTTTACGTACATGTGTATTTGTATAATATACACACATATTTTTAGAGAGAAAGATACATATGCACACATACAGAATATAAAAGTGCTAGGATGAAGCGCTAGGATGCTTTAACACTGACAGCTATTTTTAGTTGAGTAAATAAGAACAGGAAACATTTCTAGCGTCTGATTTCTTTCCAGCTGTTAAGATCTAGCCAAGAGCAAGAGGTGTGTGTGGGTTTTGAAACCAGATTAATTAGCACCATATTTTTACTCCCAAATTATGCCTGATTTTGCTTAATTTTTGTACTCCTCTACATTTTATGCCTTACAGTAAGATTTAGCTTCCAGGTGTTTTCAGTAGGAAGACCAAAGCCTGGAGTATTTTCTGCAGCTCTGATTACCGGTGTTGAAGATGCAGTTCAGCAGATGCAGGTGCAGATGGGGCCACAAGAACAGGCAGAAGGATGGGGACGTCACCATCGAGGAGAAGAAGGGCCCTTTCACCAAGGAGGTATGCTTGTTCTCTAGCAATTATACCAGAAGGTGGGGAAACAAACACCAGGAAAGGAAGATGATTTTAAGATGGCCAGGGATAAATTCTAGCCTGAAGCAGGCTTAAGCAGTAGAGTCTAAAGTACTTGTCCTTTTCAACTGTCCTTTTTCAGCTTATGAAGCCCACCTAGCCGTATGTGATGGCTACCAGGCCTATGTGGTCTCTTCACAAACTGTTCAGAGCTAACCACTGCTACTTCTTCTGTATAAATAATGGAGATTTAGCATCTCAAACCAGTTAAAAAGCTGAGAGGGAAATGGCAGTATACAAAGAACATGATGAAATCTAACTGCGGAACTTGGTACTATTGGGGCTATCCTGAGAATGGAAAGTACCACTGGCTCCTGAGATCATTATAGCTTTGACTGTCCGCACAGATGTGTGTTGTTTACCCTACCAAAGAAGATGTTGCCTTTTAAAATGGTGTGGTGCATCATTTCCCCACAGCTGGAGCACCCTCTGCAAGGGAAGATCATGCATTTTAAAAGGGGACATTTGACCAGTTTGAAAGGAATCAAAACTGCACATCAGACGGGGCCTCTTGGCTTGGACGTCCCAGGTTTAGGAGCATTATAAAATCTCTTAAAACCTCTTACAAGGGCTGGGTGACTGAGGACTTTCTGAACGAGCATGAAACATCTCACAGTCTTCGTTACAGGAGATCATGGGTCGGTTATTCTCTGTTATTAGCTTGAACTGGAGTTGCCCTAAAAATCTTCCCCTATATCAGCTACTGGGAGAACACAGGGTTCTTCCTTGCCTTGCTTGTGTAGGTTCCTCAGGTTGGGACGGGAGCCTCTGAAGCCAGTCCAAGCCACACACTTGGTTGCCTTGTGGCCAGTGGAGAACAGTCCCCATTCCTGGGCTGTGAGGAGCAGGGGGTCTTGGTGACAAGCCAGGCAGGATCTGCTGGGGGTGTTCTAATGGCCACAGGCTACAGAGGACAGGGCTGCCCTTGGCACCAGGCACACCAGGGAGGGGTTTACTGCAGGTCTGGACCATCCAAGGATCTTCCTACTGAGAGGTAAAAAGACCCTCCAGCGTTTGGTCTGTCTGCCAAGCAGTGTAATACTCTGTCTAGTGAAGCTGAGAGCCCAGCAAAAGGGCTTGGGGATGGGGAGAAAAGCTCTGGGATTTTTTTTAGATGTTGCATTAAACTATAAGTACTAATTTTACATTAAACATCATAATGTGCAATGAAGAAGCAATTGTGAAATCCACTGAGTTCCTTTTACCAAAACCCTTTAAAAATACCCACCCATGCGATTTATGCCCATATTTCCATAAAGCAGTTAACAATATAGTTCTTGAGTAATGTGCTGTAAAGAAGCAGATACAGAAGAAATATTCAGGGCAGCAAAGATGCAAGATGCACTGTATTGTACAATATTGTATTTAAATGATCTTAACCCTAGGAGTGGAAAGAGAGCAAGAACTCAAAGCAACAGTGATAAAATATTAAAGCTTTGAGACACAATGTGGTAGGCAGCACTTTTTGTAGTCATTGCTATCAAAAGATAGGCAGTGAGCTTTGGAGGAAAAAAAAAGGCTGGTTGGCTGTGATGAAATGCCTGGTAGTTGTCTGTCAGTTTTAGCTGAGGAAATTAGCAAATGACTCATGGGCTGCAAGCAGGGGGGAGCTTGGGGAGCCTCATCCATTATCTCCAGAGCAGCCTTCACTTTCATGCACTCTCTGCTGTTGTTTAACTGAAGGATGATGCAAAATAAAATACAAAAGGTCATAAATAAAACGTTTCAGGAAGGTAGAGGTTTAACCCAAGCAGGCACAGCCAAGGCCAATGACAGTGGTTGAGGTTTGTTTTTTTTTTATTCTGGCTCACATTCAGAGGGGATTTCCTGGAAGGCTGGTCCCTGCCATGGGACTGGAAAGCTCTGGCAGGATGCGAGTGACAGTGGTCTGAGCAGAAGAAGCCAGTGCAGACGAGCATCAAATAGGACTGAACTCCAGGGAGATAAGAGGTTTGCCTCTCCTTCCAGAGCAATGAGAATTAGGTACGTAATTAATGCAGATGGCACTATAATCTCAGCTGGGAATTTCCTTGTGTCTTTAGGTGGAAACCCAAAGCCTGAACAGCCCTGCCAAATGCTTCTTAGTAAGAAACAGGGAATGGAGTGGGATGTCTCAGCTCATCCAGTGAATTTTGGAATTTTTGCTTTTGTTAAGATGCAAAATTCCCAGGCTAATATGGAGAATATCCTGGACCAGAGGAGAGAAGGGAGGGATGAATAACACCCTAAAATTAAGAACTGAATTACAAAGAAGGACTGTGGAAAAAAATGTGTTACTTACTTAGTTATAGACTATAACAAGCATGATTCTCCCTTTATAAAACTAATGCTGTTCTGTTGTGTCTCCATTGACAAAACAGAGTGTAGGTGGACTGGTGAATCAAACCTTGTGTTTATTTATAAAAACAACCAGATGATAAAATGTTTTCCCTGGCAAAGTAACTGCTGCAAATTCAGACTCTGAAATTGTGACCAGCTCTGTTTATAGGAAACATATCAGCTAGATGAAGCAAAGGCCCTTTTGAACCCTCATCCCCTGTAAATGCAGATTAGAAGCAGTCATACTGAGCCTTATTCACTTCCTCATAAAATGCCAAATTGGTATGAGATTAATGGTATCATTTTCTGCCAAATTTTCCAAGAAGTGGAAATACACAAGCATTCAGGTAAACATAGTCTCAAAAAACATGGCAGCAAATCAGTCACTCCTACATTGAATGGTAGTTTAGCAATATTGAAAACTGCAGTTGAAAAGAACAGGTTTTCAACTAAAATTCCCTCAAGAAAAAGAGCCCAGAATGTGCTTGAAATTATCACCTTTCTTTACAAGCCAGCAGTAACTATTCTGTTTCACACCAAGACTGATACACCTGGAGAGAGGATAAAAAAAACCCACCAAACTTCAATTAGAAAAAGTGCTGAAGAGAACGGCTTTGATAGCAGACTACTTTGCTTTTTTCTGATGCAAAGGGTGTAAATGTTATGTTGTCTTCTAAAGTGACTGCTAAATTACCAGGAAAATGGCTGAAAATCTGTGCATTAGCTTTCTAAATGATCTAGATACATCTTTTTTATATTTTGTCTTTTGTGTTTCTTATTTATGTTCTTAAATTACAGTCAGACTTCTGAGTGAGAAGTTTATAGATCTCTAGTGGGGAAGGAAAAGTGGGGGTGGTTTTGGTAATTTATTTTCATTATGGGAAAACCAGCATTTTCCGTTGTTTTTCACAGATGATACCCTTCTTACCCTTTCCACAGAAAACTGTTTTTACAGTAGATCCCATTAAAGTCCCCCAAGCCAGACGCAAAGATGAAAGTGCATTAGTATGAGAGCTAACAGAAACTCAAATGTTGCATGAATCCTATCGATCCAGGATATCTTTAATGTGTTTTTTCAGTTCTCTGGCCAGAACACAATCCACAATTATTTGACAAAGCCACATCGATTTTCCTCTGTTCTCAGCACTCTCGGAAGGTGGGGGAGAAAGTCAACCAGAGAGTGGACGGTAGGAGGCCAGGGTCAACCTGCTGCAGAGGGAGTTGTTGAGAGTGCATTGGGTGCTGCCGCGCTAAAGATGCCCTCCCAGCTGCCTTGTGGGAAGAAGAAGAGGTCCAGACAGGAGGTGTTTAATCCCCAGGGGAGAAGCTTGGGATTTTTTTGGCACGGAGAATGGTAGGAGGTGAGTTCATGGTATAAGGTTGGTTAATTTAGCCCTGGGAGAAACAGTCCTCTTCTGGTGAGGTCAGGTCAATACCTTTGCTGGAGGTGCGTGCAAGTTGGCAGGGCTGGGCTGGACTCCCCTTGTTCCTGGTACAGACACCTTGTCCAACTGTTCTCTGCTCTCAGATGTGGTTGTGGTGGCTGAATCAGGAAAAAACAGGATAAATAGCAAGCGGCAGCAAGAAATGGGAGCAGTCAGTCATGCTATCATGGACACCACTCAGAAGTGGCTAGCATGCCCCCTGCTTTGCAACTTTTGCAGCCTTCTTGTCTCCCGTATCCTCAGTCTGCCAGCAGCCAGTGCCACAACAACATTACCTCTCTTTCCTGTACCCCGGTGTTGCAGCAGTCCCTCCCAGCCCAAGCACTAGTCTGACTTGCTGCAGCCCCTGTGACTGTCCTTCCCTTTGGCCCTCTGCAATAACTTCATATTGTGCCCCTCTCGGAGGTTCCTCAGATGGCACCCAGAGATAAGCAAAGGGGGGGAAAAACAGAGTCCTACCACAGTCGCAGGTCATAAAGGTGACACACAGGAGAAGGTGGCAGTACAGCCTTCTTCAGAGACTGGAAACAGCTTCTTTGGTGAAGCTATTCCTGCCGGTGTGATCTAAGGAACCTGAACAAAACTCTATCCCAAAGCCAGGCTGGCTTTTGGATAGACACAAGCCCCAAGGCACATATTGCTTAGTCAAAGTTTCATCTCATTCCTGGCCAGACACTTTCTTGGACTTACCAACACTGCACAGGATACAGAGTATGTGGGAGAAGTCTGTCCCAAGGACAGTTCAGAGTTGCACTTACCTGTGATGGGCATCGTTTCTTGTAACCAGCAGGTTATCGCCAGATGATTTTTCATAACACAAATGTTCTTTGGTAAACGCAGGCAGAGCAGCTGCCAGTTGGAAGAAGACGCTTGGAAATGACTGTAAATGAAAGGTAGATGAACAAGTATGAAGAGTGCTCAGGAGACTTTGGGAGGAGCAAGGAACCTGCACCTGACCCTATGGAGAGGGCAGATGACCAGTTCCAGTATGGTGGGACATGAGCCAGGCGCCAGCAGAGGTATAGGCTGTTTCCTTCCAGGTTCTGCAGACCCAGAATCAATCTGCTGCTGCCCAGGGACTGTTCTTTAAAGGCACTGCCTTTGGGCATCACCCCCCTCTGAGTGAAACAAGTCACTCTGCAATCAAGACAGAGTTTCTATAACACTGCCTGAAATTCAAAGCAGGTACTGTAACTCAACAAAATGCTAATTCCCAAAAGGTTAATTAAACTGAGCGGGACTCATAGATGAGATACAACAGCTGACTGCTGCAATTAACTCTGGCGCCGCGGTTAGCATTAGGTGGCACTCCAGTGTGGGGGGAGCTCCTCAGATGAGTTATTTTGGTACTTACTCCCTTGCGGGGGGGTGGATCCTGTATATATCAGTCATTTCCTTCTTGCTAGCCTTCAGGATATGGAAATTAGTGGCACCCAATTCAGTCAACTGGGGGGTGGGAGGGGTGGGTTGGGAAATGCATTGCTTCTCTACAACCCCTCTGAGACAAAACTTGTAAAACACTGAGTTATGAAATATGAAGTTCTATTTAAAGTTAGTTACATTAGTAAATGTAATATTTAAATACTGTGTATTACTCTGTGGCCGTGATCATCCCTTCCAGGTAAAGCTGGAGAGAGAAGACTTAAAAACAGTTTTGTGGGCTTGGGAAGACTGGGCAATACCCTTAGCCCAAGGAGGGCTTTGCAGCCAGCGACAGGGAACACAGAAGAGGAGTCCTTTTTTCCCCCTAATATACTGACATTTACTCCCAACGTGGGCGTTCCAGGAAACAGAGAGTCCTGAACTTTTCTTATGCCATCCTGCTGAAACAAATGCCCCCCATGGACTCTTCTGGGGTGTCTGGCAGTAAAGGAAAGGGAGCCGGTGGGTTCTGGTTCACATGCTCAGCTGCAAAAGGGGCCCTCCATCTGGGCACAGTGTCTCTTGCAAGGAGCTGGCTAGTGCATTGCTGACTCTGTAACTGTGAAGAAATACCCAAAATCCCCATCTGATTGTCAAATCTGGGGCATTTCAGGGATGCCTGTGGCAGAAGCAGGCAGGTCATAGCAAGCTCACACCCAGCATCTGCATCCTCCCACGGTGGAGGAGCCCTCCCTGCCTGCTCTGCTCCCCTCCATCGCCAAGCAGTGAGTTGAGCTGCTGCACTCCAGATTGCTTGGCTCCTGGCGGTATTTGGCCCTTGCAGGTGGAGGTTTTTTTGCTCCTGGTCCTGGGGAAGGGAAGAATGATGTGTGCACGGGGGTGCTGCTTTCCAAGCCGACCCGCTGAGCTGGTGAGGCAGATGGAGCCAACAAAGTTTGTCTGCCCACACTCTACCGTTGTCTTCCATGGCAAAGAAACAGAGCACAAAACTTCCCAAGTCCATGCCAGCTCCTGCAGGCAGCTCTGAGCTCCCTATGAGGGGACTGTTACCTCCAGATGAATAGCTTTTGTTGATGTCCCCGGGAGGTACCTGCCACGTAATAACATCCAAGAAACTCTTCCAATTACTGCCTTTTTATAGAAATATGAGGAACAATTACATAACAACTGCATGCAATTACTACATCAGGTGATGTGACCTTTTCAAAACCAAGAAGTAATATAATTTTACAGGTAGAACAAAAAAAACCACCATTTTTTCTCTTTTTCTCTTTGAATATAAAAAAATAAAACCTGTGAGTTCAAACCAAACCCCATTCTTTTCTGTAGGATTTCCTTTTAAAACACAGGTAATAGTTGTTCTTTCAATTACATCTCACACCAGTTTCTGGCCATCTGGAGACAATGGAATAAAAGTAAGCCATAAAACAAATAAATAATCCTATGAGCAAAAGGATGAAGCCTGTACTAAGACCGTGGGCCTTAAGGTAAAGCCCTCTTTTCTCTAGGATGAGCTTAGTTTATCTTGCAGCCTGGAACATCCATTGTCATTTTTTGTCACTTTTCCCTCCTATTTTTTTTCTAATATAACTAGTGGAAATTTCCTGTCTGAAACTTCAGCCTGACAATTGCAATGAATATTGACCAGTGTCTTCAGAAGTTATTGGTAGGCACCAAGACAGCAATATTGCATTCAGATTGGCTCCTTAGGCTTATGCACAGCATGGTTTTCAAGGTGAATTTTTAAGAAAGGCAGTGGATAAATATGTAAATAAACATATGTAAATAAACAATACACAGTGCAGGTCTTGAAATCAAGGGCTAGGGAGAAGAAATTTTTTGCCTTCCTACTTCCTACCAGACTTTTTTATGGTCTAGGTGTTTCCTTCTCCATCAGGGCTTTTCCCTTTGCAAAAGATTTATCCACGATTCTGATATATGCTTTTCTGTTCCCTTCTTTTCTGGACTTCATTCCCTTGATGTCTGGCAGGGCTGGTGTGCAACCAGGGTGTCCTGGGCTGGTCTTGTCACGTGGGGAAAGGAAGGTTAATATGGGGATAGGGAGGTGTCTGGCTGGAGGATGGGGGAAGAGAGAGAATGGAGCCTTACTTTACAGCCACAAAAGACTACTCTGACTTTGAACTGGACCAAAGGTAAGCCATTTCCATACCTTTCCAGCCAACCGCCCAGGAAGAGTACCACAGGCTCTGAAGTCCTCAATTCTTAATGCTTTTTATATAACCTCCGTGTGTATGGTTGCAATAAGCAGTCATCATTTAAGTGATAAACAATAACTGTGAGTAGTCATCATTTAAATCTAATTCCCACAGAAATCATTACAATGTCCAGGACACATGCCTTGCCCCTGAACCTGGTCTATGCCATACAGAGCAGCGTGGAGACAGACTGGACCTCTCCAGATACCTGTGCACATCTTTCCTTGGACCATAAAAAGACATCAGACCACAGAAAAAGTGACCACCACTCCTGCCTCTCCTGCTTATCTCTTTCCATTCAGCATAGTTAGGCAAGGATGCAAATATAGATGCAGACTTGGTGAGAAGGTGGCCTGAAAGCTGATCCAGGCTGTCCTGCTTGTAAATTAACTCTTTACATCCTAGTTCATTCAGCCATTTGTTTTGCTAATCCCAAAGGCCTGGAAGGTCATGATATCCCAGCAAACAGCCTTCATGCTATGTTATCAGTGGCTTGTTCTATCCATTTAATTTTCTCTTTGGTATCGTATTTCCCTTGGATCATATTTTCCTTTGGAGAAATCTTGTTCTGAAATAAATCTGGAATTACGTGTATCTACCTAGGGGAAACTGGGCATGGGCAGGTATAGGATGGCATATAGATGCCATCAAACTTACTAAAAGATGGCACTGTTCTATGTATTTTTCCCTAGAGGAAAAGTAACTTTATTTTTAAGTTCCTGAATGGCCTCATGAAGACCTGTAAATGTCCACTTCGGTCAATTTATATCCCTGTGTCTTCCTGTGGTTGTGATCTGATGTAGCTTATTAGCCAAACATATTCAGCTCCTTTTTTTGAAAGCTTAATAATTAATAAATAATGCAATCTTTATTTTTAGATCTATCTGTTAACACTCCACATAGCTCAAATGGCATACGGATGCCCAGGAGTACAAAACATTGAGAAGCCTTATTCCTCTGCTTTTTGATAATCCCGTTACCTCCCGCTGAGAACATTTCCATCCTTGTGATTGCTTTTATGTGGCCCCATCCTCTTGCATGAAAGCAGCTACCACAAACAATATTTGAGGAGGTTGAAGGACCAGTGATGTGAAAATTGCTTCAGTGCTAATTCTACTTTCTAAATATAGGCACATTTTTTTCTTGAACACAAGGACAAAACAAGAGAAGGTGAATGGTACTGATGCTTACTTTTACTCCTTTGTAACAGCTTTTGCAATATGTACTTAGGACTGCTGGGAGGAGAAAGATTTTTATATGATTAAGCTTCATGTATAGGCGTTTTACCTATAGGCCGTTCCATCTTTCATGATGCTGAGGAAAGAAATATATGTGTGTGTGTGTGTGTGTGTTTACATGTATAAGAAGAGAGAGAGAAAGAGACATACATATATTCATTACAAAATGAGGTCTTTTTTAAAAGCACATGGATTTAATGCTCTTAAATTGACACTTTCTGTCTGTTCAGAAGAAAGGTTCATTCTGGGCAAGAAGCATGATGTTTATTATCCTTCTGGTATGTGCTAATCCTATCCCTAGTGCCAGGTGGAGAATTTCTAAGGTTATTCTTACAGCAAAGTGGCATTACAGTCTGGACTTGCTGCTGTTGTATTTCAGTATAAAGCAATGATGTCATTGCTGTCATTCATTGCTATTTTTTTGATTTATTTGATACAGTATCTGCTAATATCAAAACTTTGTTTCAGGCATCTGTTTCTGTCCACTTGCTGAATGTCTCTGCTGACACTGAGTTTTCCTTGCCAGGATGTAAGATGCATTTTGATAACATCGCCTTTGCATACCATGGACCTGATGGATGGAGCAGTCTCTGCATTTTGATGTGGACAAGAAATAAATCCACCTGGGGGAAAAAAGAAACACAAATGAGAGCTCATAATGTAACACTGCTGCCAAAATGCTAACGCTATTCCCCAGTATGTGTGGAGATGAATTACAAGTAAAATCAAAGGGTTGTGTTGTCGCTTTCCATAGGCTTGTAGCAATAATTTCTGAATCTTGAACAGCATTTTAAAGGCAGCTTGAACAATGGTTTACAAAACTTGAACAATGTTTTACCATTTTCCTCTAAAAGGCATTGCAAAAACCTGTCTTGTCCATAACACACTCACAGAAGACTACAACTGAGTAATACTGGTGAGGGAGGAGTGTGGTGGTCCTTGTAGGTGCTAGGTAAGCATTGCATGTAACCCTCTCTTTTAGGTTGCTCTGCCTCCCCACGTCTCTTACCTCAACTCTCAGTTTTCTCTCTTCTTCGCTCCTGTCATGTGTAGGAGACCATAGTCTTTTGGGGACAAGATTGTCATGGGTACAAGGTCCCACCACCCTCACATAGGGCCATTTAGGAGTTTGGCATGCAAATATCCTCAGACTGAAACTGTTGAATTGGATAGTACGAAGTCCTATTAGGAGAGGCAAGATTTCTTGTGGGATCCAAAAGATTTGGAGAAGTCTCTTGGCTTGGTGGAGAAATCTTCACTGTATGGTAAATCCATAGGCTAAAAACCTAGGACAGGTTAAGTCTCTGAGTTTTCTCCTTGGAGTGATAACATTCCTGAAAATGCTGGCTTAACATTAAGGTTGGATTTCATGAGATAGGAGAAAATAGTACCTGGGTCTTGGGGAGAGGGAGTTGTGGGGAGGGGGTAGCAGGGAAGGGAACCATACTGATAAAGTCACTGGGTAATATCTAGATGGGTATCTCCTTGACCACTGGATCCTAATTTCCTATGGCATATAACTGCTTTGCTATAACCCTCCTATAACTTTCTCCTCTGTGGAGTCTCCAGTGTTTAAAATAGAGACTTGAAAATAGAGATTTTCCTTCAGGATTGAACCTGAAGGAAATTTTGTGGGCCAAGAAGCTGTGTATTTTTTCCAGCTATATTACACAATTTTATGAAAGGACCTCACTTTATCTATTTTCATGACTATTTTCTTGCAGCTTGTAGAAAGTTAATGTTAAGACTTCTGAACAGCTATCAAATCTGCTGGAAAGCGAGACACACCCCATCAAAACTTATCAAGGGAGACAGATTAAATACAAGCACAGCACAACTGCGCAAGACTTTCTTTGGAAACCAAATTAAAAAGCATTTAAATCTGAGACAGGAGCTCTCAGAGCTTTCTGACCCAACAGATTTAGCATTGCAAAAAAAAAAAA